>CM049803.1:10965421-11327461 GCA_027422405.1 Ptychobarbus kaznakovi | reverse complement strand
GCAGACAGTTTTGCTTTAACTGTTGCAATAAAAAAGGATTATAATTCTAGCATGTCAAAGTGTTTATCGCTAAATCAAGAGCCACAAAACATAAAGTTTGAACTCCATACCTAAAGTATCTGTCATCAGATTGTCATCAGATATGATATTCACACTATGTAACAAGGTTGATTGTCTCTCCTCTTTTCTCTTTAAAGGCTGTTTATGTGACGTCTACGTTGCCATATTTAGTTCTTACAATCTTCCTGATCAGAGGGCTGACTCTGAAAGGATCCGTTGATGGCATTAAGTTCCTCTTCACTCCAGATGTGAGTGTCAAAATCAAACAAATTCAACTTTCATAAGTTCTAATTAGTGCTGCTAAACGATTAATCGCATCAGAAATAACAGTTTTTGTTTACATAATATGTATGTGTACTGTGTATACTTATCATGTATATTTAAATACACACACATGCATGTATATATTTAAGAAAAATATGTTATATTTTTATATTATATATATTTATATATAACATAAATTCTATAAGTATATACATGTAAATATTTTCATAATATCTACTGTATGAGTGTGCATTTATACAAACCCGATTCCAAAAAAGTTGGGACACTGTACAAATTGTGAATAAAAAAGGGATGCAATAATTTACAAATCTCATAAACTTATATTTTATTCACAATAGAATATAGATAACATATCAAATGTTGAAAGTGAGACATTTTAATATGTCATGCCAAATATTGGCTCATTTTGATTTCATGAGAGCTACACATTCCAAAAAAGTTGGGACAGGTAGCAATAGAGGCCACAGCGAAACACGAGGAACAGCTGAGGACCAATTTGCAACTTATTAGGTCAATTGGCAACATGATTGGGTATAAAAAAGCCTCTCAGAGTGGCAGTGTCTCTCAGAAGTCAAGATGAAGAGGATCACCAATTCCTCCAATGCTGCGGCGAAAAATAGTGGAGCAATATCAGAAAGGAGTTTCTCAGAGAAAAATTGCAAAGAGTTTGAAGTTATCATCATCTACAGTGCATAATATCATCCAAAGATTCAGAGAATCTGGAACAATCTCTGTGCGTAAGGGTCAAGGCCGGAAAACCATACTGGATGCCCGTGATCTTCGGCCCTTAGACGCACTGCTCACATACAGGAATGCTACTGTAATGGAAATCACAACATGGGCTCAGGAATACTTCAGAAAACATTGTCGGTGAACACAATCCACCGTGCCATTCGCCGTTGCCGGCTAAAACTCTATAGGTCAAAAAAGAAGCCATATCTAAACATGATCCAGAAGCGCAGGCGTTTTCTCTGGGCAAGGCTCATTTAAAATGGACTGTGGCAAAGTGGAAAACTGTTCTGTGGTCAGACGATCAAAATTGAAGTTCTTTTTTGGAAAACTGGGCGCGCATGTCATCCGGACTAAAGAGGACAAGGACAACCCAAGTTGTTATCAGCGCTCAGTTCAGAAGCCTGCATCTCTGATGGTATGGGGTTGCATGAGTGCGTGTGGCATGGCAGCTTACACATCTGGAAAGGCACCATCAATGCTGAAAGGTATATCCAAGTTCTAGAACAACATATGCTCCCATCTAGACGTCGTCTCTTTCAGGGAAGACCTTGCATTTTCCAACATGACAATGCCAGACCACATACTGCATCAATTACAACATATGGCTGCGTAGAAGAAGGATCCGGGTACTGAAATGGCCAGCCTGCAGTCCAGATCTTTCACCCATAGAAAACATTGGGCGCATCATAAAGAGGGAAGATGCGACAAAGAAGACCTAAGACAGTTGAGCAACTAGAAGCCTGTATTAGACAAGAATGGGACAACATTCCTATTCCTAAACTTGAGCAACTTGTCTCCTCAGTCCCCAGACGTTTGCAGACTGTTATAAAAAGAAGAGGGGATGCCACTCAGTGAAAACATGGCCTTGTCCCAACTTTTTTGAGATGTGTTGATGCCATGAAATTTAAAATCAACTTATTTTTCCCTCAAAATGATACATTTTCTCAGTTTAAACATTTGATATGTCATCTATGTTGTATTCTGAATAAAATATTGAAATTTGAAACTTCCACATCATTGCATTCTGTTTTTATTCACAATTTGTACAGTGTCCCAACATTTTTGGAATCGGGTTTGTATATACATAATAAATATACACAGTACACTCACATATATTATGTAAACTGTAAACAAAAACTTTTATTTTGGATGCGAGTAATCACGATTAATCGTTTGACAGCACTATTTCTAATACAACCATTATTTCTAATACAACCAGTCCTCTCATAAAACACAAAATTGTGTGTTTTGCAGATAAACGAGTTAGCAAACCCAGCCACATGGTTAGACGCAGGTGCACAAGTGTTTTATTCGTTTTCTCTGGCTTTTGGAGGTCTCATCTCCTTCTCCAGCTACAACTCCGTGCAGTAAGTTCATGTTTTAAGTGTTTTTGTGTGTTGAGGCTGCTTTTACACTATAAACATATTATTATCGTCAGTTAAAAATCCCACCCAACATTTACTGCAGACACCTCAGTGATTTACAGATTAATTATTCTTTCTCTTTCCAACAGCAATAACTGTGAGCAAGATGCAGTAATCATCTCCATCATTAACGCCTTCACCTCGATCTACGCTGCCACTGTCATCTACAGCATCATTGGTTTCAGAGCTACAGAGAGATTTGATGACTGTTTGAGTGGGTGAGTGTTTGGTAGTGTCGCAACAATATCATCTGACCTTCTGTTTTAGGAAAAAGTGATTTGTGACAATTCCACAGATAAGTAGACATTCACTTTAGTGACTCAGTTGATGATAACTTGAAAAACTTTTTTATCAAAAGACTATTGTAACTAATAGTATATGTATTATGTTACCACATTTAATGCTAAAGTTAACTATGAACAATACGAGTACAGTATTGTATACTATTGTATTGTAGTAACAATACAATAGTATTTGTTCATCTTGATTAATGTTATTTCTACATAAACTAATATTTTATATTTAACCATGACATTTTTAATGTTATTTCATAAAAACATTTCTTAAACATTATAAATATTTTTAAAATATAAATGAGCCAAGATTATTCAAAGTTACTGCTTTACGATACCTAATGCATGAACTATTCTTAAAATATTACAATAGTGTTAGAATGCATTTAAACTCCATTCTGAAGCACTTATCTTAACTATGTCCTGCAGGAACATCTTGACGCTTCTGAACACATTTGATCTGCCAGAAGGAAACATCTCACAGAGCAACTATCAAGATGTTCTCCACAGCCTTAACAGTACAAGCCCCGATATCATCAGCAACCTCAATCTGAAGACCTGTGATCTGAACAGCTTCCTCAGTGAGGTACAGTATACGAATGGGTGATACAGATTATTTATTCCAATACAAGCTCCTACAAGACCGGTCTATATTGGTGTAAATATTTTTACGTCTCTAATAAATGAAATTATTGTGTTCTTTCTGGGGATAAAATGTGTAATTATAGCCATTTATCTTTAAAATGTTAAAATTCATCATTAACATTAATATATGTATTTATACACAAAATATTTATTTTTGTGTTTATTATTATTATTATTAATAATTATTATTATTGTACAAACAACTTCTAATGTAAGGTTAAACTAGCACCATGGAATGTCAAATTTCTTTAATGTCATGTCTAATATATATATACAGTATATATATATATATATATATTTATATATATATATATAGTATAAATATTTTTAATTTTTTTATTTTTTTTTTTACAAATAAAATCACTAGTTTAAAGCATTTTATGTGAGGATCTCCAATGTAAGATGAATATTACTACTATCACTATTATTATCATGAGTATTATAGTGCTGTCAAACGATTAAATATCTACATGCACATAAGAAATATACACAGTACACATACATATATTATGTAAACGAAACCGTTTATTTTGGATGCGATCGTTTGACAGCACTAGAGTATTATTATCATCACTATCAAGAACTAAAGTTACAGCATTCCTTTGGTTAAAGTTTAGGCATATACGAAGACTACAAATAGTTAAATTGTGAAATATAATTGTAATGTTATTACAATGTAATACTATTGTTTTCTATTTGAATATATTTTCAAATGTAATTGATTTATTTTTTCAGCAGCCATTATTCCAGTCTTCAGTGTTGAGGTTGCTGCTCAAGACATTTCATATCATTATCAATGTTGAAAACATATATATATATATTTGTTAAAACCATGATTTGTTGATGAACAGAAACTACAAAAGAACAGCATTTATTTGTTTTTATTTATTTATTTTATTTCCCCCCACAAGTGTCACTTCCCTGTTGATAAAAACAGCTGCTGGTTAGGTATATTTTGAACCATGGTAGCTGGTTAGCTGGTTTAAGCTGGTCTTTAGCAGGTCATGAGCTGGTTTAAGCTTGTCCCGAGCAACTAGCCAGCAACTAGGACCAGTTTAAACCAGCCTCCATGCTTCAAAACATACTTAACCAGCATATGCTTATTTTTCCAACAGTTATTTTTTATCAATTGAATGTATCATTGTTGAAAATGAATATTTTATTTATTTCTTAAAAAAATAAATAAATACTAATCCCAAATATTTTAATAACGCATTAAGGGACAGAAATAATCCAGTAATTTCACACTTTCACAGGGTGTAGAAGGAACAGGTCTGGCCTTCATTGTGTTCACTGAGGCAATCACCAAGATGCCACTGTCTCCGCTCTGGTCCGTCCTATTCTTCATCATGCTCTTCTGCCTCGGCCTGTCCTCCATGTTTGGCAACATTGAGGGTGTTCTGGTTCCCCTGCAGGACCTGAATGTCTTTCCCAAAAGCTGGCCTAAAGAGGTCATTTCAGGTATATAAAGTAGACTTACTTTGTGATCATCATAATATGAAGAATTCATTGCAGATTTTACATACCTCCATCCAAGTGATGATATTGTATCAGAAGTAGTTTAAATGTCTATCTTCATTGTTCACAACAGGGGTAACGTGCTTGGTGTGCTGCCTGGTTGGGCTGATATTTGTGCAGGGCTCAGGGAACTATTGGTTAGCCCTGTTTGACAGCTTTGCCGGATCCATTCCTCTCCTCGTCATTGCTTTCTCTGAGATGATTGGAGTTGTGTATGTCTATGGGATAGACAGGTATGGTTGGAACCTAAGTTTAGCAGTTAAATTGTATTTAAAGGTACAGTTCACCCAAAATGAAAATCTACTGAAAAAGTACTCACTTCAGGCCATCCAATATGTAGATGAATTTGTTTCTTCATCAAAACAGATTTGGAGACATGCTCGCCAAGGGATCCTCTGCAGTGAATGGGTGCCGTCAGAACGAGAGTCCAAATATATGATAAAAGCATCACAATAGGGGCTTTCGCTTCACAAGGCATTAATCGATGGACTAGAGTAATGTGGATTACTTGTGGATTATTGTGACTTTTTTAGCAGCTGTTTGGACTCTTATTCTATATTATATATTATCCATCTTCAAGAAATGGCTAAAAACACATCTCTTCCATCTTTACTTGACCCTCTAATACTAGCACTCTCTATTCTATTTCTATTCTCTCTACTCGTACTCTTTACAATACCACTTTAACACTTGCACTCTTTACAAGACTTGCTTTCTTTTTATTTAAAAAATAGAGCCTCTAACACTAGTATTCTTTTTTGTAATATAAAAGAGACCCTCTAACATCTACTTGTTTTCTTTTTATTGATTGTATAAAAAAACCTTGCTATGTGTATCGTCGAGACTTGTCATAGCACTTACATATTGTTGCTCTTTTGTTGGTTTTGATTGCTTCTGTTGTCCTCATTTGTAAGTCTCTTTGGATAAAGGCGTCTGCTAAATGCCTAAATGTAGATGTTATTCTGACGGCACCCATTCACTGCAGAGGGTTCATTAGTGAACAAGTGATGTAATACTAAACTTTTCCAAATCTGTTCTGATGCAAAAACTAATTTGCCTACTTATTGGAGAGTATATTTTCAGCAGATTTTAATTTTTGGCTCAACACAAAACAAAATGATTAGAATTGGTTATATGACATAGACGAGTCACATCTTCGTACTGCCCTTAGAACAGTTTAACCACGTATCAGCAATTCAAGGATGTTTTCACAGTGGCTAAACAATGTATTTATGACTTTATTGTTTAGATAAAGCTCACTGAAATCAGTCATACATGATGTTATCTTCTGTTTATGTACAGGTTCAATGAAGACCTTATATTCATGATTGGACATAAGCCTAACATTTTCTGGCAGGCCACATGGAGAGTCATAAGTCCCCTCATCATGTTAATCATCTTAATCTTCTACTTCTCCACCATCGTCACCAAGGAAATCTTCTACAGTGCCTGGGACCCTGAATCGGTGATTTACAAGTTTAATCAATTGTTTAACATAAAATGATTCTTGCTGTCATTTTTAAATAATTAATTTGGAATTAATTCAACGATCTTGTTCTCATATAGGAAAACTTTCCAACCCTAGAGAAGAAGCCATATCCATCATGGATCTATGTAATAATCTTTCTCCTGGCTGGGATCCCTAGTTTGTCTGTCCCCGGCACTGCTGTTTTCAGAGCCATACGAGAATACTGCTGCAAGAAACATCCCAGTGCCCCAGTTCAAGAAATCGATTCTGTATCGCATAAAGTTCATATACAGCATGAAGAGCTGAAGTCACAGAAATCTGACCAAAAGCTCTACACATGAGATCCAATTCAAAGTTCTGTAGTTTTATACATTCATAGGTTAGAAAAATGCCTTTTCCGGAACTGCTGGAATATTGCTATTATTTTTGCCATTGTCTCTTAAAAAATTTTGTCCAAATATTTGTCTAAAATACATAGTGGTTCCAGCTTTTGTGTTCCAAATTTCCATAACACAGTCACATTTACTAGAAGTGTATGGTTAATGAAAGATATTAATTAGGGCCTGCTGAAATACAAATATTAAATTGCTCATTATATTAGTAATATATAATTGAAAATATATGCAAAATTAGAGTGATATAAGGAAAATAATAGGAGATTTTTTAATAGATAAATGTATTTATTTTTTCTAACAAATAATGCCAGCTAATTTTGATTTAATATCCCCCCACCCCCCCCCCCCCCCGATACAAGTGTCTCACTGATTTTGAGAGGAATATATGGCCATGTTTCTTGTAAGTGCAATAAATATTTATCCATAATAATAATAAAAAATGTCTATTTGTCTCATTGCATAATTTTCTCATAATCTGTTACAATGATTATTATTCATACCTTTTGGAATCAGCCATTAGGACAGTACTGTACATTTCTTTTCATTGATATTAAATGAAATCCTGCAAACACCAGGCCTTGAGACACCATTAAAGCACCTGAGGTTGTATTAAGAGCTCTTATAATATCAGGCATATCTCACATCTCGTGTTTTTAGAGCACTGACGATCAATAGGTGATCTTTAACCAGTTGAAATGCAAACACAGAATAATTTTTAACAGATTGCTTCCTGGTGAAATTTATCACCAGCCAAACATAAATAGATAAATAACAAAAGAGTAATCCATTTACAAGACTCTGCTCCTCTTAAAAAATGGGAACAAAAATGTGTTGTCAGATTCAGCATTTATATTAAATGCAATATCAATATGTGTAAATTATAAGTGGCGTATTTTCGATATTTTGTTTTTACCATATGCGTGTGTTTTTCTGAGCAACATTAGTAAAGCACATCTGTTTATGGTGGTCAAGATATTAAACATGTAGCAGCCTTTTAATAATATGAAGATAAGTTCCCCTTTTGCAATTTGAGATTAATTATGTTCTTTGGTCTAACAATAAGTGGTAGACAATACCATAATTACAAATAAAAAAACAACAATACAATTACAGAATAATTTGTAGGTCAACATTAATAGATATATAGCAACATTAAAACTGATTCATTTGATAAAGTATGCCAGTTTTGGACTTTTAAATGGTATTGTTTTGTTAAGTGTGTTGAGATAAACACAGTTCATTATACATTATTATATATATAAGTTAATCTGAAGGGTTCAAGGTGCTGCATGCAAATATCTTGTTCAGATATTGTTCGGATGTCCATAATATGATCATTAACATAATTGTTTAAACAGCACTTTGTGAATGACGGCTATAAAACCTGCTTCGACTGATCATTAAATGTAATCATATCAGGACATGGCATTAAAAACAAACATATCGAAATGCAAACATCAATGTTGATTATGTGTTGAATGAGGATGTCAAGTGTTTTATTACTATAGGAGTGTGGTGTGTGTGTGTGTGTGTGTGAGTGTGTGTGTGTGTGTGTTGAGATTGTGGTGTGTGTGTGTGTGTGTGTGTGTGTGCTGCATGCTTGAGGATTACAAGGAGAAGGTGATTTATGAGGACCACCCCTGTGAGCATTGTGCAGTGAGGGCTGTTTAGGTGTGGGTAGTTGGTAGGGCAATAGCACATACGGTTATTACAGTATAAAACCATTACGCCTGGAAAGTGTATAAAAGAACATGTGTGTGTGTGTGTGTGTGTGTGTTGTGTGTGTGTGTGTGTGTGTGTGTGTGTGTGTGTGTGTGTGTGTGTGTGTGTGTGTGTGTGTGTGTGTGTGTGTGTGTGTGTGTGTGTGTGTGTGTGTGTGTGAAATTTGAGTGACAGGGTGGTCTTTTTTTGTGGTGTGGGGGGTGAACGGTGACATTGTCCCCCCTCGCTGTCACGTGCTGTGGAATATGCTGGCTGCCTTTGTCAGCCTGTGACTTGTTCTGCTTTTCTGGCAGTTTCATTCAATGGTGCCCTCGTTCACTATGATATTATCAAGCCCCTCACAGTACGACTGCTGGAACTCAGGCCTGCAGGCAAGCATCCTTACCTGGGACACATGGATAGCACAACCTTGAGACACAGCGAGCACTCATAGCAAGGAGGACTCAACGAAGGAGTCAAATATCAGGTCTTTTTTCTACCTGTCTTTTTTGGCTTTAGTATTTTAATATTATGTGTACGGTGGGCTCTGAAAGGCTGAGGTCACACGGAAAGTCTGGGAATCAAATTTTGATTTTAAACTGAAAACAAAAAAATGTTATGAGACAAAATGATAATATTTCATATTTTCTACACTTTGTAGGTCAATCAAATTTGTAATATTGATCATGTGACAGTCAGATGCTCTTGGTTCTGTTGAAGCTCAAGATGTTCTCCGGTTCATTTTCAAATCATGATCATCAGGTTTCACACAAAATTTTCCAAATCAAATTATCACTCAAATTGTGATTATGTATTGTAAAGAAAAAAAAGTGAAAAAAATAGCGCTGTCAAATGATTAATCGCGCATCCAAAATTAAAGTTTTTGTTTACATAATATATGTATGTGTACTGTGTATATTTATTATGTATATATAAATACACACACATACAGTATATATTTTGAAAATATTTACATGTATATACATTCATATTCCTATATTTTATATTATATATAAATATATTGAATATATAAACAACATATTTTCTTAAATATATACATGCATGTGTTTGTATTTATATATACATAATAAATATACACAGTACACACACGTTATTATGTAAACAAAAACTTTAATTTTGGATGCGATTAATCGTGATTAATCATCGACAGCACTATTCAAAAAGCATTTTGAATACTCATCTATTAAAACTCACAGTATACTTGTAAGTAATACAATAATCTATTTTGTACTATTTTTTTATTTTTTTTAATAACACACTACTGTTCAAAGGTTTTAGGTCAGTGATTTTTTATCAGTAAGATGTATTAAATTGATCAAAAATGACAGTAAAGACATTTATAATATTATAAAATGTATATTTACAAATAAAAGCTTTCTTTTGAATTTCCTACTTTCGTTATTCCTGAAAGAATCCTGAAAGAAAAAGTATCACAGTTTCCACAAGAATATTAAGGTTTCAACATTAATAATAATTATAAATGTTTCTTGAGCAACAAATTAGCATTTTATAATTATTTCTGAAGGATCATGTGACACTGAAGACTGCTGAAAATGCAGCTTTACCATCACAGGAATAAATTACATTTAAAAAATGCATTAAAATTGAAAACTGTTATATTAAATTGTATTAATATTTCTCAATATTACTGTTTTTTATAGTATCTTTAATCAAATAAATGCAGCCATGGTGAGCATAAGAGACGTCTTTCGAAAAAGATTACAAATTTTACTGACACCAAACTTTTGAATGGTAGTGTATAATAACTGAAAAAAATCCATGGCCATGGGTTATGCTAAATTAATTACTTATATATTTAATATTGTACAATGTACATAGTATTTACTAGATGTGATAGAAAACTATACACATATTTAAAATGTGACACATGATTAATTAAACATTATTTACCATTGACTAATGATTGCATATATTTTAGGATGTTTATAATACATTTTTAATAATTATCATTTTACATATATTTTTTAATTATTTTTAACACGTTTGTATATATTAAGCCTCATTGTAGTGCATGACAACCATGTCAATTTATGTATTTATTTGATCAATGTATGCATTTACTATCTATTGACCTGATTCTAATACAGTCATGCTGTTCACACAGGATGTCTCTCAGAACAGAAGGGGTTCAGTGTGGTGGTGTTGCTGTGGAGTTTGACCATGATAATGACAGAGATTCACCTGAGATCAAAGCCAGGAATATACCACGTATGTTTCTTTACTTAAATTAATCTATTTATATTGCTTTGTGTTCAGAGGGCAGCTTTAATACTTCAAACTAGTCAAATACCTGTGATATTTCCATGTAACTACACACTCAGTTTGCTCGATCAGGCTATGCAAGGAACAGTTCACACAAATGTAAAACTTTGAGTCAATATTTAATAAACATTCAGAGTCTTTTTAAACCACTTGACTTTCTTTCGTGAAACAAAAGAGGAAGGCCATGCTTTTCCATAACACCAAAAAGAAGGTACAAAAAGCTTTATCTAAGTCAAGTGCGAGATTACAGTTATACTGTATATACATTTATTGTTTTGGGCTACAAACAGATTAAAATTGAATTACTGTAAATCCAGCCAAGCTTTTCATGTTATTGACAGTTTGTGAGGAAAGTATGGGAATGTCTGATTCTCTTTAACTGTAAACAAAATACGGTTTTCATGAATCAGATTGTTTTGAGTTTATGGTTAATGAGACTAATCTAAAATCCTCAGTCCCCATTCATCATAATTGTATGGAGCGACCAACATAAATCTTCATAATTTTTACTTTTGTGCTCCACAAAACAAAACAAAACCCCAAATGAGTTTAGAAAGTAAAAAATCCTTTAAAATTTTAAGGTAAGGCTTATTATAGAGTGATTAATATATAGAAACATTCATCAGCAATTTTATAGTAGAAGATGCTTGAAATCTGCAGAGCCTGCTTGTTCTCGCTGTCTGGCTTTAAACAGTCTATTCATCTACAACCAATGCGCATACACGTAATAAATATTTCAAAACTCTTTATCTCATAGGATCAGCCCTCATCTACCTCAAGGGCCCCAAGTTCCTCATCTATGTGAGCGGAGCGTTATCTATGTGGGTAAGGAGCTGTTTTCATATCTGCAATGCTGGCACTCAGTAAACAGGGCATGAGCTCTGGCACACTATTACAGGTTTTTTCATGATACTTTGAGGACCACACAAAAGATGTGAATTATGATATCTCAGGTATGATATCTTGAGCTGATCTTCTCTTTTCGCGTGCCAGGGTGATCGCATGTGGCATTTCGCCATCTCTGTGTTCCTGATTGAGCTGTATGGGCATAACCTGCTGTTAACTGGCATCTTTGGACTGGTGGTGGCCGGATCGGTGCTCTTATTAGGGGCTATGATTGGAGACTGGGTTGACCGCAACCCGAGAGACAAAGGTGAAAATGCATTATGCAGTGCATTTATGGTAAAAAAAGGGAGAGAGATGTCATGTCTGGTTTATTTATTTATTTTGCAATATTATTATTATTTGCATTAATGCATCATAAATTTACATGACAATTAAGTACCTTCAATATACTCAAGATTGAATATTTCACCATTTTATGTTACAAAAAAAACATAATATATTTTTCTGAATATATTAAATATTTAAGGTCAAGATTAAAAATAAATAAATAACAATATAATAACAATAACAACAACTATAATAATAATAACAATTGTGTTTAAACAGGCATTGTTGTCTTCATGGAAAACAAAGGTCAAACTTCTGAACTGCATTAGAATTGTCATGAAAACTAATGAACTAACTAAATTATTATAATATAAAATATTAATTATAAAATATAAATAATAATAACAAAGGTCATTAAACAGGCTATAAAATAAAAAAATATATTGAAATATTTTTTTTCTTTTTGATTTTGAGGATAAATAAGACGGAAGCATTTTTTCCAACTGATGAATGTTTTTTTTATTTTAAGTATCATAATTCCCTCTCTATCCATCTCAACAGTTGCCCACGCATCCCTATTTATTCAGAATATCTCAGTGACCATCTGCAGCATCGTGCTCATGTTGGTGTTCTCGTACAAAAAGAGGATTGAGGAAATCTGGGATGGGTGGCTAACTGTAAGTCCCTCTTACACTGTTTGTACCCTAAAAATGTGTCATTATTATGCCAATTCAGAATGCAATAATGTGTTCAGAGTAGCGCTGTGTGCCTACTGTCTAGTCATTGCTGAACATATGCATTCCTGCTGTTATGAAATTGCATAGTAACTTATTGCATTACACAACTCACACAAGGTGGTTTGTTATACGGTGGTGATCGTCCTGGCAGATGTGGCGAACCTCGCCAGCACAGCTCTCACCATTGCCATCCAGAGAGATTGGATAGTGGTGATCACAGGCTACAACCGTGGTCATCTCGCAGGTATGGACTTTACTTCTGTTAGCATACTGCTAATCTGTGATGTGGAAATCATAGGTGTTTTACAATTTACCAGTCAAAGGCATTAGGTACTGTATATTACTTGCAAATAACCATGTACTGTATTTAGAGTTTGGTGTTAGCATGTTGCTAAGCTAACAATGCAATACTCTAATAAGCCTACAACTAAAATGCACACTCAAATATTCTGCAAAAAAAAAACATTTTGAGCTTTGATTACCTCCTGATACAGGAATGAATGCTACAATGAGGCGGATCGATCAGGTGACCAACATCCTGGCTCCACTGGCGGTGGGTCAGGTAATGACCGTGGCTTCTAATGTGGTTGGCTGTGGCTTCATCTTAGGATGGAATCTGGTGTCCCTTATTGTAGAGTTCGTCTTCCTCTCCAGAGTCTACCGGATCGTACCAGCGCTGTCCGTCAAACCACCAGCTATAGAACATCAAAGCTATTTAGAGAAGAAAATAGAAAGAAAACGCTCACAAGGTAATATGAGATTCAAACCCATGAAATATAATATATATTTAAAGTTGTACTCAGTAGTTTGGTGCGCATTTTAGTCCATATTGCAGATATCGCCTCACCTGATGGTGTGGATATAGCATATTCCAGAAGTTTTCATTTACCGATGCCTTTGTAGAAATGTGTTATTCGCTATTCAGAACTGATTTTTTCTTTAAAATTCTAATTTAGTTTCTGAATTTGAAATGAAATTCAGTTTCAATTTAAATGGAAAGGAAGAATTAATGAATTGACATTCATATAACTAATTTTTAGCAAAAAAGGAAAAGACAAACTTTAAATGTGGGATTATGGAAAATGATTTAAAAGCCTAAGTTGAAGGTTTATAGGCCTTATGGCCATAACCATGGCCAGCAAAACAACAGATATGATAGATAGAACAACAGAATGATAGATAGATAGATAGATAGATAGATAGATAGATAGATAGATAGATAGATAGATAGATAGATAGATAGATAGATAGATAGATAGATAGATAGATAGATAGATAGATAGATAGATAGATAGATAGATAGATAGATAGATAGATAGATAGATAGATAGATAGATAGATAGATAGATAGATAGATAGATAGATAGATAGATAGATCTTTGGTTCTTTTAATTGTGATGATTTGGGCTCACACTTAACAAAACCCCACCAATTCACTCTCTCAACAAATTAGAATACTTCATAAGACCAACAAAAAAAACATTTTTTTAGTGAATTGTTGGCCTTCTGGAAAGTATGTTCATTTACTGTATATGTACTCAATACTTGGTAGGGGCTCCTTTTGCTTTAATTACTGCCTCAATTCGGCGTGGCATGGAGGTGATCAGTTTGTGGCACTGCTGAGGTGGTATGGAAGCCCATGTTTCTTTGACAGTGGCCTTCAGCTCATCTGCATTTTTTGGTCTCTTATTTCTAATTTTCCTCTTGACAATACCCATAGATTCTCTATGGGGTTCAGGTCTGGTGAGTTTGCTGGCCAGTCAAGCACACCAACACCATGGTCATTTAACCAACTTTTGGTGCTTTTGGCAGTGTGGGCAGGTGCCAAATCCTGCTGGAAAATGAAATCAGCATCTTTAAAAAGCTGGTCAGCAGAAGGAAGCATGAAGTGCTCCAAAATGTATTGGTAAACGAGTGCAGTGACATTGGTTTTCAAAAAACACAATGGACCAACACCAGCAGATGAACATTGCACCCCAAATCATCACAGACTGTGGAAACTTAACACTGGACATCAAGCAACTTGGGCTATGAGCTTCTCCACCCTTCCTCCAGACTCTAGGACCTTGGTTTCCAAATGAAATACAAAACTTGCTCTCATCTGAAAAGAGGACTTTGGACCACTGGGCAACAGTCCAGTTCTTCTTCTCCTTAGCCCAGGTAAGACGCCTCTGACGACAACTGTAGCCAAATTCCTTGACACGTCTGTGTGTGGTGGCTCTTGATGCCTTGACCCCAGCCTCAGTCCATTCCTTGTAAAGTTAACCCAAATTCTTGAATCGATTTTGCTTGACAATCTTCATAAGGCTGCGGTTCTCTCGTTTGGTTGTGCATCTTTTTCTTCCACTCAACTTTCTGTTAGGATGCTTGGATACAGCACTCTGTGAACAGCCAGCTTCTTTGGCAATGAATGTTTGTGGCTTACCCTCCTTGTGAAGGGTGTCAATGATTGTCTTCTGGACAACTGTCAGATCAGCAGTCTTCCCCATGATTGTGTAGCCTAGTGAACCAAACTGAGAGACCATTTTAAAGGCTCAGGAAACCTTTGCAGGTGTTTTGAGTTGATTAGCTGATTGGCATGTCATCATATTCTAATTTGTTGAGATAGTGAATTGGTGGGTTTTTGTTAAATGTGAGCCAAAATCATCACAATTAAAAGAACCAAAGACTTAAACTACGTCAGTCTGTGTGCATTGAATTAATTTAATACACAAGTTTCACAATTTGAGTTGAATTACTGAAGTAAATTAACTTTTCCACGACGTTCTAATTTATTGAGATGCACCTGTAGATAGATAGATAGATAGATAGATAGATAGATAGATAGATAGATAGATAGATAGATAGATAGATAGATAGATAGATAGATAGATAGATAGATAGATAGATAGATAATTATTGATATATATAATCCAAATCCACAATCCATCTTGGTTTGTTCAGGCAGGACCTCAGCATGTCCAGCCGCTGCCATCTCAGAGGAAAGCACCAGCCTGCATTTACAAGAAACAAGGCGAATACCAGTGTGGCTACATCGGTTGCGTGGGCTTCTCAGCACCTGCCGGGAAGGGTGGTGGGCGTATTACAGACAGCCTATTTTCCTCGCTGGCCTGGGCCTGGCATTCCTTTACACCACAGTGCTGGGCTTTGACTGCATCACCACCGGCTACGCCTACACTCAGGGCATCAGCGGCTCATTGCTCAGCATTCTGATGGGCGTGTCGGCTGCGGCGGGGCTTCTGGGTACTGTGCTTTTCACAAAGCTGCGCAAAGCATGTGGCCTGGTCAACACTGGGGTCATTTCCAGCGCTCTGCACCTAGTTTGCCTGTTGCTTTGTTTGTGCTCCGTGTTTGCCCCCGGTAGCCCCATGGACCTCAGCGTGCTAAATATGGGGAATGTGTCAGATGTGGGAGGGATGACCGGAGGTCACCAGAGGCACAGATACCCACTGCGTGGAGGCAGCAACCAGCCTCTGCTGCCAGACCGTTCCTCCATTCACTGGACCAATAACACTGTGCTGTTTGAGAATGCGCCAGCAGGGACTGAACCAGAGTCTTATGTCTCCATCATCCTGCTGTTCCTTGGAGTCATTACAGCTCGAGTTGGTGAGTAGATGCCTTTGTCCTAAAATATAAAAATAAATAAAAAAAATTAAAAATGTTTACACAACTGTTTCAATTTTTGGGGCTAGTATGATTTTTTTTTTTTAAATTAAAGAAGTCTCTAAGGCACTTTTAAAATGTTTATATATTTTTAAAATGTAATTTTTCAGCATCATTATTCCAGTCTTCAGTGTAACATGATCCATCAGAAATCATTCTAATATGCTGATTTTATCCTTAAGAAACATTTCTGATTATAATCTATGTTGGAAACAGACATGCTGCTTATTTAATTTTTTTGTGTTTGTGTGGAAATTCTATATATTTTTTCAGCATTCTTTAGTGAGTAGAATAAAAATATAAATAAACAGAAATATAAATAGAATACAAATAGAAATCTTTGTAACAATTTTTTACTGTTACATTTAATGTGTAAACTTTTTCATTAAAATAATTAATTCTTTCAAAAAAAAAATATTTCAACAAAACTGTTTCATTGCTTAATTAATATTTTAAAAACTTTTGTCTGCAAAACAAAGTCATGTTTATGGAAGCGTATATTTTGATCTCAAAATTCTGACTTTTTTCTGAAAATTCTGAAAAATGTGAGACAAACTTAAGAAGTTGCGAGTTGCAAGATACTCGTAAGATACTTTGAGAAAGAAAAGTCTTATGCAAGTTTTTTGTAATTGCAATAAAAATTTGCTATTTTATGTCTAAATTTATGTCAGCAATTCTGAATTTATATCTCCCAGTTCTGACTTTTTTCCTCATGAAACAGGGAAATGTTATTATAGAGATGACATCAAGTCTCATAAACTATGAGAGACTTTGAACGTTTTATGACAAGGCAAGATTATTTCTGTTTCTAAAATGTCATGGGGTATAACTCAACATCTTAATTTAGTAAGAATCGTACGCTAACTGGTTATATTATATGTTATATCACCATGACGTGTAACCTAAAATAATATACAAGGGGTTGTTGTTTTCCAGGTCTCTGGTCCTTTGACCTGACAGTGACTCAGCTCTTGCAGGAGACCATAAGTGAATCAGAGCGTGGGGTGGTGAATGGAGTCCAGAGCTCCATGAACTACCTGATGGACCTGCTGCACTTCATCATGGTCATCTCTGCACCCCAGCCACAACACTTCGGCATCCTTGTCATCATCTCCATCCTGTTCATTTTGACGGGACACACCATGTACTTCCTGTATGCCAGGAAAGTCAAGAAGAAACCACGTACAAACACATAAGCAACACAAATCTCTCTTGGGAATGTGTCTCAATCCCTGCACTGTGCCGTGTGTTAAGATTCACTTACACAAAACGCACTGTATCCAGCTCAGTACACTGAAAAAAGCTGTCGCCGTAATCTCTTTCGGAAGAAAGAAAGGGTTTGGCAGCAGCGTAGTACTCAGATGAACATAATCAGGAAACAGTGCCTCCTGTTGACAGTCAAAAGAAACACCATCATAATAAACTTGGAGAGCCAAGCTTTCCTGGAAGTTAATAAGTCTTAAAGTGCACACTATTACTACAAGTACACAACTGACACATCATGTTTTCATGGATTATTAGCTAAGTAAACACCTTTTTTTGTAAATCGTCTCACATTTGTCAGCTTTACAGAAACCAGTTTTTAATAAAATGCCAGTAAATGTCTTCTTTTTTAAAGATTTCTTAGTAATCCTGAAAATTGGTACTTGGCACACAAACTACAAATTTCGTTGAACAGACAAAAGCTGATTTTTACAGCATGTAAGGGGAATAGCTCTTATTATTTGTGCTTTTGGTTGACAGATTAATCTTTTAGATTTATCCATAACTTTTCAAGTGAAAAATTAATGAGTTTTAAGAAGACCATGGACTGTATCTGTTCCCCGTTTATGAAAGTATTATGTCAAGGTCTTTTAATTGATTACTTTAACTGAGTATTACTTTTGAGTTCAAAGTGGATGAAGACGGAATCTTATACCTCAGCACTTAACTGTTATGTTCTGAACTTGAACTTATTTGTGGACAGTAACTACAGAAGTAATTGTTAACATAGATGTACAGTACTCAGACTGCATTGCATCGGTTTCAATTGCGTTAATAATCTATTTTATAGATTATGAAACACATTTTACTTCCCAGATTATTTTTACTGCTGATGTGTTATGTTAAATGTTGTTTGAGGATCCTTTAAGTGTCAGACAGTTCAATGACAACCAATAAAACCGCTTTCAGAAGGAATGCCTGTTGAAATGAATACTAAATTTGGCTTACAGTGCTGTGTATTTTGTTAAAATATATACTCTAAAATACTTATTTAAAAATATATATATATTTTACTGTACATAGATTTGTCATGACCTTATATTGCAAATAATTCGTCACACCATATATAACTAGTTAGGTGAAGTGCAAAAAGGTTAAATGTAAAAAAAAAAATTAAATGAACATTTCAGCAAATAATACGTATCCAATCTATACAGTAAACCAGAAGTACATTAATTAGTGAATCTTCTATAATGCACAGGTTTTCACTTTCTATATTTTTTTATGAAATTGGCTTGTTTTTTTAGGGACCTAATGGGCAGGTTTGTAATTCTGTCCTTTGTCCACCAGATATTACTAAAGACTACAAACAAGAAGATACAAATACATGATGATATAAACTAAATATTAAATGCCACTAATCAATATTCACTGCACAATACATTATAAAAATGACAATCATCTTTGCCTATAATTTCCCTATGTAAAATTAGAGGTTAAAATACCTTTGTAACAACATCAGTCTCATTACACATGCATTACTAAATTTGACTAATTCTTAATTATTCAAATCACCCAAAGAGGAATGTCTGAAGAACAAATAATGTTGAAACTGTTAATGTGTCTCGTTTTACCAAATATGCATATCAAGAGTGGGAGTCGCTTTGGAATAATGTACACTGTGATGTCAGTTTACAGTCATCAAAAAAAAAAAAAAGGTTTGGTGACTTTTCCACATTTTCCACAAGCATTTCCACAAGTATTGTCAACAAAAGCCTCATTTGAATTGTTTAACTGTAGGGAAAGAATGGCATGAGAAAAGTATGGTATGTTTATGTGATGCAGTACTTGAAGTTCAATGACAGTGAAAATGGATTATAAACCAGTGGACAAGTATTAGACTGTATACTAGTACTTACCTCTATAAACCAATACTCAACCTTCAGCAGATTATGAATAATACTGTCACTATGAACAAGGCCAGTTTAATTCATGCATATTATGATGTTTATTGTTTACTTTGAATGGAGATCGGGGCAGGACCAGGGCAGCTGAAGACAGGGTATATTTGACTGCTGGCTATGAAGATGGCAGGGACAGGGAAGGCCTTGGGCTCTGGTAGGGTCCATGATAGGAACCTATGTGCAGTGACAGTGACCTATGGCACTGTGACTCTGGTGGCCTGAGACAGGGATATCTAGAACTGGAATGAGAGGCTCCACAGGCAGCAACAGGAATATCTGAGGCAATCCTAACACTAGTATCTGAGTAAAATTGAACACTTGGACTAGAGCAGCTTGAGACAACTAGAAACAGGGAGCTCTGAAACCAAGGAGACCATGGGTATTGTCACAGATCAGCCAGGCTCCACCACCAATCTCTCACAGCGATCACTGTCACCTGAGTTTTAACTCAAACCACCTGCACCTCATCAACACTCAATTAAGCCAGCACTACTTAAGCACACACCTCACCTCAGTCAGTTGTCCGATCTCGCTTACACGAAGTGGACTCACTCCTACTCTACACAGTTACTTACCTCAAGATTGCTTACCTCCTGTTCCTCGTTGGTCCTCCGTGTCTCCTACGTCTGCCTGTCTTCGTCCGTCACCCCAGCTCATCTTCGGTGTTGGTCCGAGGTGTGTGCTCAACCACATCATCCACGAGTTCCTGGCAAGAAAACCATCATCAGTATATCCTTTAACATTCTAAGTACTTCAAGATACTTACTCACCATTCTTCCCTGCTTACCCGACTGCTGAATTCAAATAAACATCGCTGTGTTATTCCATATCCTCTGTGTCGGGTCTACTTCCCGTAACAGAAGATCGGACCACCAAAAGAGTGATTCAGCATGAGTCGGTCGGATCCATTCCAGGAACTCGTGGACAATCTACGACGTGTCCTCACTGCTCCACCTTCACCAGCACAAGCCACCACTTCCGTATCCACCATCGCCAGTCCTTCTCCGCCGTTGATTGCCAGTCCCATGGCCAGACCAGCGCCATTCTCTGGCGTGGCGGAGGAGTACAACGGTTTTCTCCTACAATGCTCACTCTATATAGAGAATCAACCTCATCTCTATACCACGGAAAGATCTAAAGTCTCCTTCCTCATTTCACTCCTTTCCGGCAAGGCATTGCAGTGGGCAGAGTTGATCTGGGCTCAAGCCGGTAATATTACCCAATCATTCGATAACTTTGTTTCTCATTTCAGAGAAGTCTTTGGACGGCCACACGGTGATCCCACCGCAAGTGATCGGCTTTATCACCTCCGGCAGGGTTCTCAGCCCATCAAGGAGTATGCATTGAGGTTCAGAACGCTCGCGGCTGCCAGCGGTTGGAATGAACGCTCATTGATCACCACTTACCGCCAAGGATTAGAGCCCCAACTGCGCTTGCAGATGGCCAGTTACGATGACAACTTTGGCTTGGAGACTATGATCCAACATTCCATTCGTTGCTCCTCACGCATGCAATCATGCTTCGACGAACAAACCTCTTGGAACCGTTGCACTCCCTCATACCGTCACCCAGAGACCCCTTTCCCTCCAGAACCAGAGTCAGAACCCATGCAAACTGAGGCAATGCGGTTGGCACCCGCTGAGCGGCAGAGGCGACTATCTAAGGAATTGTGTCTGTACTGTGGCAGCGGAGGGCATGTGATCTCTTCATGCCCCACTCGTCCACCTCGACTACTGGTGAGTTCCATCCAACCTGTTCCCCAGAACATGTCTCCACTCACTCTTGTGGTAATGCTTATTACTCCCCATATCACTCTTCCAGTTCATGCCCTCCTCGACTCGGGATCAGCCGGGAGCTTCATATCTGGGAGCCTCTTCCGCCAGCTCAAGATCCCTACAGCAGTCAACCCAAAGACCTACCAAATCCAATCCATAACTGGAAAGTCTCTCAGTCGTCATAATGTTAGGTACCTTGCTGGTCCTATAACCCTACGCGTGGGCCATCTACACGAGGAGAACATTCAACTTCTGGTTCTGGAGGAGGCCAACACTGACATCATTCTTGGCCGTTCCTTGGTACATGAACCTTAAATAGCCTGGCGTACAGGAGACGTCCTGAAGTGGGGCAACCAGTGCTTCCCAGATTGCTTCCCAAGTCTGCCTCGACCATCTCCGCCCGCCAAGCCTATCCTCTCTCTTAATGCCACGTCCATCGAGAGTCCTGTAGACCAGCAGTCTGTGGATATTCCCGAATACTACTCCCACTTCAGGGACGTCTTTTGCCCGAAGAAGGCCACTCAACTACCTCCACACCGGCCATGGGACTGCGCGATAGATCTGCTACCGGGTGAGTCAGTGCCCAAAGGGAAAATCTATCCCCTGTCACTCCCAGAGCAAAAGGCCATGGAGGAGTATATAGAAGAGGCTCTCCAACAGGGTTACAGCCCCCCTTCTACCTCCCCTGCTGCTTCAAGTTTCTTTTTTGTGGCCAAGAAGGACGGAGGCTTGCGGCCCTGTATCGATTAGCGGTCACTAAATAATATTACAGTGAAATTACGCTATCCACTTCCTCTCGTCCCTGCAGCCCTGGAACATCTCCGTGGTGCCACTATCTTCACCAAGCTGGACCTCCGCAGCGCGTACAACCTCATCCGAATACGTGAGGGGGACGAGTGGAAGACTGCCTTCGTGACCCCTACTGGCCACTACGAATATTTGGTTATGCCGTATGGCCTAGTCAACGCCCCCTCCGTATTTCAGGACTTCATGCACGAGGTGCTCCAGGAGTACCTCCATCGCTTCGTCTTGGTATACATCGATGATATCCTCATCTACTCTCGGAGCCTGGCCGAACATCGCCACCACGTTGCGGAGGTCCTTCAACGTCTGCGGCAGCTCCGCCTCTTCCTCAAAGCTGAGAAATGCTCATTTCATCAACCATCCGTACAATTCCTGGGTTATCATATTGACAGTAGTGGCATTCAGATGGACGAGGGGAAGGTGGAGGCCATTAAGACCTGGCCACAACCCACAACCATCAAAGAACTCCAACGCTTCCTGGGATTCTCCAACTTCTACCGCCGCTTCATACAGAACTACAGTACCCTTACCAATTCACTCACAAACTTACTCCGCAACAAGCCCAAGTCTCTGTCCTGGTCCATAGCCGCCAAGGAAGCTTTCGAGAAGTTAAAGACGTCTTTCACACAAGCTCCCATCCTCGTTCATCCGGATCCAGAAAGACCGTTCATTGTTGAAGTAGATGCTTCCACCACGGGTGTGGGAGCCATCCTTTCCCAGCAGCAGGGGAATCCATCTAGACTCCATCCATGCGCCTTCTTCTCCCGAAAACTCAGCCCGGCGGAATGTAACTATGACATCGGCAACCGGGAACTCCTAGCTATTAAGCTGGCCCTCGAGGAGTGGAGACACTGGCTTGAGGGAGCCAAACACCCATTCACCGTTCTTACGGATCATAAGAACCTGCAATATCTAAGGGAAGCTAAGAGGCTCAACCCACGACAAGCACGCTGGGCACTATTCTTCACACGCTTCAATTTCAAGATCACCTATCACCCAGGTCCCAAAAACATCAAAGCCAATGCCCTATCACGACTTCATGCTCCTGAGGAGGAAGAGGACCCACCTAATTCCATCATCCCAGAAAGTATGTTTGTCTGCCCCATCCAATGGAATCCAGATTCTGCTCCCTCTTCCAATGTCTCCACGGCCACCCTGCCGGGCTGTCCACCAGATGCACAATATGTTCCTCGACTTCAACGCACTCAACTCATCCATTCAGCGCATTCCTCATTGGGCTCTGGCCACCCTGGGGCCAACGCGACCCTCTCGCTACTAAAAGACCGTTACTGATGGCCGAACATGGCTAGAGAGGTGAGAAGGTTCGTCCAGGGTTGTGAAGAGTGTGTCATCTCAAAGAGTCCTCGCCATCTTCCAGCTGGTAAACTTCTCCCGCTGCCCATACCCAACCGACCATGGTCACACCTAGGAGTGAACTTCGTCACTGATCTGCCAGCATCCGAAGGTAACACATGCATCCTGGTCGTTGTGGACAGATTCTCCAAGTCCTGTCGTTTGATCCCACTCAAGAATCTACCCACGGCTATGGAAACGGCAGAGCAAATGTTTAACCACGTGTTCAGGTATTTCGGCATTCCCGAAGATATTGTATCCGACCGTGGACCTCAGTTCATTTCCAGAGTATGGAAGAACTTCCTCAAGCTCCTAGGTGTGACTGTTAGTCTATCGTCTGGGTACCATCCGCAGACCAACGGGCAGACGGAGAGAAAGATCCAGGAAATCGGACGTTTCCTGCGAACCTTCTGCCACGACCACCAGCACCCTTGGAACCAGTTTATTGGCTGGGCCGAGTACACCCAGAATTCCCTTCGTCAACAATCCACTGGGCTCACTCCCTTCCAGTGCATGCTCGGTTTCCAGCCACCTTTGTTCCCCTAGGACGGGGAACCATCAGATGTACCTGCAGTGGATTACTGGTTCCGAGAGAGCGAGAGGGTCTGAGACGAAGCACACCACCATCTTCGACGAGCTATGGGCAGGCGCAAATTGACAGCAGACCTTCGACGATCCGACTCTCCTCCTTACCAACCTGGTCAGAAGGTCTGGCTGTCCACACGGGACATCAGATTGCGTCTACCCTGTAAGAAGCTCGCTCCCAGATACGTTGGCCCCTTCGTCATCCAGAAGCAGATCAGCCCGGTCACGTTTCAACTCAAACTACCCCCTCAATACAGGATTCATCCCACCTTCCACGTCTCACTTCTCAAACCTTATCACTCTCCTGTCTCTCCATCCACAGAGCCTGGCCCGATCACGGAACCCCTTATCCCGCTGATTCTGGAGGATGGAGCGGTCTACGAGGTCAGAACCATCTTGGATTCCCGATGCCGTGGTGGTCGGCTGGAATACCTCGTAAATTGGGAGGGGTATGGACCGGAGGAGAGGTCATGGATTCCCAGAGACGACATCCTGGATCCAGCTCTAATGGTGGAATTCCACTTGAACTTCCCCAATCGCCCAGCACCCAGGACCAGAGTTAGACCACCACGTCGTCGGGTCCCTCGGCCCTCAGGAGCGGACCGTGGAGAGGGGGGTAATGTCACAGATCAGCCAGGTTCCACCACCAATCTCTCACAGCGATCACTGTCACCTGAGTTTTATCTCAAACCACCTGCACCTCATCAACACTCAATTAAGCCAGCACTACTTAAGCACACACCTCACCTCAGTCAGTTGTCCGATCTCGCTTACACGAAGTGGACTCACTCCTACTCTACACAGTTACTTACCTCAAGATTGCTTACCTCCTGTTCCTGTTCCTTGTTGGTCCTCCGTGTCTCCTATGCCTGCCTGTCTTCGTCCGTCACCCCAGCTCATCTTTGGTGTTGGTCCGAGGTGTGTGCTCAACCACGTCATCCACGAGTTCCTGGCAAGAAAAACATCATCAGTATATCCTTTAACATTCTAAGTACTTCAAGATACTTACTCACCATTCTTCCCTGCTTACCCGACTGCTGAATTCAAATAAACTTCGCTGTGTTATTCCATATCCTCTGTGTCGTGTCTACTTCCCGTAACAGGTATGGCTTTAGCAAGGTTCATAACAAGAACCTATGGGGGAGTAGTGACAGGAACATCAGTGGCAGGGAGCTCTGAAAATTGTTCAGTCTAAGAAAGGGAGATCTAGAGCTAAGTCATTAATGGATACTGTCTTTGACTAAGACCATTACACAAACATGAGCAGGTACGGGACCTTGGGGACCAAGCTGCCCATAAATATCTGAGGTGGCTGTAACAAGAAATCGTGGATTGCCCTCACAGGAACCAAAGACATAGGACTCTAGGCTAGTTACATAAGGGAGCTAAGAAAGTTACTCTCACATAAAGTTTAATGATGTCACTAAAGACTACAAACCTGACACACTGACAAAAAACACTTGGACCCAGGAAGCCCAAGATAGGGAGCTGTGGTACCAGGGCAGCAACTTTTGAAGTGGTGTGATCTCTACCACTGGCTCTGGGGCAGAAATTGCTAGGGCAAACAGATTGGAACATTTTGGAATGTGGAGAGACACAGGCACTAGCTCTGAGGAAGCTCAACCTCTGAGACAACATTGACAGGAAAATGTTGGGGGCTAGGACAGGGAGCTCTGCGGTGAAGTCACCTTGCTTGTGGATTTGAAAAGAACCTCTGGAGCCATGATAGGGATCTTGGAGGCTGAGGCCAAGACTGCAGAACCACTCCAGGGGTTCCTGTCCTTTTCTTTACACTGTTTTTAAATTCTCCACATCTGTGACATAAAACAAAACAGTAATCACCTTTTCAGAAGTTAATCAGAAGAATGTTACATAAGCTAATGTCTGTAGCCGTATAGATATAAGAAAACCAAAAAAAGACTTTCAAACTTTTCAAAAAGCAAGTATGATTTAGCTGATCTTAGGCTTAGAACCTTGAACCAGTCGTGGAGGAGAAACTCGCTTAATCGAAGCCGTTGCTCTGGCTTTTGCTGGAGACAGTAACTAATCAACTGGCAGCATTCTATGAAGAACAATGTAAAAAAAAATTCTGATTATTACTTTGAACTTCACACTTTCTTTTTGATCATGTTATTCTAAAACATCTTTATACAATTTGCTTCATGAAAAGCTCACCTTCAGACAAGCCAGCTTTGGAGAAGTTGCTTCCATTGATCTTGTTCAAGTCATCAGCATTGGAAAAATCCCCGCACACCAATGCAAACAAGAGAATACCAAGGGACCAGACTGTTGCTGGCTTCCCATTGTACTCACTCTTCTCCTTAAACTCCGGGGGGCAGTACTGATCAGTGCCTGGGGAAAGTAATTTTGAAACATCTTTAAGATTGCAATGCCACAGCATTTTTCTAAGCATCCATTAGAATTTGGTGCTACAGGTATATGATTCACAACAATGGTTCCAATTGTATGGCTTGAAGGATAATACACACCAGTGAATATCTTGTAGGCTGATTTCTTAAGGAGGTCAACTTGACTTCATGGGTCTCCTTATTATTGAGCAGATTTTCAAGTTTGATATCGCCGTGTAGAACCCCACGGTGGCAGCACATGTAGGCAGCCTGTGTTGCCTGCCTCATGACAACACAAGCTAAGCCTTCATCAATGTTGCCTCCGTGGCGTTCTGCAAATTCAAACAGGTCCTCGCAGGGTGAGGGGCGCTCCATCATCATAATATAATGGTCATGCTGGTCCTGTCAGTCCAGCAGTTGGATTATTTCTGGAATTCTGGGGCCTCTGTTGGACGAGGATGTGCAGTGCAACCTCTAGTGGAAGCAGCTTGGAATGACCCGGCTAGAGGAAATGCAATATTTATGATTGTTAGATTTATGATTAGGATTTCCAAATTAGGATTCAGAACAGTATTTCACAAAATGATCATGGCAAATTGTCTATTGACAAATCAGCTATAGTAATATGACATGTTTTACAGTAAATTGAATAGACAGAGGAGAAAGTAGAGAGCACAGCCTACTTACCATACTGATGTATTATTACACATTCTCCATCTTTGCGACATGTCACTACTACCTAATAAAACAATAAAAAGATTGCTAAAAAGTATTTTACAATTAATATAAATGCAGTTATCAAATGAATCCAATTCAGATGATTAATCTGCTAACTAGATATTGTAAGCAAAAAATGAAACCTGCAGACGACTCCCCTCATACACAGCTCCAAAAGTCCCTTCACCCAGCATGTTGCCGATCATATAGTGGCATGAATTGATGTCTATTACAGGAAAAAGAGGCTTAGTTGAAATATCAAGCATTGACTGCGGTGTTGTCCAATTCTTGTTTAATTAAAGCTGCAGTTAATAACTTTTTGGTTAAAAATGATCCGAAATCAATAATTGAGCAAGTACAGATGCATCTCAATAAATTAGAATGTCGTGGAAAAGTTAATTTATTTCAGTAATTCTATTCAAATTGTGAAACTTGTGTATTAAATAAATTAAATGCACACAGACTGAAGTAGTTTAAGTCTTTGGTTCTTTTAATTGTGATGATTTTGGCTCACATTTAACAAAAACCCACCAATTCACTATCTCAACAAATTAGAATACGTTGACCCATCGCTATCGTAATTTAGCAGCAGAATGAGCAAAACGAGCGTTGCAGAATGTTTCACCTTTATATAGTTTTATGATGTTACAATCTACATTTAGAGCAACTGCCTTGTTCTATGGAGCCTCACCGTCACGCGGGGAAATATGTTTCAATCTTCTTGTGCAGCGTCAAGCGCCGGTTTTAATGAAAGGCACAAAGCGCACAATTATTAATTAAGCGATTATTACACGTTTTGTCATTTATCTATTTGCTTTAAGTCGAATACACGCATAAATTATGTAGTAGAATTTACTGAGGATCATACAAAAACATGTGTCACTTTATTACAAATTGTTATAAAGTAACGTACTATTGCATTTAATGTCATTCTGGATTTTAAATAGTAGCGTAATGAGATATCCAAACATCCGTTTACCACAGTGGCATATGCAGTAACAAAAAATATTTTAAATAATTTAATTCAGGTTAACACATGGCAGTGTGCTTCTCATAGGTACAGCCCACTCAGGTCACGTGACATGTTACCTACCTTTTTCAACCCCACACCTATGTTTACTCACATGTCTGCCATTGTCACGATGTCTGCTGTGTGTAAACGAGCCCTGTACCTTTTCTGGTTATAGATGACTATCGATTTCATGTGTACACCCGTTGGTTAACATCCGTCGCTGATTTCTATGCGGGAATCCGAGCTTTTCACTTCCAACCTGTGCTGACTTGTCCTGGACTTGGAGATGGTGGACGAGAGTCCGACTGGTTCTTTTAAGGGTCTCATAAGTAAAGTCCTTGAAGACCACAGGAACAGAACTGATCCTCCTCTCTTACTGAAGAATGGCTCTCAGTTTAAGAAGAACCTGGAAGTTGTAAGTGTTTTAAAACTGACTTCACTTGCACTTACTGTACTTGTGCTTGCGTTGTGGCACATTTAAGTGTAGTATTTTTTTAACCTTTGTTTTGGAAATGACTCCCAACAGTGACTTTGAGAACAGCTGAACTAATTCATTTCATTGGACAGGCTGTAATATGAGATTGGTTAAAGTGAAACCAGTTGGGTGGGATTTTAAACCTTGAATGAGGTGAATGTTTCTTCAACACAAAGACAATGTCAATGCAAGAAGATATTTCAGATATTCTATATGTAGCCTCATAACAATGAGACCGTGTATACCGTGTATATATGTATGTATATAGTATGTACACTAGAATAGTTTGGTATAGGATCTGTAAAATTTCTTTACATTTTTTTTTTTTTTGTTCGAAAGAAGTCTTTTATGTTCACCAAGGCTGTATTTATTTGATCATAAATACTCTTCGATGGTAATTTTGTGATTCAGTAGCCCTTCAGTAGTAAAATAGTATTGCAACTTAAAATAACTGTTTTCTATTTTAGAATAAATATTTTTTAAATGTAATTTATTCCTGTGATGGCAAAGCAGCCATTACTCCAGTCTGCAGGGCCTTAATAAATCATGATAAATCATGAGCCTTAATAAATCATTCTAAAATACTGATTTGGAGGTTATTAAACATTTCATATTATGATCAATGCTAAACATTCTTGTTTTGCTTAATATTTTGTGGAAACCATAATATTTTTCAGGATTCCTTGATGAATACATACATATACGCTATACACGCACACACACATTCTGTTTTGATTTGTGGATCAATTAAAATAGGGTCATTAAACTTATTGTATTAATAATTATAAAGTAATTTCAAATTTTGTTTAAAAAATATATGTATATGTGTATGTAAGTAGTTTTAGTTAATTATATTTATGTTTTAGAAGTACATGTAATATCAGCTACCGGAATATTAATATGTAACGTATAATATAATTGCATTTTGCATGTTTTGAACTCGCAAACACTTTTTTTCACAGAGCAATATACTTTTCCAAAGTAAAGTCGAATTTGACATCTTTGACATCTGTTTGTACAAATGGAAAAGGTCTCAAAATAATTATAATGCTTGACAGAATAATAACTAAAGCAGCTTTCAGTTCATCACGTGTTGCTGATCTCTTCATGTATGTAATATTATTTATAAATGGCCCCTGATGTTTCAACAAATTCAAGACATGGGGGTTAGAGCTGCTGTTTACACTGACAACATAAATGACTTCACCGTGTGTTTCCCCAACAACCCACATGAGTCAATTAGCTAAAGTACACAATGAGCTTTCAGTACAGGCTGCTGCACTTTTTCTAACTGGTTTCTTGTGAGACACAAGTCTGCCAGCTACCTGTATATTTCACAATTCTGTTGCCTGGGTTTTGATTATATAACATTAGCTTTTATTGTTAATATGGTCTATTGTTGTGGAATCTGTACGTTCTCGCAGGTCTATGTTTCAACCAATCTGATCTTTCAACAAATGTACATTTTATAAAAGTGGTTGAATTGTACCTAGACATGATGTTGATATGAATGAATGTTTTATGAAATCGTCATCGCTGCTGTTTTAAGATAAGAAACCGCAGACAAAGTGTATTTTCTTAGGACAAAGAGCTGTATTGTTTTTTTTAGATGTTTAACCTCTTTCTCTCTCTGTTAGATTATATCTCGGAAGCAGCCACCTGAGTCCATCTGCTGTTCAAATGCAGGACAGACTAGACACAAGGTATATCAGGCGTTGTTGCTCTCAGCACCTCGGTGACTTGAAAATCTGGTCGTTTCATGGTGTCAAAGTTTAATTCATTTGATTGATCGAATAGAGTTATTGTCAGCACTTGTTTTAGGTTATATAACTGTTAAGATACAGCTTCCTAACAAACTGGGATATTGAGATGATTAAAAACACATCCTGGTAAACACATGAAGAGTATTTACAGTTTATACTCTATATTTTGAGTAAATAGTGTTTAATATTTTGTTCAATCTTGTTTAATTCTGACCCACTTATCTTGTTTCTGTCCTGACAACGTTATCAAATTTTATTGTCAAAATATTTCTGTTTTGTCATGACTTAAGAATGTTCTCTATGTGTTGTGAAGGCTTGCGTGAATAATGCACCTTGTGCTGGCCGAGCGCTGAGGAATGCTTTCTTATCCAATGACCAGGATAACTGGAAAGCACATATTAAACTGGCAAGAATCATCAGGTAGGTTTCACTGCAATAATGTATGATTTCTGGTTATAATATACAGGCCTTTTACGCCAAAGGCTGATAACTATAGCTATAAAATGTAACCCTTGGACGCTGTTGGGGTATTTCAGGACCATAAATGCTTAAACTACATTTACTACTAAACTACATAAAAAAAAATCTTACACAAAATAGTCACATTTTTCATGTTATCACCATGAATGAAATTAAGAAATGTAGATCTTCTTTAAAGTGAATTTTACATAAAATGTTGGTATTTTATATAAAGGTAGATACAATTATTAGAAATTGAGGCAAACTTAAAAAAGTACCATAAATATAACTACATAACAATAGGGAAGTCCACACTACAGCTACAATATAACTGTAATGGCACAGAGGAATGACATCATTGGAATCACTTTCAGAACAATATTTTTCCTGCTGATGTACGATAAAACATTGACATCCAATCAGAATTCACCTGAATTCAAGTTAAATCAGCAGACGACATAACTGAAGCATGCTATTATAATAAACAGAACGTTAACATATGTTTAACATTACCATTATACAGTAGTTATCGTTCTTAGTGCGAACGGGCCTTTAATATGAAGTATCACGTATAGTTAGGCCAAAAGTCTTGACACTGAAGAATATAACTATAATAAAATAAAAAGGTTTTGGGATTTTGAATAATCTTAAAACATATGTTATGATATAAAATAAGATATATTTCAGATTCTGCACATTTAAATCAAACTTCTTTGTACAAATTACCACACATCTTTCAACAGAAATCATTTGGATATTCAATATATCACTCAATCATGAACTATTTCACAATTTAACTTTGTAACTTCAGACATCAGAGAAACTGATTTACAAGTTTATTTACCAAGTCACATTAACAATCATTTTATGAATCTACATATTTCAAAATGTACAAAAATGTAAAAGTGGTTTATAAATCTTGTTTTTAGCCAAATATTAGCCAGTGTTTATTTATTTACTGAAAGTAAACATTTTAGTAAAATGTTTTCCTGTTCTCATCTGGCATATTCTCAGGAGGACATATATTGGTCTGGAGCTTGTGGAATGGCTGATGGATCATTGTGAATTTATCCAGAACAGGACGATAGCTTCCAAAATCTGGAACATTCTCCTGGACTTGGGCATTCTGCTTTCAGGTGCATAGACATACTGTTACTGTGAATGATTGGATCGGAGGCACATGCATATGCTGTAGAGTTTGGATGATTTATTGATTATATTTTAAGCACTACATGCATATTGAATCTGCAAAACGGCCTGGCTCCCTATGAGGTGGCTGAGCAGAAAAGAAAGTCTAGACTGCTTTGTGTCAGATGTTTAACCCTGTTGTTCCCCTGTTGTGTCCAGTGGAGCAGAACAAATTCTTTGAGGACTCCAGGTCTTTGTACCAGTTCACCTTTGAGGAATGTGAGGCCCAGAGCTGTGATTTCAGAAATCAGGTCAACTGGACGAATGCAGTACATCTGCTGCTACAGCTGGTCCCATACGTGCAGCTCCGCGGTGGAACCCAGAAGTGGTGAGCACGTTTACACATAAAGCTTAATGATAGTGTTTTTTCTTAGGTCGAAGGTCATTAAGTATCTTGTCCCACAGGATTGTAAAACATAATAGCTTTTAATTTAGCATCCAGCACTAACAGAACGTGCCTGGACCCGACAACAACCTTTACTGATTACCTTAGCAGAGCTAAACATATACAAAAGAGGCTTTTAATTAATATGTCAGAAGTGATTATTTACCACTTGGGTTGTTTTTCTTGGCATGGGATCCAAAAGTCTATTTTGATGCAGGCTAAAGTTTTACATCTGTTCTTTATCAGCGCTTCTCCCAGTGGACCAGAACAGTGTAATAGTTTTTTTTTTTTTTTTTTTTGCTAGTTGACACTTGTATGATTTTCTTTAAACTCATTTCTACTTTCCTAAATTTAAATTAGAATTTCAATTCCAGTTCCTGTTTGCTACCCCTGTTCAGATTTAATACACATCTAGGAATAGAGTACTGCAAGTCCTAAAACCCAGACATGTTTTTCCGGTTTCATCATCTTGAAGTCATTAGGTTTTTGAAAGGTTTGATCCCCTCAGACTGGGGCTCCATGCAAGATCTCACCTCGTGGAGTTTCAATGATCATGAGAACGGTGAGGAATCAGCCCAGAACTACACGGGAGGATCTTGTCAATGATCTCAAGGCAGCTGGGACCGTAGTCACCAAGAAAACAATTGGTAACACACTACGCCGCGAAGGACTGAAATCCTGCAGCGCCCGCAAGGTCCCCCTGCTCAAGAAAGCACATGTACAGGCCCGTCTGAAGTTTGCCAATGATTCAGAGGAGAACTGTGTGAAAGTGTTGTGGTCAGATGAGACCATAATCCAGCTCTTTGGCGTCAACTCAACTCGCCGTGTTTGGAGGAGGAGGAATGCTGCCTATGACCCCAAGAACACCATTCCCACCGTCAAACATGGAGGTGGAAACATTATGCTTTGGGGGTGTTTTTCTGCTAAGGGGAGAGGACAACTGGACCGCATCGAAGGGACGATGGACGGGGCCATCTACCATCAGGGCCAGGGCATTGAAGCCAGCCAGGGAATTGAAAATGGGTCATGGATGGGTATTCCAGCATGACAATGACCCAAAACACACGGCCAAGCAACAAAAGAGTGGCTCAAGAAGAAGGACATTAAGGTCCTGGAGTGGCCTAGCCAGTCTCCCTCCCATAGAAAATCCCAGATCTTAATCCCATAGAGGAGCTAGCTAGAAGAGAACAAATGGAGCAAATGGCAGAGGATTTAGGACGTTGTAATAAATTTTTGCAATTGCAGTTGTTATTTCCTTCAGGAAATGACGACTTGGAACCCTCAGCTTCGGACACCCTCTATAAGTCACAAAACCTCTCTGCAAAACTTCTTGCAACAGATTTTTTGGCTCCTTTCTTTTTATTATTTGGCTCTTCTCTTTTGCTCTTTCTTGGACTGCTCTGCTGTCGTGTATATTTTGTCGTCTGAGTCTTTCTGTCTTTAATTTCGTGCTCTTACCCTGTTTTTAAATGCTGACCCCAAGGCTAATTTGTATGTGGCCTTTATTTGATGAATGACCAAAAAACTTCAAAATTTTAAAAGAAGACTGCTCTTCATCACTGTTTCTTTTTTCTCAAATACTCTATTTCTTGGCAAAAAATTGTCTAAAACTTGGCAGGAATTAAGTCACCCATTTCTTTAGACTCTGTGGGCAATTAACTTGCATAAAGTGTTTTGTTTTTTTGGACTTGATGTAACATCTGCATTTATTCACTTGTTAGCCTTTAGTAGCCAATGGCTTTCTTTCTTCTGTGGAATATCAAATATATTTTTACAACTGTAAAATATCTTATTTCCTGCTTCGCAGAAGAAACAAAATCATACAGGTTTGGAATGACATTAGGGTGAGTAAATGATGACTTGTCTCTTTAAGAGACAAGATTGTTGTCTTATTACAATAAGCAAATGGGGCTTGTCATAATCTGCGAACTATGTTTTGCGAAACCTGCCCTGACCTGTAATATGTATAGCGCTTGTAGATGATTGTAGGGCTTGTAGGAAATCTAATGTACAGTCATCATTCAGGATTTCTCCATGAGCATACTAATGTAGTAACGTCAGCTGCATTGCCAGCCTTCACCAGCAGATGTCTGTGTGAGAGTGCGGAACAGATGAATGAATTTGCTCCAGGCTCTGTCTCTCTCCCTTTCAGATGTTCAGACAGACCCAACCTGTTCAGAGTGTCGCCCCACTGCACAGCGCTCTCTCCCTTTGACCTTCCACTGTCTGTCAAAGCATATCTCATCACTTCTCAGACATGGCAGTATAAGATGCAGCCTGTCCGTCTGTTTTCTCACTGCCTCTGCACTTTGGTTTGTGCTGTTATGCTTTATTGACCTTTCATAGCATCTTTTAAAAGTTTTGAAATGTTATTGATAGCTCCTCAAGAAAGTTCTAAAGTGTTGAATAAAGATAGCTAGAAATTATTAAGACATCATAATTACACCAATTATGATGTCTTAATAATTTCTAGCTATCTTTATTTTTATTTTTAAATACACAAATCAAATGTTAATATGTAAAAAATATTATAATAAAAGATTTTACATAACATTACAATAAATATTAAATGTAAACAAATTATAAAAAATGCAATTATGCATTATAGCTATTTCTAAAATAAAACCTAAAAATTTGTATTACTTGTACACAATCTGTTTGTCAGAAATGTACTATAATAAATAAATAAAAAACTTAAAGTAAATATGAAATGTAAAAATTATACATAAAAATGAAAAATAAAAACATTTTATGAAGTTTACCCCATTTAAAATAAACAAACACTTAAAAAAATCTGTCAAATGTATTATAAATAATTAAAACAATATTTTATTTAAACTATTAGATGTAAAAACATTAAAGACAAATGTAAAATTTCACACATAAAAATAATATTCTTTATAAATTAAATTATTTTGTTAAATGATTAAATAGTTTTGTTTTTGTTATGATAATTTTTTTTGTAAAAATGGTATTAAATTAGTTAAATTAAAAGTTTTATTAAAATCTGCTACTTAAAATGTATATATATATATATATATATATATGCATTATAAGAATAAATGTTTAAAATAATATTAAAATTTAAAAAATTATACATTACAAATTAGAATGTCAAATTATACATGTAAATATAAAACCATACATTTAAATTTATAAAAAAAAAAAACTGGGCCCAGTGAAAATATTGGCAGGGCAAGTAGAAATCTGAAAAAGCACTCAATGCTGAGCCTTGTTGACCTTTTATGAGCCACAACGAATCGTGCAGCTCTGGCCTCACTCACCCAGATCAATGACGTTTAGCACTTTGAGAAACCGTACGTAATCAGGAGGTCAGTGGACGTAAATGGAAGTTGAGCTATAGGTCGTGTCCCTCTGCATCATTTCCTGTGTGCTGGGAAAGTCGGTCAGGTTCTGTCCTAATGGCTTTGTCTAGGCAGGATGTCCATCTTTAGCTAGATCAAACCTGTTTTTAGGTCCCTCTGTCTGCGCTTCTGTATGGCCTGATTAAGCCAGTGTGATTTTGGGACATTATGTTTTGCTAGTGTTCTAACCAGCACAGTCACAACTCTGTTGCCTAAAGTTGTTAATGTTTGTGTTTAACAGTTCAGTGTGACAATAAAAGATTGTTTTTGCCTTAGAGTTTTATTGCCAGATGCTCATACTAAGAAACGTTTTGTATTAGTGTTTGTATTAGTTGTATTAGTGCTTGTGAGTACAAGTGTACACATCTTCATATTTTTTTATGAAATTATAACTTACTATTAAAATGCAGGACTAATGTGTGATACTATTAGTTTAAATATATATATATATATATATATATATATATAATATTCTATTTGAATATATTTTAAAATGTAATTTATTACAGGCCTCAGAGTCACATGAAATCATGCAGAAATCATGCTGACTTTGTGCTCAAGAAACATGTATTATTATTATTCATGCTGAAAATAATACTTAATTTTTTTGGGAACCATGACACAATTTTTTCAGTATTGTTTTATTAATAGAATGTTTAAAATATCTAAAAGAAAAGTCATGCTACAAGACACATTCACATTTTTTTTTACAAAAAGCTCAAAATATCTGATATTTTAAGACGTATTAACCTTGACGCAGTCATATTGGATTCTCCCTTTTTTCTGCATGTTGGTTATACACATGACTTAAATCTGGTAGACAAAAGTTTTTCAAATAAGAAATAATTATGAAACACTATGCCAAATACTTTATAAGCATTTCCTTTAAAAAGTATTTGACTTTGTCTCCTAAAAATATCTAAATGAATTGCAATTAAGAAATAAAAACTAGATCATAATAGAAAAAGGTCTGTTTGTGTCATTGTATGTTTGTGACATTTTTAAAGACATTTTAAAAATAAATAATTGATCCAGACAGAACAAAATATGTTATTGACCCATTAACATAGTACCATGTCCAAGGGGAAAGAAAATTGTCAGATGACTGGTGTTACAGTGTATTATAGCTGTGTTTTATTTTGTTCTTTAGCTATAAAGAAGAGGCACAGAAAACATCTGATGTTTGTAATCCAGTTCTTCAAATGAGAGCTTTGGAGCATCTCACTTCAACGGTAAGAAAGCTACATCTCTATCTTTTGAGCCTTTCATTAATTAATTTTGTTTTATTTCCAAATCCTGTATTTAGGAAATTTACATGTGAGTTCACACATCCAATAAGAAACACCTAAAAAAAACAAAAGCATCTAACAACTAGTGAACCTGTCTTTTTCTGTGTCTTCTCCCCACAACATAAAAAAGGGTTAGTACAGAGCATTTTCAGTTGCACAGAAGCCCTGTCCCACCTGCGCTCTGTCCGTATGCGAGCCAGCAGCTCTGCTGTAATGACTGAATCAGTACATTACTGTGGCCATGCGGCGCGTGCTTAGCTTCCAGCTATTAAGGTAATGTTGCAGAACCTCTCCTCAAGGTGGCCTGTGCACCTGCAGTCACCTTGGCAACAGAAATATAAGGCCACTTCCTGTGATTCAGAGAGGGTCGCCATTTGCATCGGACACCCTGGGAAACTGATGATGCTCGCTATAAATTTCATCTGAAACCTTTGTATTGCTGTGTTCAGCTGAACAGTTGAGATGCTCAGTTTAATGAACTGCATCTTTAACGTGTCGCTTGTGGTGGTGTTTAGGACACATCTACGCATAATCAAAAAATAATATAATTTGTGGAAATGCCATAGGGGTTTGGCAGAATATAATATTTATGTAAAGTTTAAGATGATCACTTAGGATTTTTATTTACAGATAAATTTGTCAAACGTAATTTTGTTTCAAATCGGCATATTACAATAATTTGTGAAGGATCATGTGACACTGAATTCTGGAATAATGGCTGCTGAAAATTCAGCTTTGCAAACACAGGAGTAAATTACAATTGTATATATATTCATGGTAATAATAGAAAACAGTTAATTCTTTACCAGTAATATTAAACAGGCAGCATACTGCTTCATTTATAAATGTTTTTGAACTTTCTATTCCTCAAAGAATCCTATAAAAATGCACACAACTGTTTTCAACATTAATAATCATAATAAATATTCACTGAGCAGCAAATCGGCATATTACAATAATTTGTGAAGGATCATGTGACACTGAAGACTGCAATAATGGCTGCTGAAAATTCAGCTTTGCCAACACAGGAGTAAATTACAATTGTATATATATTCAAATAGAAAACAGTTATTTTAATTAGTAACAATATTTCACATTATTACTGTTCTGCTGTATTTTGGTTCAAATAAAAGCAGCCTTGGTAAGCAGAAGAGACTTCTTTTGAAAACAAATTTAATAATAGCAATTATTCTAAGTGTATTGGCCAGCTTCATCATTTAGGTACAATGCTATTGTGAGTCAAACCAGGAAAAAAAAAGGTAGAGACAAAAATCATGTTCCCACCGTAAATGATGGCGATGGTCACGTACACTGTTCACTTCTTTAGGTTTTTAGTGGAAACGGTTACTTAGTGCTGATCATTTGTAGTTGGCCTGTGCGGGGTCACAGTGGCACGGATCCCAGTCCAGCTCCATTTATCTTTGTCCTGTGTCTGTACACTCAGAACAGGGGCTGACACATGGACGGCCCCATATGACATGTAGTTTTTATGGGCCACTAAGCACAGTTAAACACCTCCATTACACACCTGGTTTACTAATGCACAAACCTCCTCTGGTCAGACAGCAGATGGACTTCCCCTCATAATTGACTGATATTTCCTTTCAAATGCTTGATGGATCGGATACATTTGTATTCATAATGTGCCGTGTGCTGTGGGATTTTAATGCAGAGTCTCTGCCTCAGATCACATGAGTGCAGTCAGATCACGAATAGATCACTTGAAATTTGCTCAAAGGAATATTACAGCAGTTGGGAAATCAAAGGCAGTCATGCTTAAAAGAATAAGTAATGCTGTCTTTTTATACCCCTGCTAAAGAAAAACTTCCAAGTATGGATCAATTAAAGAAGTGAGTGTTTTTCTCTGTTAAAACAGAGCTGAAGTTTATTACAGAACATGTTGAATCATGGCTTCAAAGTATTGTGTATCTCTTCAGAACATGAAAAAGCACAGACACACAGAATAGTTTCCCAAGCAGCAGCATGCTCGTGATAAAAGGTTTCTGTAAGTTTTGAGTCCACTATATCTGACTATTTGAAAAAAGAACTAACCATACTATGAATTTATATTTTAATAGGTGCAGAATGAACTGTTGGCAGCTCTGGCTCGCAAGGCACTGACTAAATCTAGTAAGGGTTATTCTTTTTTAATTGGCTTTTCAGTGATTTGTTTGCATTTGAGCAGTAAGTATTTGTCAAGCATATATCGATTGAATAATGTATAATTCACTACCTTTTTATCACCAACACTAGTGGATGAAGGTTCAGGAGGAGTCTGTTCTCAGTGAGGTCTCATTTGAGAATAATACTTTTAGTTTATTTAATAGTTCAACTAATTGAAAGCGAGGAATATTGCAACTATATGTATATTTTCTATGTATATAATATGTTGTATCTCATATTAATACTATATGTATATAACTATATTGTGTTTCAAGTAACACATTTGTTTTTAATGGTTTTAGTTAACTATAATAATCCTGTATCAAATGGAACCCTGTTTTGAGTGTTGCCATAGCATAAACATACCATAAAATTATAGTAATGTTGTTTTTGTTAATAGTGTATGATGGTGTTCCACATAGACTGAAATATAAGTCTATATTGCTCTAAAGAAAAGCACAAAGCCAGACAGTCCATCACACTCCACTGGTTCTCAGCTGTACATTTCTTGTTTTCCAGTGATGGAGGAGAGCAGTCCACAGCACAATAGCAACACCCCGGGATCCTCTCCTAGTCCTGCTGTGCACAAGGTAATGAGAAAACAGATTCCAAGGCAATGGGCTTAACATTGACAGTGTGTATGTGCTGGTCTGCTTGTATGTTTTGCTGAGCTCAACAGCTGTCCAGGTTGTCCAGGGCTGTCCGTATGTCCCCTGATTGAGCACCGCTTTCCCGCAGCTCAGTCATCAGTAGAAAGCCCTTGAACTGGCAGAAAGAGAAAGAGCCTGTGATTGGAGATAGATGGATACTCTATACTGTGTGTCAGGACAGAGCCTTGTGCCTGACTGTGAGGTTCTCAGCTTTTCCACAGTGCGGTGTAATAGCTGATGGTTCACTGCAGCACATCTGACGGGACTGTGATCAAGACAACAAAATTGCAGAGCTTCACAAGGACAAATAAGGTTTCAAAGGCAGCGCTGTACAGATTGTTACATATCTTGTCAGAGTACTATAAACCGGTGTTTCGCAAACAGTTTTGCTTCAACCTGTTTGCTTAAAGCGGCGACCCAACACCGAACCAAAATTGTTTATCGTACAAATGTAAACAAAATGTCTTTGAAATCAAACACTGAAATTTAGTAGTATTACCACAAACTGTTTAGATCCAAAAATATTCAAAATTATTAATATGACATGGGCTGAATAGAAAAACGGCACAGATTTTTGGCTGCTATAACCAATAATTATTTATGTATTACCACAAACTGTTTAGATACAAAATTATTAATATGACATGGGCTGAATAGAAAAACGGCACAGATTTTTGGCTGCTATAACCAATAATATTTATGATTACCACAAACTGTTTAGATTACAAAAATATTCAAAATTATTAATATGACATGGGCTGAATAGAAAAACGGCACAGATTTTTGGCTGCTTATAACCAATAATTATTTATGTTTTTAAGCCATACTGATATAATGACCAACATTATATATCAGTCTGCCCCTTCTTTCTTTTTTTTTGAGGACACAAAATCAATGCTCAGTTCAGACATCTACATGCTTGTAATGACACAAAACATCCTGTAGACTGGAAAACTGAATGATTTTAACAAATGTAGGCCTATTATTTACCAGTGGGATAAAGAAATTATGGCTAATGTTTTTTTTTGTTTTCTTCTTCAATAGGCAGGTTAACCAGGAAAAAGAGATTATGGCCAGTAATTGTTTTTTGTTTTACTTTGCTTAGTTTTTTATTTTGTTTTCAATAGTTAGCCCAACTAAAGAAAATGGCCAGCAATTGTTTTTTGTTTGTTTTGTTTTGTTTTTCAATAGGTAGGCCTGCTAAAAGAAATTATGTCCAGTCATTGTTTTGTTTTGTTTTTTGTTTAGTTTTTTGTTTAGTTTTGTTTTGTTTTGTTTGGTTTGGTTTTGTTTGGTTTGGTTTGCTTTGCATTTGCTTTGATTTGCTTTGTTTTTTTTGTTTTGTTTTTCTATAGGTAGGCCAACTAAAAAGATTTATGGCTATCATCTGTGTTTTTTGTTTTGTTTTTCTATAGGTAGGCCAACTAAAATAAATTATAGCCAGTTATATTTGTTTTAATTTGCACTTATATACCTAAAGGGGGCATAACATAAACAGTTTCACCCAATCTCATGTTAATCTTGAGTACCTATAGAGTAGTACCGCATCCTTCGAATCTCCAAAAAGTCTTCAGTTTTATCATATTTATAAAAGAAAGATACAGCTTTAAGATTCTCTCCGAAAACAGCCGAGCGCTTGGAGGTGCGCCGTGGGCGGAGCTAAAGAGTAACGAGCACTTGAGCACCGATTGCCAACAAAACACAGACATTTGATGTCATTTGACTTACCGTCTGCAGTTCCGAATCATGACCGGGATCTTTTATAGCTGGGACCGCTCCATCATTCAGTATCAAACAATGTGCAAATCCAGAGTCGAACTGGGCCTTGTTTATAAAACGTTCGTCAACAAACACGCTTGCGAAACTCCATTGCTGCCCAGAAAAACAAACTGCATCCACTGTTCACGTAACGCTGGGTTATTTTAAATTCAAGGCATTAATGTTTGCCTACAAAACCACCACTATTACTGTTTGCCTACAAAACCACCACTATTAATGTTTGCCTAGAACCAATTTTTGTGTCATGATGACCCACCTTGAAGACTGCTGCTGTAAGTTTTAGTTTTTGACATAGTGTGAAGTGATTTCCTCTCTTATGTCTCTAATGAAAGACAATGCTCTATTAGCATGATTGTATTTGAGAGTTCCCATGGACATTTGTTTTGTCATGGTTGGGTATCTCAATAGCTTAGGATTTTGCCTTTTTCTGTTAATTCCCTCTTATCAGGTTTATGCAATTAGAAAAGTTCAATCTAACCGTCCATTGTTTTCTATATTCATCGCTACACTGCAGTGCTGAAGAATGTCAGGGACTTTGCTTGTGTTAAATTTGTCCAGCATGAGGTTTGATTCCTTATATAGCCAGCTGAATTGATATGGAAATACTTGAGTGTGTTCAGGACAAATTCCTCTCTCCTTCACTTACTTCAGAGAATGAGGTCACAGGTTTCTTCTCTGGATGTGTGGTATTAGCCTTTGTGTTTAAATGGAGCAGGAAGTCTAAATAGGATACATCCTTGATTACTGCATTTAGTCATATGCTACTATTTAGTTAGTTTTGTAGGTTTTTCCATTTTATGTGCATTTGGCTGATCTGTGTTTTATTCTGTAGTTTTGAGGGAAACTGACTTGTACTATGTATTATATATAAAATTGCTATATTATGAATTGCAAAAAAGCTTTTTGAGAAATCAGATAATTTGTTTGCAGACGCTGCTTGATATATACTGCATAATAAATTAGAATGTCATATACAGTAATTCAACTCAAATTGGAAACTGCATTTTTATTTAATATTTAATACACAAGTTTCACAATTTGAGTTGAATTACTTAAATAAATGAACTTTTCCACGTCATTCTAATTTATTGAGAGTCATGTGTATATGTATATATGTCATATGATTTAAAAAACAAATCAGATGGTTCAACCAACATTCAGAAAAACAAAACAAAAAACAGGAAATTATGTCAAAGACATTTTCCAGATTCTCATGATTGTGTGTAAAGGTCAAGAAGTTTCTTAAAATGTCAGATGATTTGACCTTTTTTATGACCAGGCAAAATTAGTTCATATTGTAAAATGTAATGGTGTAACTCGTACAAAAGTTAATGGTATTTATGTATTACTAATTTATAGTATTTGTTTAAAAAAAGTCTTGTGAAAAATATATATGAAAACTTTTTATCCTTAATCACAAAATGTTATTACTTGGACACATCGCATGACCTTTATAGCATCACTACATTTAAACTTCTATTAAAAATTATAAAAAAAAAAATCTAAATCATATGGAACCAACAAACATACAAAGTGTTCATTTCTAAAACTTGTACATGTGTTTTAACAGCTTTTCAGACAATTTTTCACTTTCTTTATTGTGCGCACAGCCTTATCTGTCATTGCCTCATGTAATATTTGGTTGGCACTTGACCTTATGAATCACTTGTGCACATATAGCATTTTAGTTCACATGATGGGTGAACCCATCAGTAACCTGCTCTCTTAGACCCATGCTGGCCTTTCTCCCATTTTCTGGAGATTGCAATACTTCCTATTCAGGATTGGAGGAACTGCCAGATGTTTCCTGGTCGCCCCCACCCTGGCTATGTGCGTAAGAGCAAGAGAGAGAGAAAGATAGAGAGAGGCAAAGGAAAGAGAAAAGTCAGGTTCACTCTCTCCCTTAGGCAACTTGTCTCCAAGGCTTCACTTTTCGTAGCTTTCCTCCTGACCGACCGCACGCATCTGGAGCTCACTAAACCCTCAAGACTAGCGTGACCATCTCAGCTACCTCACAGTCAGGGGCTTTCAGTCTCACCTGAGTAAAGACAGCGAGACGGGCTGTCAAACTCTGTTACTTTGAGAACTCGCTGCTCGAGTGTGTTGCAGTCTCATGGCGTGGGACTGTGGCCTGAGGTATGTGTTTTCTGTGTCCCCTGCACTGCAGCAGGGCCCTGGAGCTGCTACACACGATAGAGAGGATATCAGCCGATTGGAGATGGTCCAGAGACTGGCCAAGGACGGATGCCGCCTTCTACACAGCCCGCTCAGAGCTACCGAAAGACCTGCTGAGGTGAGGTGCAAAATAACAGTTATGTATTCACATATACAATATTATTGTTGGTTTTTTATTCAACTCTGAGCTCTTATGGAAACTGCCTTATTTTTCTGAACCAACAAATGTCATTTCTGACACAGTATGTTTCCAATTTGAGAATGAAATTCAGACTGATTTGTTTAATTTAAAGCATTTTATATATCCACAAATTTAAACACACACAAATTAATAACTATGATTATATTTTTTTTGACAAAAACTGTATTAGTGGCTAAACTTTTTTTATTTTTTGCATGGTAAATATTGAAATGTTTAGTTTTATTTCACTCTTTCTTTAGATTATTCTAGTAAAAAATAATGATTACTTTTTTAATGGATTTTCATATTTTAAGTTTGAAATTCTGGGTCTGTGACAAGAAAAACAATTGCATTCAAAAAGTAGCTGAAATGAAAAGTAATAGAATGGAATGGGAAAAAATAAAACTAAATAAAATAAGGAAGATCTTGGAATATCTTGGTGAACTTTCTAAAATATTAATACAATAAACGTAACCATGAATAGACATAATGAAAATATAATGTTTTATGAAAACATATTGTGAAAACATATTATGAAAACATAATGTTATGTTTATTCAATATCATGCTTGCTGGTTTTGTCTTGACTGCATTTGATAGAAGATTTGCTGTGTGTAGTTGTTTAGAAAATGTCTTATTATAATAACCCCATTGTTGTGATTTATGAAGCATCACCCTTACATGTTGAAATGATCTTTATTTAAATGAAAAGTGATTGTTCGATGTCACTTTTTTCAGGAAATCTGTATTCAGATCTGAAGCTATAGTGCAGGAAAAACTTTCTAAAACCAAAAAAGGCACCAATCTCATGCTAGTCTCTGATTGGTTGATCCCACAATAGCCCCGGTTGTCCTCTTCCTGATAGTGGGCCGCCACTCACAATGACAGGAAGAGTTGACGTGAGCGCCATAAGGTTGCTGCAACCAGTCATTCCTCTTGCACTGGGTGGCATATATCTTTGAACTTTCTGAAACAAAGGTAGAATTGTCCTTAATTTGAATTATAACCATCATAAGGAACTTTAATTTAAGACAAGCCACTTCTTGGCGTCATTGTCATATTCAAAACCTTTTGATCCAAATATTTTTTGAGTTTCAGAAAATGTCACAGTATTGGCTCGATTCACTCTGTATTATCAAATAGATTTTATGAGTGTTACAAAAAGAGAACAAACAGAGAATTAACACTGATGTGATTTTTTTATTACTTTTGCAAAGAGATACAAATAAAGATAAAATAATATAGTGATAACATAACATCTTTATTTGTAATGCTATTTGTATTTTTTGTAACTCTTTGTAAATGTAATAAAAATTTAAAACCATTACTTGCTAATGATTTCTACCGAATGAATAAATTAAAATGTTAATGCTTTGTTTTTGAACATTGTTCCCTTGTATGAAACCTAAAAAAGCACCCTGCATAAAAATTAAGTGCTTAAAACAACATTTCCTCCATATTTTCTGGTAAAAAAGTACCTAAACATCCTTAAAACAAGAAGAAAAAAATACCTGAGAAGTAAAATTGCATTTTAAGAGATTTTAAGATTGAATTAGATCTTAGTATAGAAATGTCTGCATACTTTAATATTCATGTGATATAAATATTAGCTAGATGGTGCGACCCATGAATGAAATGATGCATATTATCTATTCACTCCACTTTTAAAAGGGCATAACATTTGATCCATCTTTTCGTTTGTTAGTTTTTCTGATTCATGATTAAATTATTTATATGTTTGTAAGCTGAACAGTTCATTCTAATATTTGTTTTCAGCTAAATAAATTCCGCATCAGACTTGACGTGAAACTGAACCGTTTTGGTGTTAGTTTTTTTTGTTTCTAAATATTTTACGCATGCCGTTTAGTCGCTTTAGACTTGGCATGAACCTGCCTTAAAACAGCAGACAGCCGTGAGACAAAGACGGGATGAGAGTACAGAGGGATGACGTCTGCTGTTTGATTAAGAATCCCTTTACAAGTGCATAGCACACATTTTGCTTGTGCTCTGCTTTCACTCATGGCCTCCGTGATGTAAGCTTTTGTGTTTAATAGTTTGTGGAGCCTATCTGCAATGGCAAGGACTTGGATAGAGTAAACCGAAGGCTTGAAGTAGAAGTGTATGTTTTCAGTGTTCTGGACTGTAAGTTAGTTTATGTGTTGGTTTTGTAGGGAACCAAGTGTGTGAATTTAAGCTAAATATTATTGTTTTTTTATCAGCAAGATACTGCGGGTCTGTTTCCTAGGCATGCACATAATGTATTTTTAATGAAGAATAACTCGTTATTGTTTTTTTTGTTATGCTTTAATCTATTTGTAGTGGGTTTGGTTATAGATCTGTATCCTTATAACCATGTAGCCCTTAGGAGCTATAAATGAGAAGTATGTATTTTTTGTTTATTCCAGTAGGAATTATGGAAGCCTTCGGAAAGTAATGTCAACAGACCAGAAAATGATTTAAAATACCACATTGTCTTTTTGTCACTTACATAAACACGGCAGTGTTCCAGAGACTTCTGCTCCTTGTTTCAGTGACTGAAGCATTTGCAATTGACATAACTGAACTCATGCAAGTTTCCATAATTTTTTTGGAAGTGTTTTTCATTTCTTTTTTCATTTTGAAACAGTGTATAGACTTAGATGTTTCAAAACATAATAGCATACATTTAAGAAATGGATAGATGTAACAAAGTTGCTCAAAGGTATAAAGAAATGTTTAAGCTTCCTGAACCTTTTTCCTCTAGACAGTTTGTCCTTGTAATATTTAAAATGGCTTATATTGTATAATAATGTATTAAAGTGTGCAAAAAAGGCTCAGAAAGATAGATAGATAGATAGATAGCTATGGTCACATAATCAATAATTCATTGTATAGAAAGACCTCCATTTGGTTCCACTGACTATTGAGAATATGAGTATATCTGATCTCAGGGGCTTTTGTTGCTTAATGTTACAAAGCAAAAGTATGAAGTGACAGCATAAAACAAATGCACCTTCAGGGTAATATCACACATATGTTGTCTTGTGACAGTCTTTGAACAGTGGCTTTAATATATGCATTATATTCATTTAACTCTCTCATGCAGTATACTCTGTATGAGGTGACTGGTTTTGTTGCCTTCGACTGAAGCTTGAAATAAGAACTGCCCCTGTATAATCAGAGAACTGGTCATCAAGAGCCAATCATGATGCATGCAGTCACTTCAGAAGGGAACTGAGTAAGCAGGAGACCTTTTAGTGTGATTGTAGTGTTTCTCTCAAGTCGAAAATAACTTTTCTTGTGGAGTATGACACTTGCAGTCTATAGTCCAGTGAGATTTAGCTGTTTAATGGTTCCTGTACCCAGCACTTGGCATCTTAACTTTTTTTTTTTAATTCAACTTCCAAAAATGTTTGCATGTTTGTTGTTGATGAAAAAGTGTACTGCCTTTATATGGTATGGGTCAATGACAAACAATGGTTTGGTAAATGGTAAAGAGATAATCTAGTTTGAAATTGTACAGGTTCTTGTGTACTATGTAGTATTTGTATTCATGTTGGTTTCTTTTATACCATTCTCAAGAAAAGTTTCATGTCATTTGGTGTAACCATAGAGTAAAACGTAATAATTATTCATATTGTACGATTCGCATTGTATCGTAACGGGTGAATCGCATCGCATCGCTAGCTACTTCATGTGTATCTTCAATGTATCGTATCGTTGTCTATGCATCAAGATGCGTATCGCATCGGCCTCAGTTATGGAGATGCACATCCCTAGTACAGACACATGTATTTAAAGCTTAAAGGGTTAGTTCACCCAAAAATGAAGATTAGCCCATGTTTTACTCACCCTCAAGGTATTCTAGGCGATTCGCTACAGGAGGCCTTTATTCCCCCCCCCCCTTTATTTGACTTTTTTGGACTGTTAAACAAAAACACCCGCCTACTGCCATTATAAAGCTTGGAAGAGCAAGGACAATTTTTAATATAACTCCATTTACACCTAGGATGCACTGAGGGTGAGTAAATCTCATTTACACCTAGGATGCACTGAGGGTGAGTAAATCATGGGCTAATTTCCACTTTTGGGTGAACTAACCCTTTAAGCTTTAAATACATGTGTCTGTACTAGGGATGTGCATCTCCATAACTGAGGCCGATGTGATAGACATCTTGATAGTCTGTACACATCTTCAAAGAATAGTTCACCCAAAAAAGAAAATTGTCATCATTTACTCACTCTCATGTTGTTCCAAATCTGTATAAGTTTCTTTCACAAAAGAAGAAATTTTGATGAGATGAACACAAAAGAAGAAATTTTGAAAAATGTTGAAGAACCAAACATTTGTTGGTCCTCATTGACTTGCATAGTAGTAGGGAAAGAAATACTATGGAAGTTAATGGGGTCACTCAGCTGTTTGATTACATTTATATGTATGCATTTAGCAGACGCTAAGCGGCTTACAGTGCATTCAGGCTATACATGTTTGCTATCAGTATGTGTGTTTCCTGGGAATTGAGCCCACGACCGTTTGCCTGCTAACGCAATGCTCTACCACTGAGCCACAGAAACACCAACATTCTTCAAAATATCTACTTTTATGTTCAACATAAGAAAGAACCTCGTATGGGTTTGGAACGACATGAGGGTGTGTAAATGATGACAAAAGTTTCATTTTTGGGTGAACTATCCCTTTAATCTTGACATTAATCTTTTTGGCATTTGACATTTTACAACCTGAACTAACCTTGCCTTGTCATTAAAAGGTCAAATTATTTTATATTTTAAGACACTTATTGAGCTTGACACACAGTATTAAGGGTCTGAAGGGGTCCTCTCATTTCCTTTTTAATGTTATTTTATTTATTTTTATTTTATTTTGTTGGTCATACCATATGACTTTGATTTGGAAAGAGGTTTTTTATAATGATATAACTTTCTTCAGGACAGTTGTTTCACCCTGATATCTTTGAATATGCCTTCAAACAATATTAAATGTAAAATTAATTTGGAATTTGCTAAGAAAAATTGGTATCACAAGACTAAAATGTGCCCATTTACATTTTCTATTGCTCTGCATTTTTCCACTGGTGAAATACAGTAACTTCAATAGGAATCTATGTAATCTGTCATTTTGCATGAGGATGAAAGACTTTCCCCACACAGATTTAGCAACTGATTCAGTTGGTCAGTGAATTTTCCGCATTGACCAACAGAAAGCTGCTTGGTTTGAAAGTGACTTCTATGTGAGCTGTGCTTATTACATTATTAATACTGATAAAAATGTATAGCCTGAATGTACTGTAAGTTGCTTTGGATAAAAGCGTCTGCTAAATGAATAAATGTAAATGTAAATATTAACAATAGATGCAGTGTGACTGCACCTTTATGATGAAAACTCCTATGATTTTCAATTTGTTTTTTTTATCTTATTTTGCTTGTGCCTATTCAAAAAAATGCATGCAAATGGATACTCTGTTGGTAGAAATAAGACACAAATAGATTCTTGCATCAAACAATCACAGCTCATTTGAGTTTGCCTGCAGCCCGCACTGATGCCATTAAAGCTGAAGAAGGTGGCATTTTAACAGCCCAGAAGTTTTCACTTCCAGCGAAAGGCTCAGCACATCTTAATGCCACTAAATGCCACATTTCAAGATTCATTTTTTATTTGTCACATACACAATTATACAGAATATAACCAGCAGTGAAATGTAAGTAAGTAATGCTCCGCATTGCAATCCTACATTACATTACATTACAATCCTACGCAATGTTCCTCTGCCATTACTTAAACGTTCAGATTTCCTCCCCTGGAGTCTAGATACATGGACAGGACTTGTTTATGATACGCTACCATTAATGGAGCTTTTTGCCAGGCCAAAGCCAAGCAGAAGCTTCTGCCTGGGGAGATGAGTCTGAGACTGTGGCTTTTTTAATGCAGTTTGTGCTGATCATCATGAGTGTGGGTGGGGGGGGATGGGCAGTGTGCACGTGTGTGTGTGTGTGTGTGCATGCAAGATTACTGAAGGTCTCTCAATGCTTCAGTGCAATGGGCAATTAGAGCAGAAAAGTGCTGGACCCTCCAGCCTGTCTGTCTGCCTAATTACAGCTGCACACGCGCCACATTGACTGATGTGCTGTTTGCTGTGGTCTGGGGACAGACAGCATGAAAATCAGCTCATTAAAACGTACACACACACCTACACACAAACCCTGAATGATCTATCCATTAATTACTGCTAACTTGAAATGCGCTTCTCTTAGTGTATTATTGTTATGAGGATGTTTTCATAGAATGACGGTGAGATCCTGGTCCGTATGTTGTTGGCTGAAGCATTATGGAAGGCGTGAGAGGTTCACACCCATATTTACACACACCAGTGAGTCACGCCAGCAGTTCACATGCTGGCAAAACTATTGCAAACAGACCCTCTATTGGAGTTCAGAGTCCAGAGTGGTTTTTAAGTATTCATATATGATCAGAGTTTCTTCTGTCTTTCCATTGTTGACTGTATATTAGAGTCTTCCATATGGTTTAATCTGCACTAGTAAAGTCAATGTTTGACCACCTAATTTATCGATTTGTATACATTATTATATACAGCAATGGTCATGTCTGATGTAGTGAATTGTGTTTGTACATGTCTGTTGAGTTTTAAGAGTATATGAATATTGGAGATGGGATGGATTGAGTGCTTTGTTCTCAGTGTGTGTGTGTGTGTGTGTGTGTGTGTGTGTGTGTGTGTGTGTGTGTGTGTGTGTGTGTGTGTGTGTGTGTGTGTGTGTGTGTGTGTGTGTGTGTGTGTGTGTGTGTGTGTGTGTGTGTGTGTGTGTGTGTGTGTGTGTGTGTGCTTGTTTCAGTATGTTCAGACTCAGAGAGCTGTGTAAGATTGATAACACACACAGGGCAAAGTGACAGGGCTTTTACAGGACAATAACAGTGAAATGTTGGTTCCCAGAACCTTTCCTTCATACACACACAAACACATTCTGTATACAAGCATACACCTACAATACATATGCAATGGCCACTAAAAATAGGCTATTTGACACTAAAGCCCCTGTTAAAAATGCATGTATCCAAATTGTCATGGGTCCGAATGTATTTTTTGCAGCCCCCGTAATGAAAACAAGAAACAGAATATTCTATTTTCATAAAATAAATTGTCATTGTGACAATAGGATTATTGTTTTTTTATATTATTTATTTATATTTTGCATATTAGTGACAAATTCAAAACATCATACAATTCAGAGTTGTTATAATATTATTCTTATAAATCCCTTTCATAATACATAATTAGTTTGACTTGAATCATGCATCATACTGCAATTCTTTATGAAATTACAAGCCACCGCAAAGCAATTCTTTCTGTGGCATCTGCAAACAAATGTTGCTGTGAAAATGTCAGTCTTATTTTTAACAGTATTTTTGTTGCTTTATATTGAAAGGTCATGAACTGCCTTAGTTTTTTATTTTGTACTTTCTCCGAGGTCCATTTACAAAAGTGACAAAAACAAAGTGACGTGACATACGACCAAGTATGGTGACCCATACTCTGAATTCGTGCTCTGCATTAACCCATCCAAGGTGCACACACACAGCAGTGAACACACACACACACACCGTACATTCACCCCCTCCCCTACAATCCCTGCCGGCCCAAGACTCGAACTCGCAACCTTTCGATTACAAGTTTGACTCTCTAACCATTAGGCCACGACTTCCCCACCAATAACAATCCCCCCCAATACCAACTCAATACATATCAAACAATCTGTAAGAAGAGACAGTACATGAAAACGAATGAAAACAGTAATATAGTAACATTACTGAAGGATTCAATATAGCTGGCTCACCATCGTCTTTTAATCAAAGGGGCCTCTTCCGCACTGACTCGGTCTGGATCTTCATTAAAAATAAAGTTAATTCACTCTTTCCTAATGTTTGGATCAGAAGGAAGGCAATGTAAACACTGTTTTTCCACAGCTTGGCACTGAGCCATCTTTATCGTTTGGTTTCTGTGTATGCTTGCGTTCGCCCTTGTCTTTATTTACACTATATGAGCGAATCGGTGGGCGGAGCTAAACAGGCAGCGATGCCGAAGCTGGCGTTGATCTAAATCTGCGGAGGCGGTGCTTATTACATCATAGAGTAGAACATTCCAAAAGCTGTCATTTTGGCAGACTGCCTTCAATATAAGCGGTTTTTAGACTAAAAAGAAAGTTTTGAGTTCTGAAACTTAGTTTTTATCGTACAATGATCTCTTATATGTGAAAAGATCAAGGGAATTTTGCTTTCTCAGTTTATGACTCCTTTAATACGGAAAAAAAATATTATTTAAGACCTTTTTTGTGAAATGTTTTGATTGAAAATGTGTTTGTGCTTTCTCTATTTCAAATAAATGGTTGTTTGTTTAATATTTTGTTCGAATGCTATGGCATTCATATTTCATATATTTATGAGCTTGACTTCTGTATTCATTTACTCACCCTCATGTCAGTCCAAATCTGTAAGAGTTTATTTCTTCTGCTGAACACAAAAGACATTTTAAAGAATGTTAATAACCAAACAGTCTCTCAGTTTCCACTGTTTCCCACTATTTTTGTCAATACAGTGGAAGTCAATGAGAACCGAAATGGTTTAATTACCAACATTCTTCAAAAATATATTCTTCTGTGCTCCATGGATGAGTAAATAATGTCATAATGTTCATTTTTGGGTGGACTATCCCAGTTCAAATATGTTTTCATTATATTTGCACGTACTGTATACGTATATATACAATTCAACAAACCAGTTAACCCCGCACATAATATTTCAGCATAGTCTGATTGCAGCTCATGATTACGCAATATCAAATAATTAAATTAGTCAAATTAATCCACCTTTCCAACGAGCAAATCATTCAAATATAAATGCAGCCTTGTGCTTACAGTAGCATTGTGCCGGGTCATGATAAAACGAACCCATTGAACAGCGCCGTTTGATGTAGGCTGTTTAATTTAAAACTGTATTGTGATGTAAATCAGGGGAGGGAGACAGACAGGGACGGGAAGACAGGGAATCTCCTTGGTGATAATGTAACCCCTCCCTCCCTTCCTCCCCTCTGCAGCCCTCCAGTGACGCAGCAGTCCGTGTGTGTGAGCGAGAGCGGAGCCACGAGGTGCTGCTGCCTCAGAGGACGACGTCACAGAGAGCTCCCCCCTCCTCCTCCTCCTCCTGGACCGGGAGGTAAGCAGTCGCACACCCGCTCTCACATGCGAGCGGCGTTAGAGAGCACACACACCCTTTCTCTCTCTCTCTCGACTCTCATTTCTCACTCTTGTCAGTCCGTCTTGCATGTAATCTGTCCAGCCCTGCCTCTTTGTCACTTTATTTTTATCTCTCATCTCCCTGAAGTCATTCTCTCTCGCACTCAATCACACACACACATACTCGTCTGAGGATGTGCTGCATTGCCGTGCGCTCTTTCCTATGGATCCGTTTGGCTTAAACTAGAAGCTCCAGAGCGCAAAGAGGGGGGACATCAGGCTGTTGCACGAAGTCTCCTCGATTCCTCCAGGTCAATGTGGTAAGTCGGTGCCGATGCCGACATGGGCAGCAGGCGTGCAGTGGCCCCGGACCCGCACCTGGACGGCAGGTTAATGCCGGCCGCTTTGGTGGAACAGGAGGAAGATGAGGATGAGTCCTCGGATACCAGCAGTGCTGACCGAGCTACCGTGCCCACGTTCGACGTGCCCTATTTCCGTTACATTGATGAGGAGGGCACTGAGGAAGAGGGCGAGGAGGAAGGCTGGTGCAGCAGTCGCTCCCTGTCCTCCATCGAAGAGGAAGACTCCAGTGACTCTTCTGTTTCCCACAGGTACGCTGCCGTGCCCGCCGCCCCCGAAAAGGTTCTGGAGCATCTGCTGGGCCACCTGAGGCTGGATGAGGAGCAGAAGAGCCCACTGAGCAGAGAGACAGGTGAGCTGTGACCTTTCACCTAAGCGGTGACACGCATATAGAGTCAGGTGTTATCTGCAGACTTTCCGCACTGGTTTTAAAGCAAAATCTGACAGGTGTTTTTGGATTCTACAGACACAGGTTCTGTATTGGCTTGATTTCGTTTATCATATAATTAATGACTTGGTATGAGTGTCAGTGGTTGCTATAAGTGTTTTTAGTTCTCTTTAGAAATCTGAAACAGGGTCTTGTTATTAAAATCTAAAACTACTGTTTTAGTACACTCTAATTTTGTTAGCCGACATAAAGCTTAAAAAATATATATTAGATGAAAAATATCTTAAAATAAATACAATTTCAAGCTGAAGTACTAAAATTGCAAAAACTAAAATAAATAAAAATATTTCAGAAATGTTAAAGCTAAATCCCAAAAATATATAAATAAAAACCTTTACTAAATATAAATAATAGGCTATAAACTTAATATAAATAACAACCTAAATTAAAATGATAACTGAAAATATAAAAATAAAATTCAAATATTAATAAATACTGTAATAGTATACAATAATACAAAATAAACATATTAAATAATAGTTTAATCAATATCTTGAACATGATCATCCCTTCTAGTTCACCCAAAAATGAAAATTATCACACTTTTATGTTGATCTAAAACCTTAAAAGACTTACTTTCTTCTGTGGTAAACAAAAGAAGGTATTTTGATGTCTTTTTTTCATGCAATGAAAGCAGGTCCAATATGTTACGGGCTTTGAGTTTAATTATAATGGACAAAACAAAAAAATATCGTCTTTTGTGTTTTGCAGAAGACAGAATGTCATACAGGGTTGGTATGTCATGAACGTTAGTAAATGATGACAGAATTTTCTTTTTTTTTGTGAACCGTCCCTTTAAAAACTCTTATTTTAGGAATAGTAGATCTAAATCTACCTGTATTCAAGTGCTTCAAAAAGCAGTAACCCCCCCCCAAATCAACAATGCACTTTAAATGTTGTTGTGTGTGCTTCAAAAAGTTTTTGTTTTACATGGTTAATGATGTGATAGTGATGAATCTACTTTTAGCTGACTGTCCCACTATATTCTATCCTGCTGGTACTGAGTTATTATCTCCTGCTGGCTTCAGTGCCCTGCCGTCATGGATGGCATGCTGCACTCCATGTTTAGCTGGCAACAATTAAACAAGGTGTTTGAAAGGGAGAAAATCAAACTTACACATATTGGGATGCGCATTATATCATTCATCATATAAATACTGTAAATTATTGAAAGATTCCAGCGTAATCATATCTGGGTCATATGAGGTAAAACAGTACCATTGCATGTAATATTCTGCCTGCCAGGCTCACATTATTATTCGTTTTCCAGCAGGAATGGTTGTTGTAAAAGTATTGATTTGGACTCTCCATAGGGAACAGAACATCTCTGTAGCCCTAAAGCCATTAGGTCTGGGTCAAACACTCTGGGTCTCTCTCTCTCTCTCTCTCTCTCTCTCTCTCTCTCTCTCTCTCTCTCTCTCTCTCTTCTCTCTCTCTCTCTCTCTCTCTCTCTCTCTCTCTCTCTCTCTCTCTCTCTCTCTCTCTCTCTCTCTCTCTCTCTTTAAATATGGAGTGAAACTGTGGGATTTGTTATTCTTATAAAGCATTCTTCACAGTTATTTTTTGAAGCTGAACAAAGAAACAAATTCATTTTCAAGCTTATTTACAGTAGTTTGAATGCACTCTGCTTTGGTATTCTGAATTGCTGAAGTTGTGTGTGTTAGATATCAAGCTATTATGTCTCTCAGACTGGATTAGAGGAATGAGTTAGTGTTCATCCCCTCAGAAAAAGCCTGACTCTGCGGAGGCTGGTCCCCCTCCCTCTGCATGGCGAGCCAGTCCAGCGGAGTGAGTTCTAACCTCATTAAAGACACTGATAGCTAATCGCTATAGTTCAGCTCACTTCTCTGTTGTGTGCACACAGTCTGTCTGTTAAATCATGCACTGCTGCTGCTTCTGTTTGCTTTTAATGCAATTCCAGAACTCCCCTCCACTGCTGAACACAGGAAAATATGTTGTTTATACAACCAGACCACTAATACTCATATAAATTAACAATACGAGTACATGTATCGTGGAGTCTGAATATTTTTAAAGATCCTCTTCAATCCAAAAAGGAAAGTTCAGTTAATTTATTTTTTGTTCTGAAAATTCTCATTTTCTCATTCATGTTGTTTGAAACGTGGGACTGATTTTCTTCTGTGGAGCACAAAGGAAACATTCTGAAGGATCATTTATACAATGCAAGTGGATGGGGACTGGAGATTTCAAGCTCCAAAGAGGACAAAAAGCACCATAAAAGTAGTCCAAATGCATCCTTTTGCACAGCATTCCCAAAGTTTTTGCAGCGTTACACTAGATATGAAAAAGACTTAAAATGTATTTTTTAAGTCCCCTTTCAATTTCATTGCATGTAAATGAGCAGCTTGGACATTCTGCTAAACTTTTCCTTTTGTGTTCTTCACAAGGAATAAATCCCTACATCTCCCAAAAGATATACAAATTAATTTTGTAGTTGAACTATTCCTCTAAAAGCTTTGTGCTGATGTTGTACACCTCTTATTGTCACCATTCTATTATAAAAAAAACTAAGATTTGTAGGTGTTGTCAGAATTAACAATGATATATTACTGGTAGAAAATGCCGTCATGATCTATGAAGTGGATTCACTCCTAACTGCCTGGTAAGCTCTATTCTGCTGGGAGGGTTTTGTCCACACTAAAGCTATTATGGTTTATATTGTGTGACAGATAATAATAGTTTTTTTTAATGCAATTTTTGAATTGCACCATCATTGCATTGGCTCAGAAAATCTCTGCATGGATCACCAGGCATTCTAAGGCTTATAGTATGTCTGTGTATGTCCATATTTCTTTTCTTGTGTGTTCTTGTGAACGGAGAGAGACAAAGAAAGAATCAGACAGACAGAAGGAGAGACGGAGATTCCCAGAGGACAGGTCTCGGGGGAGATGAAGCTTGCCGGTGTATTATATGGGCTTGTCATGCTTGCACTCCCCTCACATGTGTAGGGAGTTTGATAGGACTCAATATTGATTTCATACAGCTTCTGATGTATCCATCAGCTGATCCCGTATGAATTCCGTGTTTACATCCTGCAGGGCAGGCAGCTTCTGTACACAAAGGGATTTAAATGTTTGTTGTTTAACGTATGAAGCCGAAGGGAAGCATGCAGTAAAAGTATTGATTCGTTTATGGAGAGCAGAGGTTGTTTTATTGTTTTTCCAAATGAAAGTTATCCAGCCAACTGTATCTCCCGCAGAGCTGGAGCTCTTGGCATCTCTCAATGCTAATAAATACAGAAACAAGACAATGTGCAATGAAGGAAAGAAAGTGGTAGTGGTTTATGTGGTTCAATGCTTTTGATTGTTAAAAAAGATTTTATGGTCAAACATACAAGAAGTGTTATAATTTTACTACTGTGATTCATTCGGAATAGTTTTGTTGTCTGTCATGTGTTTGCATGAGGGTTGAAGGATTCCAGGTGAATTCTGCCCGATGGCAAAGAAACAGATGGGTTTAGGAAGAAATCTGATCAATTTCATTGCTAATTCGTTTTTGATTATTTCGGTGATAATGTTTATTGATCCTCAAGCCAAGAGGATAGATCGGTTTATTGTATTTTTGGATTCTAGCATGTGTTCAATTAATTAAATGTTTCCTTTGTGTCCAACATGGACTGTTTTCTCCAGTAATTTTCCGTTTTCAGTGCTCCGCATGTAATAATGAAAAGTCTATTTGCAGGTTAATGATCTGATGCATCACACTGGTTCCTATATGAAATGCAGGTAGACATTTTTATAATATTCATACAGCGATAAAGAGAAACTCATAACACTCAGGGGGGTCCAAAATTCTGAGACCACTTTGAAAGTCTGGAAGAAAACTATGTAAACAGAGCATCTTGGGACTTTGGGATTTAAAACAAAAATTGGATATGAAAATAAAAAAGATACAAACACTAAGAAATTCCAAAATACACTACTATATACTGTGTGTGTGTGTGTGTTTAATAAAATAAATTAATACTTTTATTCAGCAAAGACACGTTAAATTAATCAAAAGTGACAGAAACGACATTTATATTTTTAATTTATGTATTTATATTAAGATTTCAATTTCAAATAAATGTTGTTCTTTTTAAATTTGTATTCATGCAACAACAAAAAAAACTATGACATGTTCCCCAAAAAATTATGAAGCAGCACAAAATCCAGCTTTACCATCACAGGAATAAATTAATTTTTAAATATAAATGTAAGCAAAAGTATTTTAAATTGTAACAATATTTCACCATATTACTGTTTTTGCTGCAGTTTTGATCAAATAAATGCAGCCTTGATGAGCATAAAAGACTTCTTTCAAAAACATTCATAATTTACTTCCACTTTTCCTTTAAATTATAATTGTAATAATATAATTTGTAATGCAAATATTAATCAACTTCTCATTCAAAAGTAAAAACATTTAGATTTACATCTAGATCAGACAATGATGTTGTAGTAACATGTATTTATCCGGTGTCTAATAGTCGATGTTGGACTAATATGATAAAGAACGCGCTCATGTGCTTCAGTAAGGGATGCAAATTGGTTTTCCCTGATCCAATATCTTCTACTCCTGCCTTAAATGAAGTCAATCACCTGAGCAGCGCTCTGGTCGGATCGGTGTTCAAGGCATGCTGAGGGTAATTGGCGAGCTCTGGTCAATGAGCGATAATCAAACCTCGACCACATGGTTGAGGGAGAGACTTGTGGGAATGGCTTCATTGATGATAATAACTTAGCTCACACCAGAATTGCTGAACACTCCCACACGAACCCTGAGCATAATGGGCCCGAAGCTGTCAGAGCTTATTATCCATGCTCTATGAGCATGATTTATGCAAAACGGGGGATAATTTGAGTAAAATGCTTCCTCTAGACATCAAAAACAAAAGGAGGGGAGTGAGCGTGTATGTGTGCTTTTCAAGAATGCTGGAAAATATGGTGCAAACACTTAATGAGATGAAGTTGTTTAAAGTCAATCATCTGTCTCACCTTCTCATTAACTGTAACGGTCTCATTTTCTTTTTTCTGCATGCTCTGGTTTCTTGTATGCATCTGTCAATATTATAAGCAGCTGACCGGGTCTTTGCCTGTAAAGCCATGAACTGTGCTATCCCTCAGCTGTCCATCAAAGCATCAGACAGCAGCTGATTTGACCTCCAGGGTTTGCCGCTGTCATTGAGGTGGTCATTAACTCTCAGCTTTTTCCATCATGTTTTCAAGTCAAGCTGACATAGTCTGTCTGATCGTTCCTGCAGTGTGGGTGGAAGAGCTTGAAAGAGCTTGGAAGATGCAAGAGACAGAGAATGTAGTTGGACCTACTTTTTCACCATGAGAGGAAACACAAAATGTAGTTTCTGCCATCATTTGGACCAAGGTTTTTGCAACAAAATTCTCTTGCAAAACAATTTCCATATAATGAGAGTTTCCAGATTTTCCAGTAGTCATAATAATTGCAAATAGCAACTATTTATTTTTATTTTCCCCAAATAATCCTAATGCAAATTCACATTGATACATTTTAGTTTAATTTTAAATAAACGTATAAATGTAAATCAAGGGTATGTAAACTTTTGAACGGGGTCATTTTCTCACTGAATTACATTATTGTTTTGTTATGAAGAATATATAAACATCTGTTATGTAAAATAGCTTATTCTGGACAGTATTAAATAAACAATATAAACCTCAATTTTCATCAGGACAATTATTAACATTTAGCATTTTCTGCAAGATATATTTCACATTACATTGATGAGAATGAGATAATTTTTTGTTGCAGTAATGAAAATTTGATATTTTTCTATAATACAGTAATGATAGTGAATTTTCTTTTTTGCTTCATTACGATAATTAGATTTATTTTTGTGTGTTACAATAATGAGACTTGGTGCAAAAAAATGTCAAAATTGTGGAAAAAGGCAGATTTTTTTAAGGTTATAAAAATAAGGTTAATTTGTTTAAACAATCTAATTTGACACTTTTTGTATTATTATTTTGAGGAGAAATATTACCTGGATATGACCTTCACAGTCTTTTTTAGAGTAATCTGTGACTTATCTCACTGCCGTCTTTATATCATATAGACCTTTTGTGACTTTTGTCCTTGAGCTTTCGTTTTTGCGGTAGCACTATGGCATCGCTGTTGAAGAGTAATAATCTGGTTAAGTGAAATTTTTTATTGTAGAGTTAATGAGAATTATAGTAATGTTTAAAGCGAGCGATGGATTCATACATTTGTGCGACCTTGCCTTCACGCTGTGGAAATACAAATGGAAGACATAAAATACAAATGGAAGACATAAAAGCTATAGAAATTTGATTCTAGATTCAGACTACACTCTTAGTCATGGTCAGTTTATTGGTTTGCTACGTGCACAATTACATGGAGTGAAAAAAGGTTTTACTGGAGACGTCAAGTATGTCTAATCCTTTGCTGGTCTCGCACTTTCTCATGGCAGAGCATGAGTTTTTTTTTTTAAGGAAAACTGGCACGTTGAGCTGTAGTGAAGTCCTTCATTCTTCAGATAATGAAAAATGCATCATGTTTTAGCTGAAAAAAATGAGCTGGAGAAGTGAAGTGCGAGTGAGGTTTATCTGCTGCTGCAGAGTGAGAGTGTTAATGAGAATTCTTGTGAAAGTGTCTCTGCAAATTAGTGCGTGTAGTACGTGTACTGTATGTGTGTGCGTTTGCATGCAACTGCTGATTGGATGATTCGATTTAGTTTAACTAGTTTAGCACCGTTTCCAGATGCACAGCACATCTAGAGCATAAAGACGCACACTTGCAGTGTAGACAGTTTCAATAATTACAGTGGGACTGATCAAGCTTTGTTTCTTCACTGGTTTGCACTATAATAAGGTGTGAGCAGGAGTGAATGTATTTGGTGAGAATGCATCTTTTTCTGTTAAAGCAGTTTGGTTTGTTTCTTGGTATCATTTTTGGCTGTTAATAGTTTAAACCTCTCTGAGTGCATCTGAATTCCAGTTATTTCATGAAGAACAGACAATATTTTTACTGGTGTAGTATAATTACACAAACATATAGATCCACCATATTGGCATTGATTTTTGCAAATATTTTGATACTGACACTTATTTTTCGAATATGACAGTTTGAGGGAATTATGGGATAGCAAAGCGTCCACTTATTGTACACACTAGTTTGGTTAGCTTTATTCTGATGATTTAGGGATGATTTTACAAAGAAATATTCCAAAATTACCAAATTTGTCAAGTCACATGTGAGCAAAGTGTGCCCTCATTGGTCAGAATATCTAGTTCGCATGTGCTTTTCTGAATTTCAGAAAGGATCAACAACAGCTCTAAATGCCTGTTCACATCAAGATGAAAATTCAGTGCAAAAATTTGATGTGAACTAGTAATGTTTACATAAAATTAGGTACAAATTGTAGCTTGAATTAATGGCTATTATTGCATCTGTTTAAACCGATAAAACATATGCATGCTGTCAGTGCAATGTTTCTTTTTTCTTTTTGTATAGTTTAAAAACACCATGTGAATACAAAAATGTAAATGGTTTGAAGAAATGTAGTTGAACCGTATTTACAAGTTGTGCAGGACTTTGTGTACTGGAGTAACGAGTATTTCTGCTTGTTTAAGTGTGCCACCTACTAACAGAAATGTCACATTTTCATTCAGCCCATGCTGTTTTTTTATCAATTAGTTAGAAATGATAAATTGCATATGAAAATCAGACTGTCTTTTCAAAACACACATTAAGATATTTTTAAAGAATCCTCCATTGAAATTCCAGGGTTTGAAACAACATGAGGGTCAGTAAATGATGACAGAATTTTCATTTTTTTTCAAACTTGTATGAGTTTCTTTCTTCTGTTGAGCATGAAAAAATATAATTTGAAGAATGTTTGTAAACAAACAGCAGACGTCATCTACCGGCAACCATTTTGTTACCAACATTTTTCAACATTTATTTTTGTGTTCAGCAGAAGAAAGAAACTCATACAGGTTTGGAACAACATGAGGGTGAGTAAATGAGGACAGAATTCAATTTTTTTAGGTGAACTATCCCTCGTGCAGTAAGGGATTTTTGAAAAACGCTGTTGAAAAGTGGATCGGACCAAGCATCAAAACACACTTTTAGCCATTTCTTATTATTTTTGTTAGCTTCCGCCTTATAAACATGGAATGTCTAAAATTAACCACTTGTTTCAAGCGTCAGCTCCGTAAATGTGTCTGAAATGTGAGATAACCTACTCCTAATATAATGTTTTATTCGGGTGGGTGGTGGGGGCGGGGGGTACTGCATCTTTAAGACTGCTTCTGTAAAATAGCATTACCACTCACCTTTATCTCTTCAGGGTGGTTATTGTCCGATTGTTTTGGTACATTTAGTGCCTACATGATCCCAAAATAAGCAAGGAAACAAACCTAATTTTGAAGTAAGTGTGAAAATGGCCATAGAATACCAGGAGATGCAGTATCATGACTACTGTGTTTTCTATAGTCATACACTCATTTGACATACTGTGTTATGCATTATGTCACAGTGTTGGAAAGTATGCATATTCGGACACAGTATCTGTCTGTTTGTGTGAGCGAGCACCATTGGCGGCGGTGTGTACAGCTGCTCGCTGCAGATTACCATAATGATGCGAACAGTTCAGTAGAGCAGAACGCACAAAGCTCAAGGAAGTAAGTGTGAAATTACGGAAGAATTTACAACAGTGCCAATGCAGCACGCTCGCACCGCAACCCGCAGGAATAGTGTCACTAATAGGATTTACAGCTTATGGAGGAATCCCTCTGTCACTATGCACTGCTTCAGAAAACACTCAATTCATTCATTATGCTCTCTTTCTCTCCATTCCACCTTCCATCCATCCTACTTCACTCTCTGGGTTGCATAAGCCTAATTTAGTGGTAATTGGAATAAACATCAGACTGTCTTAAATCTGACTGTGAGAAATGGCTGCAGTCTGTTAATTTGGCTCTATTTAATTACATTTTCCGGGAATTCTAAGAGCTACATTTAAACTAACCTTTTACTTAGCATTAACACACAAAATCACTAACACGTTATATCTATCTATCTATCTATCTATCTATCTATCTATCTATCTATCTATCTATCTGTCTGTCTGTCTGTCTGTCTGTCTGTCTGTCTGTCTGTCTGTCTGTCTGTCTGTCTGTCTGTCTGTCTGTCTGTCTGTCTGTCTGTCTGTCTGTCTGTCTGTCTGTCTGTCTGTCTGTCTGTCTGTCTGTCTGTCTGTCTGTCTGTCTGTCTGTCTGTCTGTCTGTCTGTCTGTCTGTCTGTCTGTCTGTCTGTCTACACACACTACAACCTTTTGAACGATTGTATACTTGAAAGGCAAAATTGCACAAGAAAATAAGTTCACTTATCTTACCCCACCTTTACTCTCATTCATTTTTGTCAGATTCTTGCTTAAAAGAATAATTTTAAGCATGAGCGTCTTTTGAAGGCTTATAAATAATTCATAATAATGGTGTGAGGGACAAATCTGATCTATTTCATTACCAGTTCATATTTGATTTTGGTGATAATGTTTATTGATCCTCTAGCCTAGAGGGTGAATTGGTTTATTGTATTTTTGCATTCTGGCATGTGTTCAGTGAATGTAATGTTTCCTCTGTGTCTAATTATGATAAATGTTCTCATATGATGATTGTAACATCAATTTAAAGTGTCCCTTTTAAAAAGTCCCTTTTAAAATCATTTTTTTTGTGTATCAGTGATAAAGATTTGAAAATATAAACTCAGAATGTTCAGACTTGCCACTTGTGAAATTTTTTTTCACAGTATTTTTATTTTTGTTTATTACAAATTACTTAATTTGAGTAAAAAGTTTAAGGAGGGGTAAGTGATTTCTTCTAGCAAATGTTGATATTTTAAATTACCAAAACAAACATGCCCCTACCACAAAATGGTATCGCCTATATTTTGATAGCTCCGCCTCACACATACGTATGCATCCCAGGCAACAATTAGTTCTGTGAAACAAAGCAAAACCAATGTTACTCGCCTATCGAGAAGAAACAAAGCAACCTCTGCGTCCGATCGCAGGCCTTCCCACTCCTTGAGTTCTCTCCAGCGCTGGAAAGCTGATCCGATATTTACACGGGTCCTACTTCTTGCCTTATCGTAACACCGTGTTTACACCAGACGCGAGCAGTGCGGCGCGACAAAATACTATAGAACTCATTATAATCAGTGATGCTGTCTACACTGGATGCGGCGCGGCGCTACTGCTGCCGAGTTCTATTTATGACATATTGACACAAATTTCAAATGATTTTCAACGCTTGCTTTGTCTCGTCCAGTGTAGACAGACTTTAGCTGTTGCGGCACGACACGAGAACTATCGCGTCCGGTGTAGACACGGTGTGAGCCTTCTTTTTTTCCGGAGACGTTTTCCTCTTTTGTTTTTTATCCGCCATCTCTATCTTTCTGTCATCGCTCGGCTCAGCTAATGTCTGTCATGTGCACTGAGCTCTCTCTACTACACATCATGAGTAGACACGCCCCTTACTGCTGATTGGCTACAAGTTTGTTTTGGTACTCGGCCCGACAGTTTTCTGAAGCGTTTTTGAAAATTGACATACCCCACCTTTAGTTGAAAAATAAACAAACAAGTGAAGCACAACATCAGGTTTTGCTCCGGGATGTTAAAAGGTGTTCAGAATGTACGTTTAAAGAGTCTAAATTACTTGGAAGCCAAAAACAGAGCATGATATGATGTGCGATTCAGAGGCTTAGATGTAGAGATTCTGTCGATCCTCAGATCTGATGAGAATATCGATTGATGTCTGTGAGAGCGAATGGTGAAATTTAGATTCCTGCAGAGCAAGTTAAAGCGGAATGAACAGTGAATGCACATCAGTCATTACGGCCTTATCAGAGTAATAGTGTCATTATGAGAGTAATAGTGTGTTTCAGTGGGATCAGCAGAGAGGTCAGGCGTATTAAGGGCCATTTAATGTTCTACTCTTCCATTCTCTTCTTGTTCACGTTCTCTGGATTTTGTCTCTGTATTATTAGCTGTAGGATGTAATGCGTATGGTGTGTAGTAGGGCTTGCTAACCACAAGATCCAAGCCATGAACCAGCAGCATTTTTACCCATTAACAAGTGTTACTTGGAACAGTATGCATGCTGTACAACTAATTCATAAGTATACTTTCAATAATTAATGTATTACTGGATATGCACAAACTTAAAAATGTGCCCCCAAAGAACGCACAAAGAGACTGCCCCCAAAAATAGTTGGACACTTGTAAATGTACAGGATTAAATTCATTGCATAAGTTACAAAATATAAATATACAGGTGCATCTCAATAAATTAGAATGTCGTGGAAAAGTTAATTTATTTCAGTAATTCCACTCAAATTGTGAAACTCGTGTATTAAATAAATTCAATGCACACAGACCGAAGTAGTTTAAGTCTTTGGTTCTTTTAATTGTGATGATTTTGGCTCACGTTTAACAAATGATTCCAGGTTTTCAAATAGTTGTGTCTCGGCCAAATATTGTCCTATCCTAACAAACCATACATCAGTTGAAAGCTTATTTATTCAGCTTTCAGGTGTATAAATCTCAATAAAAAAAACTCTCTGCCCATTTTGTATGTTTCTCTTATCGCTTCAGACGTTTGTTCTATTCGAACGTAAGTGCCCTGCGAAGGGGACATCACAGGATATTCCGCCATGATTCCAGTTTGAATCGAACGTATATGTTCCATGCAAAGTGAATGCGAGGTGCGAGGACTGGAATTGAGAACCGCTGCTTTAGCCCGATTCACAACGGTTAGCTTATAATAATGTTTTCTAATTTGAGTGGTATGGGTAGGTTTTCGTGGGAAATTCGAGCATAGCACTTCGTCACTATGTCACGTCTGTAAACGTTGAAGTTGTCTCGGCTAGTTAGGCTATCGCATGTGAGGATCCTGCAGGTGGTGGATAATTTATAGCCTTTTCTCACAGCAGCTAAAATAATTCAATGTATAGTTTTGATGGCGGATTGTGATCCAGAAAGGATTATGTGTTTATGAAACACGTGTGACTGAAATTAAATTATATTCCAGTTTTAAATATGCTTCTGATTACAGATAACCTGGGGTTACACAAGATTTGTATTTGAAAGAAAACCAGTTCGAAGGGAGCATAGTTTACTTTTGGGGTTAAAATAATTTCTTGAAATTAAATTCGAATGGCATGACAATTAGATTAGACTGGACAGAAATTGAAATCTACACGTTAATACACACTATACTCATAGTCACGCAATGCTGATGTGAACATGAATAATTTGAGAATAAAGTATAACAATAATAATAATTTGCACGGTTTGATATGATATGAGCTAACTGATCTTTAGATTAAATCACCATTGGTAGTACGATTTATGTTAATGCTTTTTTCCTCAGTTGGTCAGAACAAACGTGGCAGACTTGTTACTTACTTGTTCAGATAACAACATACGGTGAAAATTTTGATTTGGGTCACATATTCCAAGATGTAGGCTCGATTCTGCGATTACTAAGTGTTTGATTCACACTGGTTTGGTGACTGACAACTACACATTCACCTCAAAATATTAGATTCATCCGCGCTGAAGCCGTGCCAGAGTACAGCCCACGTAATAAAGATAATTCTGCACCTGGCTGCAATACCAGGTTTTCAATAGAGATGGCGACAAAGAGGAAAAACTTATGGACTGCAGCTTTAAATAGTGTGCTGATCAGATCTATTTGGATCCTATTCATTCATGAAATATTCTACTTGGGCTTTATAATACTGCATGAATGTTGTTATATCAAGAATTATTGCCTGTATGTGAAATAATGGAAACATAAAGAATCACTGCATATCATATGAGGTTACACTGAGGTGAATGAAAAAGGGTTCTTCGTTTTTTCCAGAATGAAATGAATAACTTTAACAAAGGTTACATAGCATATGGTTAAATGTGGCACATTACTATACACAGGAAACGTTCTGTCGTTCTGCGAGGGAGATAAGGATTGCCGCCATCGCTGCACAGTGGGATTAAAAACATTAGCAGTCTCGCTCAAGGTTACTTTCTCAGCGAGATGATGTATGAACAGTGGCACAGAGCGCTTCCAGGCAAACAACTCTAATTAAAGTGGTGCAATAGCAAAGTGTGATAATGTAGGAGAATGGAGGTCAGGAGGAAAGAGAGAGAACAGAAGAAAACAAACAAGAGCTCATGTAAACTGCCTGTTGGGTTTGATTCAGCTGTGCTGAATATTTCATGACGCTACACGCACAGAGTCTTACGTGTAATGTCTCTGTGTAGCTGCAGTGTTTTACTTTCAATTTTTGAAATGAAATCTTGGCTATTGTTTACTCATCTTCATGTCTTTGGCAAAACGTTATGACCTTTGTTCTTCCATGGAACACAACAAGGATTTTTGACAGAATGTTCAAGCTGCTCTCTTCAATACAGTGAAAGTGAATGGTGACTACAGATTTCAACAGTTTTTTTTGAGTGAATTATATTTTTTTTTTTTCCACACACAAAGATATTGTATGACTTGAAGACTTGCACTTAGAACTTCAGTCATATGATGCTTTTATGCTTTTTTGGCCTTTTTGGAGCCTCATCTACCATCATTATAGAGCAGAGTGAACATTCTTCAAAACGTCTCCTTTGTGTTCCACAGAAACAAATAAAACTGAAATGACAGGGGTGAAGTATTCCTTTAAAATCCTAAATACATTCTTCATTATGTTATGTTTCTCCAGAGTTTTTTTAATGATTTTGTGTTGTCTTCTTACTAAAATGTCTAATGTGTATTAATGTTCTGCTCATTTTCAGAGAATCTTTTGGATGACTTCCTGCTGACGTACCCTGTGTTCATGTCCACCAGTGACCTGTGCCAAGCACTACTCGGTCAATATCCTTCTCATCGTATGCACACATGCTCTCATATGCTTCATTGCTGATGTTGTTTTTGCTATAATAGCTGCCTTCCTACATTTTTAAAGGTGAACTGTGTTTACTATACAATATAAACTATTTCTTAGTTTGGGGTCAGTAATGTTTTTGAATGTTTTTAAAAGAAGTGACTTTTGCTAACCAAGGCTGCATTTATTTGATCAAAAATACAGTAAAACAGTAATATTGCAAAATATTAATGCAATTTAAAAGAATGGTTTTCATATATTTTAAAATGTAATTTATTCCTGTGATGCAAATCTGAATTTTAAGCAGCTATTACTCCAATCTTTAGTGTCACATGATCCTTCAGAAATCATTCTGATTATGCTGATTTGCTGCTCAAAACATTTATTATTATCAATGTTAAAAAATAGTTATGCTGTTTAATTTTTTTGTGGAAACCTTAATACATTTGTCAGGAATCTTTAATTAATACGTTATTAATAAAATATATATTATATATTATTTATTTATATAATTTGGATCAAATTGTCTGCTAAATGACTAAATGTAAAAGTAATACATAGTTAAAAAAATATATATATATATATTATTTAACATTTATAAATATCTTTACTGTCAATTTTGATCAATTTAACATGTCCTTCCTTGCTGAATAAAAGTATTATTATTATTATATATTTTTTTTACTTCTCTCAAATTTAAAAGGTAATATGTATATTTGTAACATAATACTATATGGTTACAATACTTTTTAATTAAATAAGTTAACTAATTTAATATATTAAATAATAATTATTTTAATAGTATTATATAAATTATATAGTTCACATGCAGTAAAATTTATTCATATTATATTTGATATTACACTTTTATTTTAGTTTTGAAGTGTAAATGTAGGCACAATTTATTTTCATCTACAAAAAAATATATTTACGACTTTAAGCATAGGCCCTTATCAAAATATTTTTAAGATCAATAGAAACATAAATTCAGTAGTGTGTCAAAACTAGTGGAGTGACATGTAGTGTATATAGTCATGTTTTGTAAATTATGCATTATGTTGCGTATGTAAAATAATGTGAGATGATCTGAGACCCCCATGTAACAATTCATGGAACTCTACTCTGACCATGCAGAGCTCTATTATACATGTTCTTTTACACAGTCTTAACAACACGATCTTTCTGGCATTAAACCACTTAACAAATTCCACGCCGTTTAGCCGAGGGCACGCAATTAATTCTCTGTTACTGAACCCCTGTTAATTTAATACCGAGAATTGAGCCGCAGGCGTTTCCTCCTTCCTCTGAACTGTGTATCTGAGCAGTCTAGCGTGCTGGAATAGATTTGATGCCTTAACTGCTCCTGGTCCACCTATTGTTCAAAGAAAGGCAGGATGAAAGAGGAGGGGAGAGACACTCTGCTTAGGAAACGAAAAGTTCTGCACCTGCTGTCCCAGTGGAGCTCGCTGTGCGCAGACCTGCCGCGGGATGACGAGCACACCAAACTATTCCTCAAGGTACGGATGGAGAGAGGGGAGGGAATTATTTTTGGAAATACAAAAATGCCACCACCCCTACAGCTCTTGATTACTTAATGCCACGTAATGAGGACGAGATGGCGAGATTATTGCTGGCTTCAGAGGATTTGTAAATGCCCTCAGACATTTTCATTATCATACCCCGCATGTATCTCGGTGCAATGGTGCATACAAATCTGGTTTACAATTCCCATTTACAACCTAAAATGTCAATCTTGTGTTCATTTCACGTTTGCAGACTCTGTACAGATACGTTCTGGATGATCTCTATGAGTTTCCCTCGCTGGAGAAGGATCTGAAAGAACTTCAGAGACTTCTACGGATGCAAAGGAGACAGTGAGTCGCCTTATCACAACCGCTGAAGCTACACACTGAGTTGTATTAGGCTTAAACGATCCATTTCATGTTTAGAACTGCTTTCTGGGAAGCTTGTTGTTATGGTAGATATTTTAAGATGCATTCGCACAATCATGTCCTTTATTCACCCTCCTAAAAACAAAATGAGAGCCAGAAAAAGACAGAGCGATGCTCTATAAACTCTCATCTACATTTTCCGTAAACCAAGTTTTTATCCATGCTGTCATTTTTCCAGCCCAACATGACATGGTTTTCCTCGACGTCCTCCCTGTGTGTGTTCCCTGGGAGACGTGATGAGAAATAGAGTAACAGAGAGATGATAACAGAGTGAACTGATGTTACTCAGAAGCTCTGCTGTGTGTGATTCTCATCCCGCAGTCTGTTGACAGTTGAAATCCTCATCAGTCAGTCCCAGATGACAGAGATTCTGCTGTGGGTGATAAATGAGCTTTCATTTGTTGAAAAGGATTTAAAAGACTTGGGCTTCTTTTGAATTTCTCTCAACATATATTAACTATATCTAGCCGATACATCCAAGGATCTACAAAATGCACTATTTTACATCAGAAGGAAAGGACATACAATCTTTGACAGCAATAATGACAGAATTTAGCACTAAGTACCGCCTTTGCCCCCTTTTTTAATTTACTGCAACTTCCATACTTCTAAAATTATTATATATAACAATTATTTTAAATAATTTTTACAATATTTTATATTTGCTTATTTTAGAGCTGCACTTTTACAATAAAGTATGCCAATCACTGGCTGTCATTGTAATGTTATAGTATACATTTTCAATGATATTATTATTATTTTATGTTAATTAAAAGGTAAATCATTGCTGATTAATACCAGGTTTAGTTATAAGTTGTGTTGTAATACTGATATAGGTGTGTGTGTGTGTGTGCGCGCGCGTGTGTGTGTGTGTCCATCCATCCATCCATAACAAAAAACATAGCTATCTATGATATCGATCAATATTTGATATCATAGATATCCATCTATGTTGTTCCAAACCTGTATTAGTTTCTTTCTTATGCTTGGACATAAAAGAAGATATTCCTTTTAATTACTGTAATTAGTTTATCCTTAATTTTACTGTAATTTAATTACAGTTAATTCTGCTGTAATTGCATTAAATACTGGATAGATTGTAGAACAATTATACTTAAAGTAGATTTATCACCAAAATCTAACATATAATGTTAAAATGTATGTTTTTTTAATGTAACCTTCTCCCTTTAAATACTTTGATCAAGTCAAGAATAACTTATGCAGGTTTATGCTATTCATTTTAACAAATTAAAAGAGCAGTTTCATGTCTGTCCTTGTATTTCTCGACTGGTCAAGGTTGATATGGGATTTAGAAAGTAATTAGTAATGCAATACTTATTAAAGAGAGTTATTAGTACATTATTTGAATTACACTGTTGGAGATGTAACTAGTTCTTAATTACTATTTTAGAGTAACTAACTCAACACTGTGTGGGTGTATATTAGTTGGTTACTCTAAAAAAAAGTAATTAATTACTAGTTACTAGTAATAATTATTGTTATTGTAATCATACTCTAACCAGTTACAAAAACAAATCTTGTGTTTTTTTTCTATTTAAGGAACTACAAAAATATAAAAGTACAAAAAATAGTCTAAAAACATGTCTCACCTTGCCTTGGTTTCTGAAGCCTGGACAGCCGTGTTTATACTGTAACTACAGTAAAGTCAATGATAGTGCATAAGCCTTGAACTTTATTAACACAGAATTAGGAAAGTGGCTTTGTAATATTCAGATCAGAGAGATCAGGACCGAGCAGAATAAATGAATTCTGCTTCGCATATGAGCTCTCATCCAATATTTCTGTTTAGTAAGCAGTCCTGGCGGTTGACCTCTCGGCTATACATCACACGCCTGCTGGTGCTTCATGAAAGGCCAATGATTAATTAGAGCGGCATCAGATAGGGAATATGGAGACTATAAAGCTCCCTCCGATTGCTCGTTTTTATCAGGCTGTTTAATCAGAATGAGGTGTGCATGGATGAGGACGTTGCACGCTTTCATTTAGATGAGGCAATCAGTAAATCACAGCGTGTCAGATTTAATGTTAGCACTGATGATTCAGGCCTGATCTGAATGAGAAAAGGCTTTTTACGAGCGTTCCTCGCAGCGGGTGGGAGATGCCATCTCGCAGTATTGATATAATGGCACATTTATATTTCAAGCAATACCTTTGGCTCATTCTTCTCTATTTCTTTCTGTCTCCCTCATCTTCCTACCCCTCTCATCTCTCAGCACGGTAGATGAATACTCTCCGCAGAGGAAGGTAAGAGCTAAGACCAGCCGTTGTATTACCTGCACAGAATCTCAATGAAATCACCTCAGTGTACATTGAACTCCTTGTGTTTTAAAGAGGCTATATCACAAAACTTGTTCAGAAATCACTATATTGACAATCAAGCCGTGGCTTTGCTAACATGTCAGCCCACATTTACAGTATACTGTATATCAGTGAGAAACACTGACAGCTATCAAAAATCAGCTCATTAGAAAAACCTAACAGTGCAAGATAACTGCGTTCACATTAGACTGTTCTCCGAAAGTTTACATGTTGTTGGCTTAAGCATGATTATTGTAAGATTGTGCGTGTAAATACACTCAATGCCTTTAATATTCATCAACTCACCCTAATGACAAAAGTAATTTACATGTCGAGGTCTTAAAGGTACAGCAGCAAAAAACAGTTCAATTCTGAGGGTCAGAGAGAGGGTGGGGAATGATCATATAAAACCAAATTATGACTGTTTAATGCAAGAAACTTACTACAGAAGAAACTGATTTATTAAAAAAATATATATATATATATATTCAGAGCTGTTGTGATCGCATGACATTTCAGGCTTCCACTGCTTCTATCATTCATACTTGGTACTTACTGTTAGGTGGAAGATACAGGGAAAAAAATAAATAAATATGTATTTCCTGCTGTTAGTATTTTATAATTTTTATATATCTGTTAGTATTTTAGTATTTTTATTTGTATTTGAAATTAGCTTTTTTATTTTTTTTTTACAATTGTAGTTCAAGTTATAGTTATTTTATGTGCTTTTGTTGTTATTTTTAATATTTCTATTTAGCTTTATTTTTATTCCAGTTCTAGCAGTTCTAACAATAGTATTTTTTAATAATATCTAGCCATATTTACTTATTACAGTAAATTAGTATAGCAATTCAAATGGTTGTTAAAGTTTGTTTTTTATTTTAATTTCAGCTTTATTTCAGTTAATCAAAATTTTTCAATTAAGTTTTAATTATTTTAGTTTTAGTCAACAATAACACTACTAAGTTATACAGCGTCAGGCTTTCACCATTGTCTTAAGGTGTGTGTCAGTGTGTGTATTTCTCATAAACAATAATATTCTCAATGCCACGGGTTTACTATCTTCCAGAATAAGGCTCTCTTCCACCAGCTGAGTCTGAAGGAGAACTGGCACCATGTGAGAGGAGCTCAGAGGGACAAGAAGGAAGGTAAGCTCATAAAATGTCCCCTCATATTTCTCTCCTAGTGTTCTGACTGCCTACAGAGCTGCTGGAGAACCACAGCAGGTTGTTTATGGATAACAGCACATGAGAATCTTGTTTTATGGTATTTTTATGTGAATTGGTGGCTGATTAATGCAGCGCTGGGTTTGTGTGTGTGTGTGTTTCTCCTCAGTGTTGTGTCGTGTGTACGTGACCATAGACTCATACGTGAGTGTGAAGATGCACAGTGAGGTGTGTGTTCAGGAACTGCTGAGCATTGTGGCTGAAAGGCTCGACTGTGCTGAGGACGACATGGTGCTGATGGCCGTCACATATCCTGGAGGTCTGAACAAGTTCATACATCTGTCTGTTTTCATATTGATTGCTTTGTGAGACATCCCTGTTTGCAGGCCTGCAGGGGTGCCATCGTGCTTTTAAACAAGTCATTAGGGTACAACAGAGCTAAAAGCCTGTCTTAAAAGTGCTGTATGTAATTGTTTTGACTGTTCTAAAGCATAAAAAACAGATTTTTGCAGATATTTAGGACAATGTTAAGCTCACATACTTGTTTCTCCAAAAAAGCAATGTTAAAGCCAGTTATTCTACTTTGAAATGTGCATTCTGTGTCAGAATGTCTGTTTTTGTTTTGGTCCATGTGATTCTGCCCACTGCCAGTTTAACCAATAGTATTTTGATACACTGGATTGCCAGTTATTGAAGAACACAGCATCTTTCCTCTTACATGTCCTCAATCTGCCAACCCGCATGGGCATTCATTTTGAGGAGCGGGAGCGGATTTTCCAATATTTCGAATTTGGACTGCAGTGCCCATTTCAACCACTAACCGTCAATCAATAATGTATTATAACAATAATGTTTATATATATATAAAAAAAAAAATTATATAATCAAATATAAGGGCCGCTAGAGGGCATCCACGTTTGAGTCAAAAGGCTCCCAGAGGGACATAGTATATATAGACATTGGTGAAAAGGTGATAAGGCAAAATGTGTCTTCATATGCAAATACTTCTGATATACAAAGAGATTTTTGGAGCAACATTTAATTTTTTTAAATAACCACTTCAGCAAATAATGCACCAATTTTTAGTGGTTCGCCAGTTTGATTACTCACTTTTGGCATATCGGACCTTAAGTATTTTGTAAGAACTCTTTTATTATTTAACTTTTTCCTGCTGACCAAATGGTTCTTGGGACCAAGTAAATTTTTTCTAAATACATTTTTTGTTACCTCTTTTCTGTTGTAGCTCACTGTTTACCCTTTTGGTATTCCCTGAGATTGCTGCTTTCACTCCATTGTTATTTCTCTCTCTCTCTTTCTCCAGAGAAGGTTCTGCTTCAGTCGGATCAGTGTGTGTTCTCGTCTTCACTCAGTGCCGCTGAGCGGCTGCACGTCTGCAGAAGAGACCTGACTGAGATCATGGTGAGAGTCAGAACGCTGTTCTCTGAACTGCACTTAAAAGAAATCTGCTTTCCACACCATTAGTTCTACTCACAACTGTACAACTTTAACGGCACTGCATTCAAAACTTTTCTCGTACCAAAGTTCCTGCCAGTATGAAACAAACTCTATGAAAGTACAAAAATAAACTTGAACAGTGTACAAAAATAATACGTTTGGTAACAAACCTCACTACTCAGGAGAGCCAGTAGTGTTACATTCTCATATGCTGGATCAGGTTGCAGATTATCGAATAGGTGTTGATATGCAAATATGACTGGTCATATGTTAATATGCTTGTGGTTCTAATTTGTGATTGACCCACTTTATCTTGGTATTCATAAATGGTCTGATTCAACTGGGAAGGGACCATGTATACATATTACATTAAACTCTTAATTTAAAAGAGCAAGTAAAATTCTTTTGTTTATGATATAGCCCCTTTAAAACAGACAAATAACAATGCACTTGTTAATAATAAGCAGAGTGTCTGTCTTCTGTTCTCCCAGAGTCCCTTCACTGATAACGGGCAGCAGCGCTCCGTAAAGATGCTGAGCATGAACACGTGGGATGTAGCCGTGTCGCTCACCAACTGTGACTGGAGTCTCTTTAGTAACGTCCACGAGGTAAAGTCTTCACATTTCAGAGAGTGCAGCACTAGAGAAGGTGTCCTGGAAAGGATATCTTTGAAATACAAACTACATTTTTAATTTTAAATCAGCCAATTAGGTAGTGAGTATTGACACAAAGAGCCAGTTTAAACAACCACAGCATTAAAAATAAATCAATTAAACAGTGTTGCTTTATTATAATATCGGTCTTGTATATTTCCTACAAAACACTTGAGATACATTTTAGCTAATGCTACATAACCCAACATTAAAGGATTAGTTCACTTAAAAATGAAAAATCAGTAACACTTTTTATTTTAAGGAACAATTCTCACTATAACTAGTTACTTATTAGCATGCATATTTCTACTTTTATTAGTATTTATAAAGCACACATTAATGGCTTATTCTGCATGACCATATTATAGATCTCTTAATCCAACCTAGAGGTCTGCTACCCAGCCCGAAATCGGGTTAATGTTTAATGGATAGCTTCGGGCTCGGGTCGGGTTTGTAGCTAAACCAAAACTATATGCAGAGGCTACGCTGCTTTCATAGACGCACGCACACACACACACACACACATTATTGCACTCAGATATCCAAGATCGCGTAGCGCACAAACAGCACGGAAACTTTTATTAGTAAAATAGCTTCGATCCACTGTAAAAAAAAAACAAAAGGTTGAGCCAACTTAAAATTAAGGCAACCAGCTTCAGCAGATTTTTTGAGTTCTCTCAAATTATTTTTGTAGGAGATTCTCACTGTTTTTGAAGTAACTAAGCCTCATTGCTTGTAGAGAGAGACGCGCAGACGCAGGTTTACATGCATGCGCAACTTTCATCCCTCTCTCTCTCTCTCTCGCTAATTCAAATAAATTATTAATTAATTAAAATAAATATGATCTTACCGCACTACATCTCTGTGTCTGATTTGCTAACGAGCCTTAACTGACAAAAATTACCATAATTTGCACGGTAGAAGATTTATCGTCTTGTCCATACAACCATTCATAAACTCGGCAGAATGTATGTGACCGCTGCACCTGAAACTTTCATAACTGGTAAGTGTTTTTTATTTAGCCTTGTGAAATGGCCGAGCCTTGATGAATCGGTTTCTTTATGTATTTGTTTACTGACCGTTGCATGCAATCGTGAAATGCAGCCATTTTTTTTTATTGGCTATTTGTTGTAGGGGAAAAAAGATTTCGGGTTCGGGCTCTAAATTTAACTGTGCCGCTCGGGTCGGGTTGGGCGATCTCTGGTACGGGCCAGGTTCGGGCTTCAGTTTAAAGCCCGTGCAGACCTCTAATCCAACCCCATACCTAAACTTAACAACTACCTTACTAGCTATTAATAATCAGCTAATTATGAGTTTATTGAGGTTAAAAATAGTTAATAGTTTGTAGTGAGAACTGGAGCTTAAAATAAAGTGTGACCCGAATCCCACACCCACAATAGCGCTCTGTTAATTAAGTATGCGCAGCAAATTTAGTAAAATCGTTGTTACTGAGTGTGCGGAAGTGATCACATTGACTGGATTACCTCTGAAATTATTGCATAATATCTGTTATCATATAGTAGAGGTTTAAATCTTATATATAAACAAGTTCGGTAACACTTTAGATTAGGGACCAATTCTCACTATTAACAAGTTGCTTATTAGCATGCCTATTATTAACATATTGGCTGTTTATTAGTACTTATAAAGCACATATTCTGCATGACCATGTTCTACATCCCTAATACCTAAACTTAACAACTACCTTACTAACTATTAATAAGCAGCTAATTAGGAGTTTGAGGCAAAAGTCATAGTTGACGGTGAGAATTGAACCTTAAAATAAAGTGACCGAAAAATCTGACATTATTTACTCCATAAGACTTTTGTTCCTCTTCAAAAAAATAAATCTCTTCAAATAAAGATATTGATTATGAAATCTGAGAGATTTCTGTCTCTCCATTGAAAGTATATTCACCCAAAACTTTGAGGTTTGTTCTCACAGTGTTATGCTAAATCATATTTAATGTTCTCTGTGTGTATGTGTGTTGATCAGTGTTTACATGTGAATTAAACTATTAAAATAAATAGAAGGACATAAATGAAATCTATTCATCATATAACACAATCGTTTATCTTAGTTCAAGACTTGAATTAAAGTGCTTGAATCATATGGATTATGTTTACTATGCATTTATAAACTTTTTCATTAAAATATACTATAATATAAATAATCTTAAAAATCTTAATTTGTGTTTCAAAGATGAATGAAAGGGTTTGGAATAACGTAAGGGTGAGAAAATATAGAGTTGACATTTTTGGGTGAACTTTCAAAAAAGAATCTTCTAAAATATTCAACAGCCATGTCATTTTTCCTTTCTCTGCAGCAAGAGCTGGTGTACTTTACTCTGAGCCGTGACGCGAGCGCTGGCCACACGGTGGCGCTGGAGCAGCTGTTGCAGCGCTGCAATGAGTCTCAGCAGTGGGTGATGACCGAAGTGCTGCTGTGCTCGACGCTCTGCAAACGTGTGCAGCTCTTCAAGAAATTCATCAAGATCGCAGCACAGTAAGTATACGCTCACGAAAAGAATATAGAATATAATACCATACACTTTTTGACTTGGGTCGGCAAGCAATCACACAGTAATGTGCTAAAACCTCTAAGAACGAACACCCTGACGGCATGAAATGTGAAATTATTTGTGGTTGTATTTCTATCTACTCAAATGAATCAGGTGGTGAACACACTCGTGATATCTTCCTTTCTTTATTTAGCTGTAAAGCACAGAGGAACCTGAACTCATTCTTTGCTATTATTATGGGACTGAACAGTCCCGCCGTCAGTCGACTCACTCATACATGGGAGGTAGGAAAACACCACTCCAATGCATAGAAATGTACTACTAAATATTAAAAAGTGGTAGTGTTGCACTTAGATTTCCAGCATCAGTCTATGATGATGAGTTATGTTTTTAGAAGCAAGAAACTAGAGTATATAGTGTACAGGAACTGTGCATTGGCTTCAATTCTTCTGTTCATTTCAGAAAGTCCCTGGGAAGTTCAGGAAGTTGTTCTCCGAGCTGGAGAGTCTGACGGTAAGTGATTGTCTCATCACAATCTTAAGTTGCCTCCTGCTAGTTCACCTCCTGCTAGAGAATTGTGTGCTGTTTACGGCTCATTAGGATGTAATATATGAAGCCGTAATCGTATCAGAGCCTCTGGCCTCCAGGGAGGAAACAGCAGGTGGTGTTACAGAGGATGAGATTTGAGACAAACCAGATGGTTTCAGTGTAGAATAAAACAAACACACAAATATGTACATATGAATGCTTTTTCATGACCCGCAGGACCCTTCTTTAAATCACAAAGCCTACAGAGATGCCTTCAGGAAGATGAAGTCTCCCAAGATCCCTTTCCTACCTCTGCTTCTGAAAGGTGCAGTAAGCTAATTTATGCTTCTTAACATACATGATATCATCAGATTATTCAATATTTGCACGTGACACCATGGGTTTGGATTTATGTGGACGACATGATTGGAGAAGTCCAGCGTAATTGGTGACTTAGAAGACGATTTTCACAGAGAAAAAAATTAATGGATTAAATGTTTAAATGAATTACATATTTATAAAATAGTGTGAATTTCTATTGTAGCGGACTTGAATGTTCAGTTATGAAGAGTGGGATTTTGGACTAATGAGATTTTGCAGTGGACAGAGCTACCAATCACAACACAGCAGAAATAGAAACCTAAATACTGACAAAATGTCTGGTCATGGCTGGTTTGAACAAAATAATTAGCATTTAATCACTAGTTTTGTTGCAATATATCTGGGTAGGACATGATGAGAGCCTCCTTGAGAGATTATTTGCTTTTTTGCAAGTAATGGGTGTACTAAAATCTGAATGATTTCTATTTAAACAGATATTACCTTCATTCATGAGGGCAACAAAACCTTTCTTGACAACCTAGTCAACTTTGACAAACTAGTAAGTGAACAATTAGACTGTATAGATGTACACATTGTTTTTTATTAAAGAGCTTGTTCACCCAAAAATGAGAATTGGCATCATTTGTATACACTCACGTCATTCCAGACCTGTAAAATAAAGGATTTTTTTTTTTTTTTTTTTCAAGTTTGGAATGACATGAGGGTGAGTAAACGATGACAGAATACTCACTTTTGGGCAAACTCTTCCTTCAATATCATGTCCCATCAAATGAGAAAAACAAGCTAATGCGAATGTATTTTATGTACAGCACATGATAGCAGACACAGTGCGGATTATGAAGCAGTGTCGGACAGATCACATGGGTAAGTGCTCAAATCACACAGATTTCTAAGTTTAAAATATTTCCTACCTTGATGAAGTGTGTAATCTCTGCCCAACTGAACCCAGATGAAGTTGCAAAAACATTGAAACTGGTTTCAAACAGGTTTCCCATCCAACCCCCAAATTCCCATTGGCCAAATAAACAGATAATCCCGCCACAAACTCATGCCATTGGTTGAGCCAGAGTTGCTATGGCTAGTTGCTGGTCGGACTGCTCAAACAACCAAAACGTTTTTGAAAGCGCTACAATGTTTACACTTCTCAGAGGAATCAGCCTACAAATGGTCTCTTCAGAAGTTGTCTCTTCATTTTAAGCCTAGATAGCAGAAAGTGTTAGCATTTAAAACAATTGCCACTTTCACTTAAAGCATTGGTCTCAAACTCAATTCCTGGAGGACCACAGCTCTGCACAGTTAGCTCCAACCCTAATCAAACACACCTGATCCAGCTAATCAAGCTCTTCAGGATCACTAGAAACTTCCAAGCAGGTGTGATTTGGAGCTAAACTGTGCAGAGCTGTGGCACTCCAGGAATTGAGTTTGAGACCAATGACTTAAATGTCATTAATTACTCACCCTCATGTCGTTCCAAACCCGTAAGACCTTCATTCATCTTCGGAACACAAATTAAGATATTTTTGATGAAATCTGAGAGCACTCTGACCCTCCCATAGACAGCAATGTTATTAACACAATCAACGTCCAGAAACATAGCAAGGAGATCTGTAAAATAATCCACGTGACATCAGGTGTTCAACCCTGATTTTACAAAGGTACGAGAATACTTTATTAAAAAAAACAATTTGTCTCCTCCGCGTCACCCTAGCGCCATTTTGGATAGTATCCACTGAACGTAGACAACGTATGCGGTATTCGTTCAAATCAAAGCTTTGTTTTAAAACAAAGTTTTCGTTTAGCGCAGCTGACACAGAACAGCATATGCTGTTTACGTTCAGTGGATACTCCAATATGGCACTAGGGTGACGTGGAGGAGACAAATTGTTGAATAATGTCGTTATTTCTGTTTTGAAGTTAAATCTTTGCATACAGATTCTTGTACACGGTTGAACCAATGATGTCACATGGGATCTCCTTGCTACTCGTGTTAATTACATTGCTGTCTACAGAGAGCAGGAATTCAGTGTTCAAGATGAACGGATGTCTTTTTGGAATGACATGAGGGTGAGTAATTAATGACAGGGTGAACTATTTTAAATTTGAACGCATTGACTGTATATTAGAGGTCTGTATTCCTTTCTTGCGCTGCAGGATCAAATTCCCGAAGAAAACGCGGTAATCTGTAACTCTGGTGTAATTTGAACGGTCTAACATTACCCCGTTCCTGACGTCCTTTCAGAACAGCATATCTGCGCTGACCACTACAGCCTGCACTCAGGACTGTAATGCACGCATGCTTTCTGTGTCAATACAGCAAGTGCATAACGGTTCTCAGAGCGGGCTGTAGCCTACGGTGGTGAATATACGGCTCTCAGACAGAACAGGCAGGTTGTCGATGAGTGACAGAGCATAATAAGAATGGAGCAAAGTGTGGATGCGCTGTCCTTGAAGGATGTTCAACTCGGGTTTGTTTATATTTTGCTTAGCAATTTTAAATGACAGATGTCGTATTTATTTATTTTTGTCTGCAACACTTTCACAGAAAAACGTCAAACGAATTCAGTATTTTGACAAGAAGAATAAAAAAGCTAATAGGTAGCATAACATGTAAACATTAAATTAATTGTATGCTGACAAGACGAATAAAAAAAAAGTTTTCTCTGTAACACTTAAGATAGGCTAATTCATATAAATTAAAGTCAAAATCAATAAATGCAAGACTCTTGACTAGATGAATAAAATAACAAATACAATTTGTGCAGACTACACTTTTATTTGTTAGCATATCTCTTTCTTTCAGTAGTGGAAATTTAAATGTGAGATTCTGGAAACGAGATCTATATTTAGCGTGAACGGTCGGGTCGGGAAGAAAATGATTCAAAGCGGACAGCGGGTGAACAAAGAGTGAATATATAGCGGGAGCGGGTGGGTGCGGGATATAATCTTTCGGAAGCGGAGCGGGAAAAGAGTCCTGCGCAGACCTCTACTGTATATTACTGCATAACCCAGATCTGTCTCTACACTCAAAAAATAGTTTTGTCCCAGTTTAGTGGTTTCAAGTACACTGAAAGTCAGCTTAACTGCTGTTGTGTTGATTTCTATAAGGTGTAATAATTATCTTTGTCTTTTTGTCCATTAGGAAACATGTTGTCCCAGAAGGACAGCGTGGAAGTGAGAACATACGTCAATTACCTGCACGTCATCGACAATCAACAAACTCTGTTTGAGCTCTCACACAGACTTGAGCCCAGGACATAAAACAACTCGATATATCCTAAAACCACTACTGAAGACAGGACAGCATCCTTCCTCTAAATGAAGACTCTGACGAGTAAGTCCTCCACTAGGGGGAGACACAATCACGCCGACCACAAAGAACAGATAACGGAGTATTGCACAGCAAAAGAAATCTCAGCCAGTTCAACCATGTGAAAGGAACAAAGAAGCTGAATCATGCAAGAAAACAGCATGAATCTACAGAACGGTTATAACCGGAAACATTACAGTGATCCAGTATTCTGTAAGTTACAGTACAGAAAGATCACGTTGAGATGTCTTCATACAGCACACATCCACTCAGTAGTGTAGGGCAGATGTTTTGTTATTTTGAGCCAGTTTGCCACTGCAAAATATTGAGTTTTGCCGATAAATAAGAGCATATGCATATATGGGACAATAGGCACATCTATATTCCTGTGTAGTCCAATTAGTCTGAAATTTGAGCTACATGCACAAATAACAAAACAATGTGATGCCTTTTTAGATCATGGCCAACAAACTATTTGTAGACAATCAGAAAAATATTCCCAAGGCAGCACACTGTATTTTAGGTGCAGAATTGCTAGTAGAAGTTTAGATTAAAGTGACAATTAGTTGAACTTGCATAAACTAAGGGCATATTACATTTTTCATATCTTTGAGGGGAGAAACAAAACAATATATGTGCTATCTATTTTGCAGACTGTCATAGAAATAATTGGTTTTAAATTATAGATGTATTTTATTGGAAATTCCCTACAGAAAATAACTGAGCAATGGTTCTGTAATGCTTACATGAGATGGTGCTTGAAGAAAGCAAATGTATAGATTTCTTGTATAAGTAGTACGTTGACTTGTGAGACATTGAGATATTTATTGAACAACAAACTTGTCCCTGGTTCAGAAGGGAAGACGAAACAGATTTGAAATACAAAGAAAAGATGTAATGTACTGTAAATGTGATCAGATGGTCTGAAGGATTTGGCGACGCCATTGATTGACCAGTCTGATAATGCCTGTGAGGTTCACATGTGAACTCTGTAAATACTAAGACTTTGTTTTTAATAAGTAATGATAAACAGGCTATAAAGCAATAGCAAGGTGTACATCTCACCTTCAGAAAAAAATGTTAGCAGCGACTGACTGTAGCTGCTGTTTGCACTAGTTTTCTTCACAGAGAGCCTGACATTAAAGAAAAAATATTGACAATGTGTTTGTTTTTTTTTTGGGGGGGGGGGGGGGGGGGTGCACCAATGCTGTAAAATCCATCTTTTGCTTAATATTTTACAATTTTTATTCAGTATGTTTGAAAATGTTAAACGTAAACTAGACACTTACCGCCACCTAGTGGTTTGTTAACTTTAAGTGTACATTAGCTCATAGAGACTAACAGGAAATGCCACAAAACTCCCACATTGGGTCTACAAATCGTGACTTCCTACTAAACCCCAGAGCTCATTGTGCATCAGTAACAGTGTGAATATTCTCTGTGACGCTCGATTGGCTTACAGTGCGTCTCAGCTGACTCAGTGTGAACCGAGGACGAATTGTCTAAACAGTTACAGATCCATCCTGTTCTGGGCCATTATTACCTGCTGTGAGGCCGCTGCTGGACTCACTGAGAGGGGAGGAACAGCTCCACAGCTTGTGCTAACCTCTCATTTCCCTCTCCGGGACAGATGTATCATTTTCTTGTCTCCTGACAAGGTCTGCGTCATAGCAAAGAACCATACGGACAATCCCAGACCAACAGCAGATGTTGTTTTGTGATTGTGTACTGTGTAGAATTTTGTTTAATAGTATAGCTTCTAAACACCATTGAACAAAATCACATTTGTTCAGTTCAGCAATATACTGTAGCTCGTTATTAAATCACATCAAGGAGGACAAAATGGACATGACCAAGCATGTCATTCAGAGAAGATAACAAATTGGTTTCTGTCCCGACGTGAGATAAATCACACTATCTATCTGTATTCAGCAGGAGAGGAAGGTCAAACACACCTCATTTGAAAATCAGTATCAGCTTGGTTCATAATCTACTGGGAGTCTCATTGTAGCGGCACTGGAGGAGATTGTGTCATTCAGTGAGCACAGAGCTGCCAAGAACCAGCTTTAAATTTAATTAAGCTAATAACAACATCAATATCGCACAGTGTTACAATACGTATGCCAATAATGGCAACTTTTCTACAGTATACTGATGTTTCTGTTAAACTAAGGCTGCACGATTTGGGAAAAATATAATTGTGCTTTTTCTGATAAAAAAAAAAATTCACGGTTTGCTTTAGGCTACTTGTTTGTAGTGCTGCACAATTTGGCCCCATTTTTTTAGATTCTACATCAAAATGACTAAGTAAAAATAATATTTTGTTTAGTTACTAGCTTCTAAATAAAATATAAAAATAAGAAAATTAAAAATACTATTGAAATATCTCACTGTGAAATAAAAAGTAAGTATTTAAAGTACTATGGGTTATAAAAGGTTCATATTTTAGTTTTGGGAGTCCCCAACAACAGGTTGACATGTATGCAAGGTCAAAAAACATTGTCATGTTCTTATATGCCTTTATTTTTACCTTATTTGCTCAACGACTCCCAAACGATTCGCTCAATGATTAATTTTTCCGCCAATCTGCGGTGATTGGTGCGATTGGTTAATTTAATTTAAAGCAGGGTTTGTGAGGGCAGTGCTGCTTTGTGTACAGCCGTTACCGGGGAAACACTCCAAAAGCGGCACCTAGTGGCAAAGAATAAATTCGCATTTTCATTCAGACCAACGGGAAAATCAAGTTTCCCCAGGTCTGCACGCGCAACAAGTGGGCAAGCAATATGCTAATGTTTTATGTTGACTTAAACATGGAAGGGCTCGTTTCAATGATTCAGAGTCGACTCTCTTTTGAGAGACGATAACTTTATACACGGTGCACTTTCAGATTTAAAACTTTGCAGGATGTTTTCATTCACTTAGAGCTGTGTTACACACTGCATGAAAGGCATTTTTTTTATCATAATAGGGGCACTTTAAGATAAACATTGTTTAACATCTCTGAATTATCATTTTATTTTGTTTTTATTGTTGTGAGTTTTATAATCTTTCATTACAATTTTGGGAAGATGTTTATTATAACGTTCACAGCAGATGTAGAGATGGAATGATTTACTGGGAACGCAACATGTGCCATTTTTTTAAATCATCAGATTTGCAAGGTAAATAATTTATAAACCTATATATTAAACGCAAATTGTGAATTCACAAACGTTATGATTTAATTAAATGATTATATGCGAATACATATATGAGCTTTAATTATTTACATGGTTTCGTGCGTCTCAAGCGTTTAATAAAAGCTTTACAAACTCCATCTCTGCTCTGTTGTGAGTTTGTGTTTATTATAACTCTATGAGTTTACACGTTTTGATGTCCACATATTCATTTAATTATAGTAGCTATAGCATATCTGTCCTAAAGAAATGGCCAAATATTAAAGATTAAGTGGACATTTTTTGTGATTTGTGCTTGGTCAATATTAAACAACGATTAGATCTCGCAGTAATGTGTAAAAATAATCATCAGGCCGCTGGCGCCCCCTGCAGGCCTTTGTTGTTATGCATAATCTAAATTAGCTCTATTGTTTATAATACATTATGTATTTTAACAGTTTTGTTCAATAAAACCATATGATTTCTTGCTTTTTGATACTTTATTTGAATTAATTATTATATATCAATTTATAATTAGTATCATTGCTATTATATATGTATTTTAAGTAATTTTAAAAGCTATTGTTCACTTACATCTATTTTTATTACCACAACATTTATTATAATTATAGGGCCCAATGAAATCCGTTTTATTTCCAAATTCAGTTTTCATTTAATTTTTTTATACTCCGTTTTAATGGTTAATGGTTCAATTTGTATTAATCAAAAAGCCTGTCTAATTAATTGAGTTTTACAATTTTATCTGTTCCAAATTCTGTTTTCCATTATTTTCTGGATTCCATTTTAACAGTTCCATTAATTTTAATAATCAAAAGCAATTCCAAATAATTGAATTTAAATGTTTTTTTTTTTTTTAAATACTGCACATTGCCATTTTTCACCTAAATAAATTCTGGCAAATAATATTTCTGGTAAATACTCTGTTAAAAAGTGTTTTTTATTATAATTTTAGTAGACTAGAACATGTGGATATGTTGTCATTCTTACACTATAATACCGAACTTTGATTTCAGTGATTTGGACACTTGCTTCTTGCACTCTATGTTGCACTTTACTTTTGCTTTAATAAAATATTGTTAAGTAAAAAAAATTTTTGTGGGAAATTAATCGTTTAGATTAATTGATTAATCGATAAATAGTCGATAGATTAATGAAAATAAAAATAGTTGTTAGTGGCAGCCCTACTAAAAACATGGATCATGACAGGTTTGTGTGTAAAAGATGTGCTTCACATGAAACTCAGCATATATCTATATTTAATTCAATTGCAGCATTTGCGATTTGATAAAAGTAATTATGATTTTGGTTTTATTTCGATTAATCGTGCAGCCCTGCATCATACAACATAACATCTTTGTATTTAATACGAAACAAAAACACTTTTTCAGCTAAAGATTCAATCAGCATATGACTTATATAAGTCAACCTGTGTGAGCAGAATGGAGTTGGTTGTTTGTACTTTACACGGACAGAAGCAGTGCCGTTCCTGACAGAACCCACTTTGCAGGCGGCTGGCGTGTTTTGAGACGGAAGCTCCAGATGAAGGTGGAGCCGCGGAGTTTGGTGCGGTACACTGGGCACTCGTAGGTGTTCCTCACATCCTGCTGGTCGATGGGTATCGCGCGTATGTACAGCACTGGCATAGCTGGAGTCGACTCCTTCAGAACAGCCTCTGATAGCAGACCCGAGGAGCTATCCCAGCGAGCACCTGTAGGAGGCGAGCCGTGTAACATTCATCCACACAAACAGGAAATTCACATTAGAATAGAGTTTATGCTCACCCTCTATGAAGAGTCCATGGATGTACGCTCCCTCTCGAGGAGGATGCCCATAATCATCCTTGGTTTTCTTGGTGACGTCCACAGACAGGCTCATCCGATCTAAAGGCCACTTGTTTTTTCGAGCAATACTCTGCAGAATCGCTGCACAGCAGAACATTTTCAGTACAATGGCAGCAAGTCTTTTTTTGGATGCGTTCATGTGTGCATTTGTCTTACCTGTGAGAAATGATTGAGGACTAAAGAGTCCAGAGATCCAAACCACAGCAGGAAATACAAAGTCTTGAGTCCACGTGTCCAACTCTCGACACTGAGCCAGAACGTCACTGAACCTGCAGGATATGATTATGTAGACCTTATCACTAAAGCCTACAGTGAAACAGTTGAGTGTTGTAGATTTTTTTCTGTAATGTGAAGTTATATGAAGGCTACTGTACCACAGAGCCAGTGTTTTGGTTGAAGGGTAGGCCAGCCTGCTCCAGCTCTCTGGAACGCTGTCATAGAACAGAGCTGTTTGGAGCTGCTCCATGTCTGAGGAGAGACTGCGTTCACCCTGTAACATCATGTAAGAGAACAGTCATACGGTTCACACTTGCTGTAAAAATATGTGCATGTATAAGATAGTGAGCACAGGCAGACTGTAGCAACAGCACTCTTTACTTTTCTCACAGGAAATGCAAAACTTCAATACAAGTTCAATACTCATCTACAATAATGAAATAATATATCACTAGTGGAATGTTAATTGGTTTAATTATTTATAATTAACAATGTTATATATAATAATACATATTATTAAAAATTGGCATATTTATTACTATTAGTAGTAGTATTAATACATATAAAACATATCAAAACCCATTTACATTTTTGTTTCTAAATTATTTATCAATTTACTAAATATTTATTAATATATTTGAAATTATTTTAATTAATTCCTATATTATTATTTAATATTTTTATTATTTTTGTTTAATATTTATTAGTCTGTGTGGGTATAAAATATAAAACAGTTGGAAAATATATTGCATGACATTACATTATGTTTACAGGCACAGGCAATAAAGTGATGTCAATGTTACTTCCTTTGTAGTTTCTTTTTAAATGGTAAAATCCTTTGAATATAGTTTAAGGAAAAATAATGTTCTAGATTCTAGTGGCCTCATTTATAAAGTGTGCATATGCACAGATTTGATCTTAGAGTGTGTGTGCGCTTAAATCTACGCCAATGCTCCTATTTGACGTGGAAAAGTGCTTAACGCCGCGTCAGGGTCTGAGCAGACGTACACACTTTTTTCTTGTCTGGTGCTGCAGGTTTTTGGAAATGTAAGCTGTTCTTTTCAAAATTTGAACTTTTTATTCATCAAAGAATCCTGAAAAAAGTATCACAGGTTCCACAAAGAAAATATTTAGTACTAACAACTGTTTCCAACTTTGATGATAAATCAGAATGATTTCTGAAGGATCATGTGACACTGAAGACTGGAGTAATGGCTGATGAAAATTCAGCTTTGCATCACAGAAATAAATTATATTTTAAAGTGTAATAAAATAAAAACTGTTGTTTTAAATTGAAATAATATTTCATAATATTATGATCTGTGTTTTTTATTATCTGAGTATTTTTGATCAAATAAATGCAGCCTTGATGAGCCAAAAAATATTTTTAAAAACGTAAAAAATCTTGCTGATCCCAAACTTTTGAACAACAGTGCATATCCATGGAGAAGTATATTAATTCATATATTAATAATTATAGAAATACCAAGCAATATCAATAGGTACCTAATTGGTATTCATGAACTATATTACAATTATTGTCATGAGTATAAAAACTTTATAAAAATTCAGACCAAACTAAATTTTTTCCCCAAACAAAGTTAAGAAATCCATGCAGGTGCAGTATTCAAATACAGCTGGTTCTGAATCATCAGTAATCACCTGTATTGATTGTTTTGTCTCCTACCTTCAGTCCCAGGTCCAGCTCTGTTAATGATCTGTGTATCTCTGCCAGCAGCAGATTCATTCGCTCACACTCCTGCAGGCACACCAGGATGTAGGGGCTCCTCTCGGCTGTTTTAGACATGAGCTCTGCCAGATTATACTCCTCCGGTAACTTCTCCAGCATATCATCCAGAACACTCTTCACCTGACCAAGGAAATTAAAAACGGAGTTTTAAAAGAGACTGAATATTCTAAATATAGCTTTTTTTTAAGAATCAAGTTTTATGCAGCCATATAGGAGAAACATTGTATTAAAGTATTCACTAGTAGAAAATGGTAGAAAACCATTAAAGGGATAGTTCACCCAAAAATGTAAAATCTGTTATCATTTACTCACCCTCCACTTGTACCAAACCTGTACGAGTTTCTTTCTTCTGCTGAACACAAAGGATATTTTGAACAATGATGATAACCAGACAGCTGACAGTAGCCCCTGACTTCCATAGTATTTTTTTTCCATACTATGGAGAATCAATGGCTACAACATTCTTCAAAATATTTTCTTTTGTGTTCAACAGCAGAAAGAAAGTCTCACACACACACACACACACACACACACACACACACACACACACACACACACACACACACACACACACACACACACACACACACACACACACACACACACACACACACACACACACACACACACACACACACACACACACACACTACACACACACACACACACACACACACCACACACACACACACACGACAGTTATCAAAAGTGACAGTAAAGACTTTTAATATTACAAAAGATTTCTTATGCAATGCAATGAAAAACAAATCAAAACCATTCAAAAAAGGCACTTTCACCAGAAAAAAAACCCTGCACAGCTGTTTTCAACATTGATGATGATGACAATAATAATAATAATGGTACATAGTTTTACCTTCTCCTCTGTGCACTGTGATGCTCCTTCTCCTGTTGATGAGTCTCTGGGCTGGAGTTCCAGTAAAGTTTTGAAGAGGGCATCAGACGTGGCCGTCATAAACTCAATCTCAGCATTAAGGTGCATGCTGTAGAGACCGGGGCTTTCCGAGGGCAATCTCTCATCCACATAGCTGTGATACCCAGTGTAGTCCAGATCCGGAGGAGCTGGAAACCCAGGACACAGGAACAGCTCTCCTTCAAACTACAGAGAGAGATCATGGAGTAACTGAGAGATGCATATTGGAGAAGGAGAGGATGATGGTTAAAGAAGTTATCTGGTAACCAAAAGACAGATTCAAACACAATCTATCAAGTGACTCAACAGGATTTTAGGTTGCAAATATGACAACTTGTTTTTTTTCTGCACAATATTTTGTCCTGATAAGCATTGTAACATTTTACCACGCTAAACCTCAGAGTATTGTTCAGTAACGGATAAAGGTGTGTGTGGTAATCGATAGCAGGGCTGGTACTGGACACTGGGAGAGTAATGCAGCTCTGTGGAAAGGCTGTGATAGATGGCTGCTCATCCTGAGGCCTAATGAGACTCAGTGAGGAAACACTGGGCTGCATGCCTGACCACTGCTGGAAAACAGCCTTAATCACCTCGCAAAAACACCACTCCAGAGAAGACACACTTAAGATAAGATAAAACATGAGCATTAAAAATATGATGTCTAACACCCTGCCCTGAACACAATAAACGTGTCTTCACTATGTGGGAACCAAAAGACATTTAGTGCATTCAGCTTGTGTTTTGTAGTCTATGCTTATAAACTATCACAAGGTAAATTGTGTCATGCAATGTAGATCCACACCACTAGAGAGCCCCATAGAGCTGCAGTATTTACATGTACAAACCTGATCTGTTCAAAGGTAGTTAATGTGTGAGGTCCACAGACACATATTTATAGCCTCGTTTTAAAATGCTGTCTGCAGAACTTGAATGAAGCACTTGAAGAGTTTAGATAAATCTAGATCTCTTTGCAAATCTACATTACCTCTAAAAATCTGCAGACTTTTCCAGGTCTTAACACACTTGAAAAGGTAATTCTGACTTTATTTCTCACAATTACAACTTTATACCTCACAGTGAGACTTAGTCAACATGACATTAATTTTCTCCCTATCTATTTTGTAAATGCATCTAATTAGAGAATTATTCATCCATGTTTACATTTTTTATTTAACCTTTTTGACCATGTATTGTGTAGTAAAAATATAATAAATTGATCTTTAGGTGCAGCAGCAAACATCTGTCTGATGATATACTGTGAATAGGATTTCTCAAATTATTTAGTTCGCTTAAAGAGATTGTTCACCCAAATGAAAATTATGTCATGTAATTAATTACTCACCCTCATGTTGTTCCAAACCCATAAGACCAAATTAAGGTATTTTTTATTAAATCCGAAAGCTTTCTGTACCTCCGAAGACAGCAAGGGAACTACCATGTTCAAGGCCCAGAAAAGTAGGAAGGACATTGTTAAAATAGTCCATGTGACATCAATGGTTCAACCTTAATTTTATGAAGCTACAGAAATATTTTTGTGCGCAAAGAAAATCAAAACGACTCGCGTATCACGATGCATTTGTGTGCATTCCTCTGCATGTGAACTATTTTAACAATGTCCTACCTTTCTGGTCCTTAAACATGGTAGTTGCATTGCTGTCTATACAGGTTCAAAAAGCTATTGGATTTCATCAAAAAAAATCTTAATTTGTGTCCTGAAGGTGAACAGGTCTTACAGGTTTGGAACAACATGAGGGTGAGTAATTAATGACAGAATTTCATTTTTGGGCGAACTATCCCTTTAAATCCCGTCCCTGCGAGCTCACATTAATCTACCTCCACTTTTGAGTGCAACGCCAACATCTCAAAACTAAATCAACAAAACAAAAGAAATGCAAAAGTCATATCTGTTAATATCTCACAATTACACTGATTTCTCTCTGTTGCAATTATTACAAACCAGGTGTATCCATTTAGTTAAACTAATTAAACGTCCATTCATTTTGTGATTCTAAACAATGTTCTTTAATAAAAACAAAAGCTGTTGTTGGATAAAAATATATAGGCTGCAGAGGCCCTCTGGTTGAGAACTACTAGTGTAAATATCTTAGTTTGTGGAGCCAATGCTCGCGCAACATCAAATTCTACTTCTGAAATATTTGTTTTCAGCTGTATGACTTTAAAATGTACATTAATGCTGTCTTGAAGCTAAATGAGATGATTTAACAGTGTTTTGATCAACTATGTTGGTGCAGCGTTGTAGTATATTACAGTGCTCTGAATGTCTTTACCATCTTGGGATTGATGAACTCCTGGAGGTATGTATGGCAGAGCTTCCTGTCCCACTCGTCAGTGATGTGACCGCCATATATGATCTCTCCGAACAGATAACACAGATCCTCCCACGGTACCTGAGCCACACATATTAACACACCAAAATGTCAAACCTCCAGTGCAAACTGATCCCTCAGCGCCCTGCGTTTAATACCCACAGCATTATTTTCAGCCAGGTTGGCAAGTTCTGACAGAGGAAAAAAAATACATGGTGAAAACTGCTAAAAGGGCCAGATGTTGGACACAGGGATTTTCTCAGGAGTACGAGTCGAGTAACTGATGTTGGGTGAAGGGAGAGCATCCTGTAGTGAGTTTATTATTTAAAATGGCTCTACACCAGACAAAAAGAAATTCAGTTCATGTATAATTCAAGCAAAGATCAAGCTCTTCCCGAACTCCTGCTGTGCTTGGCTTAAGTCTGGCCTGAGAATAGAGCGTATGATGTGTAATTGTAAAGGAGAGAAGAACAAGCGAGCGTGTGTCTTATAACCGATGACAGACGCTAGAGGTTCACCATCATTTGTACCTGTATTGTTTTGCAAATTGCTTCTTTCATCAGCTCTAATTGCAGTGATCACTTATAAAGCGTTGTAAGGTGTCACGCACAACGCGTGTAATTACATTTAGCATGACGCTTCATTTGCCGCCTAATGAATCCTCGGTGTACGCACATACAGGTTACTGTTTGGTTAACATAATGAAGGACATTCTTTTTTTGAGGGGAGGGGTGTAATCTAGAGCCGCAATAATTGGTTGTGAGTGAAGTAATGCTGCGAGAGGAAAAACATGATTTTGTGGATACAGTCAGATCGTGACTGTTCGCTTTGTGTGATGAAAATATACAGCACTGTGGTAAAAGACAGGACATTAAGTAATAAAAGGATTTATTTAGTACATAAGCAGCTTCGAGCTCAGGCATTTCAGAATGACCATAAAAACATTTCAGATGATGTGCAACAAGATCAGTCCGCTAGTTATGCCGTCCCATTGCGCAGTGTCACATGACTGTTTTGATGCGCATGGAGGAATTTATTTGGCAAATGTGTTTCCATCTCTCATTATTTCGAATTAACCCTTTTTCACACAAATCAAAAACCACCTTAACCAGTTAGCCAGCACTCCCCATTTTGGGACTCACAGTTGAAAAACTTGAAAACACTTTTAACGACCTAACTTAAAATTGTAACAGTTGCTGACTTCAGTGTGCTTCACACACAATTTTGGTGTCTTTGGAAAGAAGACCCTTTGGACTTTACTATCCATCATCCAGAGTTGATAAGTGAAAGTGAAAGTTATAGAGACTGAAGTGCAAAAAGATAAAATGTTATATAGATTTAAGTGCCTTGAAAGTGTACCACACTGAATAAAAAAAACAATTGTATTTCATATAAAATTGCATTAAATAAGTCCTGGGGCAATCCAGAAAAGTAATGGGTTGAAAGTCACATGTCTCATGAGTTTATATTTAAAATCTGAAGAAGATACCATGAAAAATTAGATTTTCCTGAGACTACAGGTGCATCTCAATAAATTAGAATGTCGTGGAAAAGTTCATTTATTTCAAATTCAACTCAAATTGTGAAACTCACAGACTGTATTAAATAAATTAAATGGACTTTGGTTCTTTTAATTGTGACTGAAGTGAAGTTTTAAGTCTTTGGTTCTTTTAATTGTGATGATTTTGGCTCACATTTAACAAAAACCCACCAATCTCCACAAATTAGAATATGGTGACATGCCAATCAGCTAATCAACTCAAAACATCTGCAAAGGTTTCCTGAGCCTTCAAAATGGTCTCTCAGTTTGGTTCACTAGGCTACACAATCATGGGGAAGACTGCTGATCTGACAGTTGTCCAGAAGACAATCATTGACACCCTTCACAAGGAGGGTAAGCCACAAACATTCATTGCCAAAGAAGCTGGCTGTTCACAGAGTGCTGTATCCAAGCATGTTAACAGAAAGTTGAGTGGAAGGAAAAAGTGTGGAAGAAAAAAGATGCACAACCAACCGAGAGAACCGCAGCCTTATGAGGATTGTCAAGCAAAATCGATTCAAGAATTTGGGTGAACTTCACAAAGAATGGACTGAGGCTGGGGTCAAGGCATCAAGAGCCACCACACACAGACGTGTCAAGGAATTTGGCTACAGTTGTCGTCAGAGGCGTCTTACCTGGGCTAAGGAGAAGAAGAACTGGACTGGACTTGCCCAGTGGTCCAAAGTCCTCCAAAGTTTTCCTCTTTTCAGATGAGAGCAAGTTTTGTATTTCATTTGGAAACCAAGGTCCTAGAGTCTGGAGGAAGGGTGGGAGAAGCTCATAGCCCAAGTTGCTTGAAGTCCAGTGTTAAGTTTCCACAGTCTGTGATGATTTGGGGTGCAATGTCATCTGCTGGTGTTGGTCCATTGTGTTTTTTGAAAACCAACGCCACTGCACCCGTTAACCAAGAAGTTTTGGAGCACTTCATGCTTCCTTCTGCTGACCAGCTTTTTAAAGATGCTGATTTTATTTTCCAGCAGGATTTGGCACCTGCCCACACTGCCAAAAGCACCAAAAGTTGGTTGAATGACCATGGTGTTGGTGTGCTTGACTGGCCAGCAAACTCACCAGACCTTCTCTATGGGGTATTGTCAAGAGGAAAATGAGAAACAAGAGACCAAAAAATGCAGATGAGCTGAAGGCCACTGTCAAAGAAACCTGGGCTTCCATACCACCTCAGCAGTGCCACAAACTGATCACCTCCATGCCACACCAAATTGAGGCAGTAATTAAAGCAAAAGGAGCCCCTTCCAAGTATTGAGTACATATGCAGTAAATGAAGTCCTGGGGCCAAAGAAGAGTATGCAGCGTATAGCATCAATTATCCATCTTCAAAAAAATAACGGTGACAGGGTTGTGGCGGATTGACCCCCCTTCATTGAAACAACCCTGTCCAGCCTGTGATTGGCGGTAGGCTACAGCTGCAAAATTGACCCTGATCCTAGGCACTCTAAGTGGCTGAGGAGCACGGATCTGGAGAAAAGCAGGGGAGCGACTGCTAGAATTCCAATGCTCAGCAGGACGCAGGTGCGAGCCAGGGACAGCCCAAAGGGGAGGACCGTGTATTGATAAGCCACTCCCTCGAAGGCAAATCTTAAGAACCCACCTGTGGTGGGGGCTATCTGGATCTGAAAGCGTCTTTCAGATCCAGGCGAAAAGAACCAGTTCCCTGGGCATATTTGCGAGAGGATCTGCTTCGATGTAATCATCCTGAAGGCCGTTTCATAAGGACGTGATTCAGATGCCAGAAGAAGAGGATGCTAGGCTCCTTTCAGTAATCTTTGTTACGTATAAACATCATTTTATTATCCCCAAACCCAGTTTGAAACTTGGATATGTTTGTGTTTTATTTTTCTCGCTATAACAGCAATTGGCTGTGTGGTCGCTATGTGAAAGGACCCAATGTTCACAACAGTATTTCACAAACACTCTGCCGTCTGCACCCGGAACTGAAAGAGCACTAGAGGCATAACAGAGGCTTTTGAGGTGTGGTTCACTGCTGCACTTATCCGAATGCTCCCTTCAATCAGGAAGATGCCTGAGCGCTGGGTCCAGCACTATATGCTGGGAGGGTGGCGCTTCGTCTGGCCGAGCGTGAGTGGCAGGGCTCGGGCTTGGCGGCTGGCTGGCTGAACAGAATCTGGTGGCTTTCGCTGGCTGCTGAGTTGGCGCCATCTTGGGGCGACTAGAAACAGCTGCAGAGCTGGAGCGCTTAGGCAAAGTGTCGCATTGCCTGGGACGACTTCTGTGTGGCTGTGAAGCATTCAGCGAAGTCCTCTACTGCAGGACCAAACAGGCCGGTGGGGAGACCCGGGGAGTCTAGGAAGGGGACCTGATCCACATCCTTCATCTCCGTCAGGTTCAACCACAGATGGCGCTCGAGCACCACTAAACTCCATGGATCTGCCGTGGGTGGCTATTGCCTTCCAGCCAATGGCCGTGGGCAGGCAGAGACGTGTGCGCCACTGACTCATCCAGGGGAGGCAGGCTGTCGAATCCTTTTTCTTCCGCGCGCTATCGACCGAAGTGAGGGCGGAGGAAGAAGAGGCACTTAGTAGGGTGTAGGGTGTACTCTTCGAAGGTGGACCTCTGGGAAGAAGATTCATCCAGGGGCAGGGCATTGGTGCCAGGCGGCTCTTCCTGGGGGAACACATCTGCCTGGGCTGGATCCTCCGCATGAAGCCGCCAATCTGCTGAGGTGAAGAGAATGGGTGAAAACCAGATAGTTCGCAGCCGCAGAGGGATGGCTGGTCCGGGCGGGTGCAGAGCAGCCGAGACAGCTCCGTGAAAACTGAGCAGAGCCCCTGCTGCTTTTTCAGTGTCGTGCTTCTGGTGACATTGTCAGAGGGATGCAGGGCTCCGTGACAAAAACGGCGCGGCATTTGGAACAACGCCGAATAAATTAGCTCTTATAGGAGTTCTCTGAAGAGGAGAGTCGCCTCGATAGCAGCAGGGAATCCGTGGAACCAGTTGCTGCAGGCGCTGTGGACTGCTGAGAAGCGGCGAGTCGGCCGTGCAGAGTGAGGTCTGGATCTGCGATGGCTCGTTTCAGCGCGAAGGCTTCGAGTCTCGTAGAGCGAAGATCTTGTAGAATCGTCGCTGAAGGAGATAACTTGAGGCCTTGGCGAAACCGGCTCCCGCATTATTGCCAGATGCCACGCCCATTCTGCGCGGGCTTTGCCATAGGCTGTGCAGCTCCGTTGCCAAGCCATTGGTTCATTTTCAGTGCACTTCACAAACCAATGGCCGTGCAGTTACACTGCATTTAAAAAAAAAGGGATTCAGTATCTGAGAAAAAGGAGTTTCCCCTAGCGTCTTAAATAAGATGCAGTACGAAGTGTAGTATCGATAGGGAACAGGACTTTAACTAATTGCGAGTTTATATCTCAAAAATCTGTGAGAATTTTGAGATAAAAAGTCGCAATAACCATTTTTTTATTTTATTTTTCAGTGGCAGAAACGGGCTTCCATAGTTTTAAATAAAAGTATTAACTTGTTTTTTTTTATATCATTCACTGATATTATGATGAAATCATAACATTTTTTTTCAGGTTAATGGATGCTGGTCTCTTACTTTAGTATTGGTCTCCAGGTAGTTGTACAGGACACTGGCAGAGATGGTCAGATCTCCATTGTTAAATGGGTATCTGTGGTTCCATCCCTGAGGCCCAAACTTCCTCCTCTCAGTCACACAGGCGTGGAAGTAACACAGTGAGAATACAAGTCCTTTAAACTCATGCTCTCGAGAACACATTTCCAGAGTGTCCTGCAGAATGGAAATTAAGAGTCAAAAGTGTGGACACCTCATTCTTTCTTCACTTCATTCTATATGATTACTAGTTTCCACTTTTTCTATTAATAGTAAGCAGAATGTCTGACTGGTTCGCATGGGAATTCACTGATTTTGTCTGTGTGTCAAGTGTGTGAAGACCTGGGTGAAGTTGTCCAGAGCTGCATGTAGGCTGGAGTTCATGCCAGTGGGTGGTTCAGTAGTGAGTTTGAGGGCGTTCTCCAGGATGGTGCGAGGGATGAGGTGCTCATGGGAGCTGGAGGACGCTTCTCCACTCATAAACACTCTGTAGTTTGAGTGAGCATCGCTGCCTGTGTTCTCCAACAGCTCTTCCAGACGACCCAACCACCGCTCCAGCAGGTGAACATTCTGAAACAGAAATGAAATGTACAAGAACATACATATGTGACCCTGGAGCAACAAAACCAGTCATAAGGGTCAATTTTTTTTAATTGAGCTTCATACACCATCTGAAAGCTGAATAAATAAGCTTTCCATTGAGGTATGGTTTGTTAGGATAGGGCAGTATTTGGCCGAGAAAAACCTGGAATATGAGGGTGCAAAAAAAACTAAATATTGAGAAAATCACCTTTAAAGTTGTCTAAATTAAGTTCTTAGCAATGCATATTACTAGTCAAAAATTAAGTTTTGATATTTACGGTAGGAAATTTACAAAATATCTTCATGGAACATGATCTTTACTTAACATCCTAATGATTTTTGGTATAAAAGAAAAATCGATAATTTTGACCCATACAATTTATTGTTGGCTATTGCTACAAATATACCCGTGCTACTTATGACTGGTTTTGTGGTCCAGAGTCACATATCCATATGCATCAGAAGCTTTTTTGGCAAAATAGTTATTTGGAAAACTATTCTGACTGGTCAATTGTGGCATTAAGTGGTCATTTTTTTCTAAATAATGACTGCTCTCCAGGGTAACACTCAGTTTTCTAATGTTTTGGACAATTAATTTTACGTTGGTTTGGTAAGAAATTAACCAAAAATGTTCTACCTGCAGTATGACCCAATGTCCTTTTTTGGCTGCGGTCTGCAACACTCTCTCAGCCACAATCTCTTGTCCTTGACCCAAGGATACATTATGGAGGTTCCCCTGGTCTGTGGTAAATCCAAGCTTCAGCCCTTGTTAATAGATATGATCAGTTTAATACTCTGATTATGTTACAAGTTAGGCTAAGTGTAAAGAGATTCTGTTTACCAAGTGTTTCTACATCCTTGATGGGGTTGACTCCAGGAGAAAGGATGAATAATACCGGTGTAGAGGGATTGCACTCCTCAAAACACTTTTCAAACTCCATTCGACTGACATCCACATACTTGGAGCCCAAACTGTCCTCAATAAAATTTCTGGTGTAAAAAGACAATGTTTAAGGACCAAAACATTGGTGTTTCAAACCCAGCCTACTCCAACTGATTTTAAAGTAAAATGTTGACAGATATTGGTTGTTCTCTGATGGTTCTCTGAAGAATGCTCATTACCGGAGAGCGTAGGTCATCCTGTCAGGCCGAAAGGCTCTGAGAATGATGAGTCTCTGGAGGGGACTCTTATTCTTCCAGTCCTGAGGGAGACGATCTCTTTCTGGACACTCTGACTCCACCAGCTTCCTCCAGCGTTTGGCAAAACCTTCCACATCCCTGTCCAGACCCCTGAATGCATCCAGCATGGACAAGCTCTGGAATGAAATTAGGTTTTAGGTTTGGTATATTAGTGCTGGGCAATGATCAAGCATGATTAATTGTTGCCCAGCACTAGTTTATATTATATTTATGTTTAATTTTATATTATTATATGTATACTATACAATTAATAATGGTTAAAAACACAATATATTCTGTCAACTTAATACAAAATAAGAAAACAAGTATTTTCCATGTAATATTTTAATAATCTACAGCAATGAACAAATAAAAGGCATTTAAATTTAGCAAAGAATACACTTTCTTTATAATATCAGAGTATAAATGTAGCCACCTTTATAATTTTAGGAAAGGGGTCACATATATTTTGGGGGTCCTTCACATTTCAAACACCCCTTTGATTGATTATTCAGCTTTTGCATTTAGTAAAAAGATTAAGTTATACACTAAGAGTTCAGATGCAAAAGTATTTTTTTTATTTTAATAAGTGCCTAGATGTATATGTTGTTTTGCTAATGTTTATTTCTGTATTATTGATAAAATGACTAAATATCTCCAGTAATTTCAATTTAATGGCAATGTATGCAATTCAAGTGAAATAACTGAACATAAATATAGGAGCGTGAGAAAAAATTCACATTTTAGAAGAAAAATTCAGACGGCACTTAGAGGCTTTTGCATCTGAACTCTTCACATATTCTAACATAAATAAAGGTCACTTCAGTTTTAGAAAAGCATATTATGTAATTACAATTATTATACAATTAATTGGTAACACTTTACAATAAGGTTTATTAGTTAACATGAACTAAGAATGAACAATACTTCTACAGCATTTATTGATCTTAGTTAATGTTAATTTCAGCATTTACTAATGCATTTATAAAAATCACAAGTTGTGTTTTTTAACATTGGTAAATAAAAGCACTGTGAGCAAACAATGAATAAACAATGAACAACTGTATTTTTATTAACCAACATTAACAAAGATTAATACATAAATGTAATAAATGCATTGTTCATTCATATATTAATTAATACATTAATGTTAACAAATGATACCTTATTGTAAAGCGTTACCAATTGCCTTAAAGAAATACATGTATTTGTCACACAAAATGAGATGACAGGCAGAGACACTCTCTCACCATTTAATTAGCTACATGAAAAAGTACCTGAGTGACACATTATTCTGCTGAACATCTCCTTTTGTAACTCGTATAGATGAGAAAGAAAATAAAGGTAAGTAATAAAACGCTTTGGATAAACTATTTTATTCACAACATAATGTCTTAAAAAACCTTATAGGGTTATTATAACCAAAACAGTCATGAGCTAGATCAAGCTTTGATCTCTGTAAACCAAACTGTCACTTTAATGAAATAATTTTTTTCCCACTAATAATAATAATAATATTGTATCACTAGCTAGCTCCACACTGGAGAGCTGCTTTATAACAGAATATCAAGTTGTAATTCTTACTGAATGTGACACAGACTCTGGTTTTTCATGTTTAATACCGTAAAGCTGCTTGAATTAAGGCTATTGCATAAAGTACTAACGTATATAAATAAACATGATATGATCGGACTTTACTGGAGTATGTTAATGAACTGCAGAGCTCATGCAAACATTCACATCGTTGTAATCAGATGCATTTAAAATATGTAAACTGTTGCTTTCACACTGCTGTCAGTTTTTGTTGCGTTTATTTAATTACTGAGAGGAAAGCGCACAATTATATATTCATCCAAACACCGCTCAGCAGCTTCAGGTTCGTTCGGCTGGGTTTGAAGTGTTGTCTTCTCTTGAATTGCATCCAGGAGGGCTGAACTACAGTCTTTCGCTACAGCGCCACAGTGGTCAAACTGCAGTATTGCAAGCTCCTACATTAGGTCATATGAGATCAAACGACTACTCAACTACAAAAATATTTGTCTACAATTTGACGTTGTCGATAATGCCGACTAATCGTTGCAGCCCTAAATTTGGAACACATGAAAGAGAGTGATTTCCAGGCACAGGCAGTTCTTACCATAATGGCACCCCAGGCCTGTGGAGACAGGAAGCTGACGGGACTGCTCTGACAAACCTCTACAGGAAATCGCAGCAGAAGTTCCAGGTCCTGAGCCTCAATGAAGCCCCTCGTCAGAAGAATCTAAATAAAACAGCAGAGGTGCTAAGTAATGAGGACATTAGGTCTGTTGAATACAGATGTCTCAATCCATCAGAGAAGGACAAGCGGATCTCAGAACAGCTTTACTCTGTTTGATGTGGACGTGTGAAGGACAGGCATTGGAGACAGACTGCAGCAGGGAAAACAGGTGCTGTCCTGACAGGTATTTGCATTCTGCCACTGCGGCCCACCCTCCTGTCAAAGCTGACCAGTTGAGGGAGAGGGGTGCCCAGGCTGTGAGAGTTAATCAATAGGAACGGACCCGACTCCACTGACAGGGCCTAATGGAACTTAATGTAAGGGCAGTAAAGTGGAGTGACAGATGTGAATGACAAAGTGCAGGAGGAGGAAGGGAGGGGGTGGTGGTGGGTGGATGGGAGGTGTTTCTATTCTGCCGGCATCCCATCCCACTCACCTGGAGGGCAGTGTGGGTGAGGAAGGTGAGTCGGTCCCTCTGGAAGAGCCCCTGGCAGGTGTACTGAAGGGCCGAGTGGGTGATGGCCTCGATGAGAGATAAAACACGCACCGGCACGTCTTCATCACCAGGAGCTCTCGCAATGGCTTTGAGGAACACTTTGTTGAAGACCTTAAATGTAAAATAAAGTTCAGTTGAGCTGAAACAATAGCATTATTTGGACAAGAAGTAAACATGTTGTTTAGAATGGAATAGTGGAACATATGCAGTGTGTTTTGTATGTAATGGATTTATCTACAGTCTTACAGTTTTTCCCTGTCTGTATATATTGAGGTAACACATCTAAAAATGCTTCTGAAACGTAGTGCCTGTGAAGTAAAGATACAGCATTTCTGTAACTGTCAATGCTACTGGATTGTGCCCAATAGTATACTGGAATTCCTTCCAATGGTGATACACACAAACCCACATATACATATATATATATATATACTACAACTATACATATCAATGTACATGTACAGTACATGCACAACAAGCACAACGTTGATGTGCCAAGAATGTATTTTAAGGTCCACACATGTGTCTGAATCAACCTATATTGTTACACACAATGAAAAAGTACATGTACAATCAAGCACAACTTGATTTGTTAAAAACTTGATGGTTTTAAAGTAAAGTAACATTTTATTTAGGTCAAAATATAGTTTAATATGACTGAATCAACCTATATTGTTACAGCAAAAATATTTTTAAATAAGTCAAAAGTTTGAGGTCAGTATTTTTTGTTTTCAACAAGGATGTATTCAATTGATCAAAAGTGACAGTAAAGACTATGAAATGGTTACAAACCAACTTATATTTCAAATAAATGCTGTTTTTTTTTACTTTTCTATGCATCAAAAATCTGGAAAATCACATTGATAATAATAATAAACATTTCTTGAGCACCAAATCAGCATATTAGAATGATTTCTGAAGGATCATGTGATCCTGAAGACTGGCTGTTGAAATTTCAGCTTTGTCGCTGAAATAAAGAACATTTTAAAATATCTAGAAAACAATATTTTACATTGTAATAATATTTCACAATATTACTGTTTTGCTGTGTTTTTACTCAATTAAATACAGCTATGGTGAGTATAAGAGACTCAAAACAATAAAAATACTATATAAAAAATCTTAGCAACGCCAACCTTTGTAATGGTAATGTAGATGCTGTGTAGTAATTACTCAGGGCAACAACTACACATTTTCACTTTTCCAGTATAGTGTGTTACCTTGAGGGAGTACTGGTACATGGGGTTAATGTTGTGGAGCTCTTTAATGGTGAAGTAGAGTAGGGCGGCTCTCTCAGCCGCTGGCCGGTAAAGATCTCGTGCCTCATTGGTCTTTATCTCGTTCTCTCGAGCTGCAACAGCCTGTGTAAACATTACAATTGTTGACATATACAATCAGATACTAATTCTAAGAAGAATGTACATAATGCTTTTACACTGTACTATAGCATGCTATTGGAACGAATGCTGATTTCAGTGTTGTAATTACATTTTCCAGTTTATTGTATTTCCATATTAGTTTTTTAAACACATTGGTTGCGAGTCCATCTTGCACAAACAATGCAAAAAAGAGATGTGAGCAAGCAACAACAATATGAGGTACCATACCTTGTTATGGATGTGTCTGGCTGTATTCTTCGTATATTCTAGCTGTTCCACTAAGGCTGTATCTCGCAGGAAGTTTCCCTCTGCTGCTGACAGTTTGCTCAGCAGCTCATCCTCTAGTCTCTTTAGCTCAATCTGACACAAGTTCTGTTGGGTGCTTAATTCCAACTGAAGCAATCAAAAATGGACAATGTAAGGACAGTTGTCTTATTAAATAACATTTTTGAGATTTAATTTAGTATTAAATAGGACAAAAATATAAAACAGCAAATAAAAAGAATAAAAAAGGGGGACATTCACAATTATTGCATTGCATTTATTTACATTTTTTCAAATAAAAAGTTAATATTCAAGCTTGGAACTCTCCCATTTATGAAAAAAACTCTCTTTTCTTTCTGGTGTTTTCTTACTTGCAAATTTGCAACCATTACCAAAAACATTCCCACTGTTCTGCCTTGTAAATGCTTTTATTTCCTTTGGGAAATGCAAATCTAGATTATTTAGCGCTTTATATAATGTGAGATCATTATGAGCAACGTCTGTAACTGACCTTCATCGTCTCCAGCTCAGGTCTTTCATGCGTGACCACCTGCCCCAGTAGCTGTTCCTCCAGGCCAGCGCGGGTCACTGTGAAGTTTATAAGTGTGGTCTGGGCCTGCAGCTCCGGGGGGAAGTGAGGGTTGGCTTGCTTAGTGTGTAGAAGGAGACGGAAAGCGCTGTTAAACTCGCACTCCTTATCACCCAGTCTGATGTACCTGTAGAAACACCACACGTGTTATGAATTCAGAATGAGACCGCTCTAAGCTGGCACTAAACTCTGAGAAAAAAGCTTGCCATCTACGCAAAGAGCCGGAAAGAGCATCCCACCCGTACTAGACACCAGTTTCACCAACATGTCTAAATGAAGCAAACAGAAAAGGATGACAAATGCTCCCAATAGGCACCACAGGCAAAGGCGTTAAATAAAACTGGAAGATGATATTCCCAGCAGCCAATATTTATCCCAATCTGCATTTCAATTAAATCAGGCCTGGCTGACCAAAGTGGCGGCTTTTAATTTTTCCCTAATTACCCTGTGCCTGTCAGCCAGCGGCAACAACGCTCATGCCAAAGGTTCCGCCAAGGCCCGGGTCCGCTCCAGCGCTATTCCTTCTAAAGATGGAATTAATGTACTATTGATAGAACCATTACTTCACCAAATTAAAGTCCCAGCTGATGGATTGGCTCATGCTCCTCCGTCAGACATGAAAGGAATAATTAGTATTCATTACTTCACACTCTGCAACATTCCAATTATTAATGAACTTCAGCCGAGAAGCCGCACCAGATCCATCATGGCTGCCGTGGCCGGGCCGGATTAATCACAGGAATGGACCGGTGCGTGGGTCAGGCGCTGGAATAAACTTGTAATCAAATTAAACATCGGGCCACAGTTATGGGTCAAAAGAGAGGGACTATAGGTGTCCCCGTGGTACAATGCTACAAGGACAAAAGACTAGAAAGAGATAAAAGAGCTGAGAAATTAATAGCTCAGCACGCTGAAAAAAAGATGAGGTATTGCATCTATTCACACATCCTAGAAATACCCGATAAACACAGATTATTTACATTATTCTGTTGAATAATAAATGTGAAGTTAACCATATCTTCTACTATTCATGTGCACTTTATCAAGTAACCCAAATGCATAGACATTCATTGAGAAATCTGAAAAAGTTTACCCGTTCATTTTACTCATTCAGTAAAACAGAGAAATTACTGATTTATAAATATTTTAGACTACGATCTCTCCAGTGAAAAACTGGTTTAGCTCAACTTTGTTCAGATTCAGAGAAAACTGAGTGTAAATAAAATATTTTTTTTATCAAATTTATAAAATGTATAAAAATAATAGGTTTTTGGTAACAGTGTTGGCATAGCTTATTTTCCTTCTTTTCCTCTCGCTTATGTAGTACAAAACCAAATAATTATATTATATAGATATAATTTAGTTTTCTTTGCACATTCAGATTCAAAAACAAAAACCCCATATTATTTATTTGTCTGTACTGTAAAAAAAGAAAACTCAGATCAAATAATTTATTAAAACAATAACTGATTAAAAATAATATAATGTTTAATTTGTATATTTTACGGAAAACACACACACACACACACACACACACACACACACACACACACACACACACACACACACACACCACACACACACACACACACACACACAACAATTGCACACACACACACACACACACAACACACACACACATAACACACACACACACATGCATGTATGTATTTAAGAAAAATACATCAATCAAAATAAATTAATGAATATAAATATATACATACATGTAAATATTTGTAAAATTTATAAATACATGTGTGTGTATTTATACATACATAAATATACACAATACACACACATATATTATGTAAACAAAAACTTTTAATATAATATATTAAATATATATATATAGTTGTCTCAGGGTTAAAATACAACACTGGCTGCCCAAAACTGATCCGTATTCAACACGCATAAAGAAAAAGAGCAAACAAATGCACATTTATCAGCTTCTGTGAGTGCAGAATCAATACCGCTGCCTTCACCTCTATTCAAATCACACAACACTAATTCATCTTCCATTCTAGTTTTCATACTGCACAGAGCAAAAAATTAGGCTCTTAAGAGCTCAGTAAAGATTGAATGCTAAAATCTGCTGCAGTACACTTTTTACTGCAATGCACTCAATGAGAGAATCAGTGGTATACAATATACTTGCCTTCCTTTCTTTAAGGTTTGCCTTCCTAGCAGTGGCTCCAGAAGAGGGTCCACTCTCTCCTTCATGTTTTCAATCAGGACCACCTCACCAGCGGCCAAAGCCTGCTCAATAACATCCAGATACCTGTATGATAACATTAAGAGTCCAGGACAAGACAAATCAGCCTCATTGCCTTTATCTTATTTCATATAAATAATCTTTGTCCAAACTAAAATCACTTCACCCTTTCTGGCCATACTGCAGCACCCTCAGGTTGGGCCCGTAAAGATTTCGGATCCACTTGCTGGCCTGCTGCTGAGGATCCACGATCAGAGGCCAGCGCTGGCTAGCCATCAGGATGGCTGCATTTTCAACAGACAGCCGATCAGCTGGCAGGCCCTGGTTCTGCCAGCCTGCCACGGTGGCCTGGTCAGTCAGCGTAAGTACAGGGTCCAGACCGTCTGTCAGCGGGATAGGGGTCTGGATCACGAGGTGTGAGGAGAGGAAGACAGACAGTGATGCTATTCAATTCAACGCTCCACTGGAGTGCAGACACAGTAGTACAGTAACAGGATTTTACAGTAGACAGCTCAGGAAGAAACAATGATCCAAAACGCTCTTAACCTTGACAAGTGAAACAAGAGTTGGCAAAAGCCATAACATCAAATTTAAAATAAAATATTAATGTGGCTAAGAATTACATAAATGCAAAAAATATATAATTCAAATAATGGACAGGCTGAGCAGGAATCGTACTTGGAGTTCTCGGAGGAAAGGAATGAGTATGTCGTGAAGGAGCTGGTGACGGTACGGCTGTGTGAAGTATCCAGCGTAAGAGACGAAAGCAGCAGCCACAAGCACATCACCACACACCGTCTTCAGCTGAGACTCCAGCTCCAGCTGTCCCTCCGACCAACGAAGGTTTTCTGCCTACAGTGAGAGAATGACTGGGTGAATCTCACTTAAACATTCACAGGTGACTATGGCAACACAAATTATCACACACTATGATATCTATGAATGCCGTTGAAGTTTAGAAAAGCTTAAGTAATTTATTTGCAGAAGTCCCTTAGTTTGGTATTTTGTATCTATGCAATGAAATTCAGATGGTGTAAGTGTGGCTTCTGTGTACAAAACATTTTCTATTTTATTTAATATTTTTATAACAATCAGATGTTTTACTTTATCAATTTGTATTAATCTTACACAGTAATTTTATTTTATATTTATTTACATATTTTATATCAATTATATTAGTGCTGTCAAACGATGAATCGCGATTAATCACATCCAAAATAAAAGTTGTTGTTGACATAATATATGTGTGTATACTCATTATGTGTATAAATACACACACATGTATGTGTATAAATATTTGAAAATATTTCCATGTATATATTTATATTCATATAATTCATTATATATATATAAATATTTTTAATGTATAAACTTGACATATTTTTCTTAAATATTTACATGCATGTGTGTGTATTTATATACACAAAATAAATATACACAGTACACACATATGCAAACAAAAACTTATTTTGGATGCGATTAATCACTAAATTATATATTATGTATATTTATATTATATTTTACTATTTTTTTTATATTATTTTTAAATACTGTAATACAATAATTGTATTTCAACATAAAAAGGCAGTTTGACTAAATTAAAAAATCATGATGTAGAAATACTTATATTTTTGTCTTTGCATTACAGTATTGAGAATAAGAGTTTTTGATTTTCCATCATCACATTTCTAAATTTAATGTCACAATGTAAAACATCTTAATGGTGGATATAACCACCAGTCAGTACTATTTAAAAATATTATGAAATAAATTAATACTTTTATTCTGCAAGAATGCATTAAATTGAGCAAAACTTAAAGAACTTTCTATTCATAAAAGAAATATGAAGCCTATCAAAAGTTTCTACAAATATATCAGGCAATACAGTTGAGTATTTTTAGTATTAATAATAGTACAAAAATGTTTCTTGAGTACCAAATCAGATTTTTCAAAGATCACATGACACTAAAGACAGGAGTAATGGCTGCTTGAAATTCAACTTTGCTATCAGAGCAATAAATAATATTTTATTTTAAACGGTAATAATATTTTAAAATGTTTGTGTTTTTATGCTATTACTAATCAAATAAATGCAGCCTTGGTTAAGCATTAGAGACTTCAAAAAACATTAAATCTTTTAAATGGTAGTGTGTATATTATGTGCAAATACGTAATATTCAGACAAAGCGACTGAGACAGAAAGAGAAGAAACACAAAGTTATGTTACAACCTCGAATCTAGCCTTCAGACCCAGATATAAACCTCACTCTTAACCCATCCGCCGTCTCTCTCCTCCCAATTGATCAAACTCAGACAGAACATGAGCGATAATGTATACAGTCACAATTCACCTAAACTGACTTTGAAAGTTTAGTTACATTCTCACTCAGCATCAATTTAGCACTCATTTAAGACTTCAATAATATCGCAGAGATGCTCCCGCAACGATAAATCTTGTCTGACATTGCCTTTGCAGGGGCCGAGCTTCTAGAACATGTCGCATAATAAATTCTCCGACAGTTAAAAATCACTATAATTTTAGCCTAATGCATTATGGATTGCTTGGAATATCACTCAGTCCTGGGTGAAGCGTTTTTAATTTCCAACAGCTGTTAAGGCTTTGAGGTAAGTTAATGATTACATATAGACGGGCTGATTTATTAGTCTAAACACTATTGCTTCCAGGTCAATGGCATAAAGACAAATCATTTGTCTTGATATGTTTAAAAGCCAAGCTGTCCCATTGTAGCCCTATTCATTTCTCTGAATAAGAAAGTCGAACGTTTTAAATAAAAGCTCTAAAAGAAACATTACGCTATTATTATTTTTTGCATTAACGCAGGTAAAGATTTTAGATAATCTCACCGGGATATATATGATCAATGTCACGGCGAGTGAAAAAGGGAAAACTATTTAAAGTTTATTTTTTCAAGTTGGGCATGTACACACAAATCCAGCTCATCCCTCATAAACAAATTACCCCGATCGCCTCATTCAGGCAAACAGATAGCAGATGAATATATGCCCTTCTTGTTTCGCTGTCCCGAACTGGCCTACAGCCATCTAGCCCCTTGCCCAGATCAATGGTGCATTTGCCGTGGTGCACCCCTTCCTTCCGAGCGCTCAATCTGAGCGTCTGGCCAAACATTTAAGCCATGGCCACCTCCCCTTCGAATCAAGCCAAACTCATGTTGAGATTAGGTCTGTTAGTGCGCTTCCCTAAACCCAGACCCTCTCCTCTCACAGCCGCCCAGTACCTGAAGGCCTCCCACCAGCCGACTGGCCAGCTCAATGGTCTGGCTGGTGCGTGTCACTTCCTCCTGGCAGCGCAGTTTCTCAGCCGCCGCCCTCTCAAACTGAGCTGTTAGGCTTTGCAGGTGCCTGTCCAGATCCTGTCAGTACAAAGCCACTATGAGATAGTACTACTTTATATCTTAATATTGAATATTATTGAATGGTTATGGTGAACGGATGGACATTTTTTAGTCGTGCTGTATAAAAATGTTTCACTTACTTCCAGTTTCTTTCTAACACTGAGTAGCTTTTGCAGTAGCAGTTTCCAGTTCAGTATTGGCTTGTGCCAGAGCCAGACGCTTTGGTGAGACCTGACAATAAACCTGAAAAACACAACAAACATTCTCTTTCTTTACACGTAAACAAATAGCTGAATTCTTGAAATAAATGATTGTTTGGATTTTAAAGCTACAAACCTCTTTGAATTAAAGACAGTTACAGCTTAATATTTTCAAAATATTTCACATGCATTTTTTAAGTTTTTATTTAAGTTAGATGTCATTTTTTGCTTTTTTATTTATTAATGTTAGTACATTTTAATTGATATTAATAAAATAAATGTAAATACAATTTAATTCCTTTCAAATATAAACAAAAATCTAATTAAATTAATTAAAATAAATTCTTGAAATAAATGATTGTTTATCGTTTTAAAGCTGAAGTGGTTAATATTTTCAAAGATATTTTTTTATTATTTGTATAATTAGTTTACTAAGTTAGATTTTTCTTAAACATGTAACTTTAACAAATTTTAAAATGTTGTTAAAATGTATAGAATATATTATTAATTAATTTTAAATACCTCAAACTGCATTATATACATGCATTATATTATATTTCAAATACTTTTATGTGTTTTTTGTCCCATTCGTCACATTCTCCCTCACCTCATAGTAGCGCACGATGTTGATGGCCCACGCACACAGGCCAGCAGCTGCGTAGGACTTGGTCCGGACGTGATCGGGATGGAACTCTGGCTTTCTCAGGTATTCCTGCTTCACCACATCCAGACTGGACTCAGGGATGTGCTCTTTATCATAAGTAAGCAGGGCCTGCAGAAAGTCATCCACCTAAAGAACAACACTGTTATTATATCATATGCCTATAATGTTTGCCTTTATGGAAAATGAATAAAATATTGTAGAAACTAGAAATTGTAGAAAATTGTATTGTAGAAAATACACTGCCAGTGTAAAGTTTGGGGTCGGTAAGGTTTTTTTAAATGGCTTTTGAAAGAAATCTCTTAAGCTCACCAAGGCTGCATTTATTTGATCAGACATACAGTAAATAATACTGTGAACAATATTATATAACAATATATTGTGAAATATTATTACAATTTAAAGTGCCGCTTTTGATTTTAATATATATTCATGTGAAGGTAAAGCTGAATTTTCAGCAGTCATTACTCCAGTCTTCAATGTAACATGATTCTTCAGATATCATTAAAAGGTAAATTTGGTGCTCATGATAAATGTTTTAACATGATAAATGTCTTTACTGTCACTTTTGATCCATTTGATGTGTCCTTGCTGAATACATTCATTAATTAAAAAATAAATAAAAATCTTCCTAACCCTAATATTTTGAACTGTTGTGTATATTTTTCAGTGCATTTAGGAACAAAATATAAACTAGTTTAGAGAAAAAAATTATAATTTAGAGGAAACTAATACTATTAGCTTATTATTAGACATTATTAGCTATGATGCTTTATTATGTACACACAAAATGTTAAGTACATACTAAATTGCACACATTTTATTCATAGCAGCTTAAAGTACAGTAAATGTACAAATGCTGGACCTGGAATAACCCAGGATGAAATGTTGCACTCAAGGCCACCGAAGTAATAAAGCACAATTATGACCTTTTGCGTTCCTGGGTCATCCCTACTTAGACTCAACTTGCAACCTCTCAATCTGCATCCTGATTCTTTATCCATCCGATATATCACACAACAAACTTTCAAAAGCCATCTCCTCCCCTTCATGCTGACCTCATAAATCAGCCTTTCCCTAATATTTCCATGTCTATCTCATGTGACATGTTTTTAATATTCTCCTCCACACAAATGCTTTTATAATGTAGTGTATTCATGACACTACACCGGGTGAGTGGGGCCTGCGGGTCAAGGGCTGCTTGTGGATTACACTAGAACGAGGTGTGTTGTTGTCATAGCAATGCCTTTACCTTGCCCATGAAGACTCTGGCGGCCTTCCACCCGCGGTCTCTTGGAATTCGCCCACGTGGAGCCAGCAGCACCATCACAGCCGCGGCGACGTTAATCACAGCCTCGGGGGGATTCGGGAACGTCTTTAACTCTGTCAGATTTACCTACAAGAAACAAAGGAGAAAGAAAAGAGATCTTTCATGAACTGCTAATTGAGGAAGTGTTACCCTTTCAACCATCAAGTTCAGGTGCGCAAATATTTGAACAGGTTGGGCTGTGATTTACGAGGCACGGGACAAAATATTTCCCACAAATTTGCCTGCTATTACTTTTTTAAATAGCTACATTTCCAATTTGAAACACAAATGTACTTTTCCAATTTCATTTTGTCCTTATTTTATTAAAAGTATAATATTACATATCTGTGATATGATTCTAAAGATATCACTCACTACTGCTAAAATGTCCATTTATCAGACCATAACAAAATTTTTAAATGTTTATTACACTTTACAGAAAAAAAAATATATTGTATAAAGATGCATTACTACTGTCCTGTCAGATGTTAATTTTAAAATATGCTTTTTTTAAAACAGTTTCATAGTTGTATCCCTGCTTGTTAACACCATCATATATTTATAAATAATTTGGTAATATCAAAGACAGCTGGCCTGCATCACACTATATATATATATATATAATTACTATATTTTTGTGTCAAAACTGAATTTTCAGCAACTATTACTCCAGTTTTCAGTGTCACATGATATGTGCTGCTTCATTTTGTAGCAATCATGATACTTTTTTATTCTTTGATGAATAGAAAGTTCAAAAGATTATTTTTTTAAACATAAATTATTTGTAACATTATAAATGACTTGACCGTCACTTTCAATCAATTTAATGCATCTTTGCTGAATAAAATAAACACTTTTGAACTGTAATATACGTATATATTTATGAATACAAAAATACTTTTCTCCCTAATTTAAGGGTTTCTTTAGTACATTTAAAATATGACCTTGTTGAGAGTTTGGAGAGCAGCTGTTGCCGCCTCTAAAGCAGGTTCAGCTTTAGCCAGATCACGTTCACATTCTCTCAGTCTTCGTGACACCTCTGCTTGCATGGCAGCCACCTGCAGATGAAGAAACGCTCGCATACGTGATGGGGAAATATTAAAGATACATCTCAGATCTTCCAGCTGGAAGACTTTGGTTGCTCTACCTTTTGCTCCTCTAGGTCAGCATCCTTTCTCTTCTGGCTCAATCTTTCTGTCTGCAGGCCGATCCTGGCCATGAGAGCCTCAGTTGCCTGGTTCTTCAGTGTCAGCTCCACTTCCTGTGAGTTCAGCTTGACTGTCAGATCCTCAACCTGATGTAAATATATAACAATGACATTTAGTACATGATAACCTCTAATTAATTCATAATTACCTTCAATAATTAAAACTGGCAACAGTTTCGGTTTATACTAAACTATACAATACCATTCTATTATATTTATTTATTTATTCATTTTATTTTAGGAGATATTAATATATGTATTATGCAAGGATGCATTCATTTGATTAAAACATGACAGTATATTGTTATAAGGTAACATAATTGGGCCAAAAAGTGTAAGACTACAGATTAAAATCCTTTTATTTTACAATTTTCTAATTGATTTTTTCTAAATTATATTAGATTATAAATTTATTGGTTAAAAATGTGAATTAAAAAAAAATAAATATATATATATATATATAATTTTTAACGTAATTATCCATTTTTTAAACGTAATTCCAGGTTTAAATTAGACTTTTTAATGTGTCCCATACTTTTAAAGGTAAGATTTCACAAATTTTTTGAGCACTTTCAAACAACAAAATTTTATGATAAAATTTAATCTCATAATCAAAGTTCGCCAAGACCTCACAAACAGCTTTTTACAACTTACTAAAAGTTGCAAAAGCAACTTTTTTTAATCTAGATCCCATAACCAGATAAACTCAACGCAAGATTTGAATACTAAACCCTATATCACAAAGGCAAGCAATCATCAGACTATGAGACTCAAGGTTTACGAGTCCCTCAGCCTCCGGTGAGTGATCTTGGGCATATTAACTTGCAGTAACTACATTCCTTTGCAATTCCACCACTCCAGCCTTGAATAACCTACACTGGCCGGTTACGAACTCTGTGGTGCCGATGAGCTCTACACACCTGAGACGCCGTCGTCTTGAGTTTCTGAAGGCCACACTGAAGCCTGCCGTGTCTCAGATGCAGTTCCCTCTCTCGCTTTCCCAGCAGACTCTCGTAAAGCCTCAGCTGCTCCAGGAAGCTCTTGGGCGTGCTGTAGTTGTGCCTCCTCTCATTGCGGCAGTAGCGCTCGCTAACCTGCTTGACGCTCGCGTGAGCGTGGGCCATGAAAAGACTGATGGATTCCCTAACGGCCGGCTGTAAAGACGAGAGTAAGAGAGGGTAAGAGAGGGACCTGCACGGATTAAATGCTCTTTAACATCCTCGGCTGTCACGGGCCCTGAAATATCATCTTCATAAATCCTGAATTCATCTCCAAGTTTGTATGCCTTTTGCTGGTTTCTGGACTCACTCAATCTGAAATTTAGGTGCAGGGAGCAGGGGGGAAGATTAAACTGGTAGAGGGCTGGGAAAATAATGGCCGAGGTTGGTGACAACTTCTATAAGTAGGGCGCATGTTTAGGTCACATGGCTTCTAACTTTCTGAGACTGCACGTTGTGTTTTGTTTATTGGTTATTTATGATGTACACTGCTGTCTGATGACTGAATCATTTATCAGACTGTTAAAGATCAATTCACGTAAAGGCAAATGCATTTTAAAAGATGCAAGAACACCGATCATAATTCACTGAAAAGCAATAAAACATGTACATGTGGATGGCACAAAAAATAAAAAAATAGACTGTTATAAATGAATATCTAACATAATGCTATTTGATAAATAATGTATTGAGTTAAATGCATGTAAATAATCCACCAATCTCTTAAACTCAAAGGTGACCGTTACTAGTGTCAGAAAAAAGGTAATATTTTTGTGCTGTTCTGCTTTTTACAATTATAAACACATTTAGATAAAAAAATTTGCACAAGGGTGGGATTTGATCATTAATTTAATCCAAGAGTAAATGCATAAAATATATAGAAATATAGTCATTTAAAATATAAAAATATTTAAAATGGCTTTAAGAACTGTTTCTTCCAACATACATTTAAATTTTTTGGAGTAGCAATTCAAATGGGCCAAAGTTAATGTGTTAAGAAATGCAAATGATCATATTTTTTTATTTTTGACATTATAACTTATTTTCTGGTCTGTGTGATTTCTAAAGAAACTGATTAAACCTTTTGTAACTGCTAGAAAATAATTTACTTTATGAGTAAATGATGGGTAATTTAATAAAAAAAAGAACCAAAAGTAAAGAAATTTGCATTGCTGAACTGCAGGCCAACAGCAAAAAAAAAAAAAGAAAAACATGTGAAATTTTCAATAAAGTGGGCAAAGTTGTTTTATTACTGAATTACTGTTACTTAATTTTATCATTTTTAGAAATTGATATAATATTTGTGACCCTGGAGCACAAAACCAGTCATAAGTAGCACGGGAATATTTGTAGCAATAGCCAACAATACATTGTCTGGGTCAAAATGATTGATTTTTCTTTTATGCCAAAAAACATCAGGATATCAAGTAAAGATAATGTTCCATGAAGATATTTTGTACATTTAAAACCATAAATATATCAAAACGTAATTTTTGATTAGTAATATGCATTGCAAAGAACTTCATTTGGACAACGTTAAAGACCATTTTCTCAATATTATTTTTTTTTGCAGCTTTAGATTCCAGTTTTTTTTTTAATAGTTGCATCTCAGCCAAATATTCTCCAATCATAACAAACAACACATCAATGGAAAGCTTATTTATTCAGAATTCAGATGATGTATGAATCATAAATGTAAAAAAAGTTTACCCTTATGACTGGTTTTGTGGTCTCTGGTCATGATTTATTTATAGATTTTTTGCAAGTTCCCTGTTTGCATTTCCTGTGCGTTTTGATGCAGTTTGAAAAATTTTTATGTTTGTTGTGAGATGACTGTTAAATAAATATTTTTCTTCTCATCCACTCATATTGCTTAGTTACACAAAGGCCTATAATCTTATTTTATTTTCCTTAAAAAGCAACTGAATGCGTTATCTATGAACATTATGATATTAATTGTGATTACATATTTTAAATTGCCTGACAACCCCACATTAAGTACTCCAGCATTATAGTCCAACACTGAGTGAAATGCACAAAGAAGAAACAAACCCACAGCTGGTCACGAGTCAACACACACACTCCCACATCCCCGTACAAACTCTCAGCACACGCACACAGTCTGGCTGAAACAGCTGTGGCTTCTCTGAGGGTCAGTCTGTGTGTATTAATCACGGATGCTTTATTAGCATAAATGATCCTGCTTAGTGATCTTTCCACTGGTGCAGGGAAAACAACAACGCAGAGAGAGAGAGAGAAACTGCGTCTGTCATTGAGCTCACTGTGCATATGATCAGCCATTTGTCTTCACTTCAGAGTCGAGTTAATGATGAGGAATCTGGTGCACATGTAAATGAGAGGAGAGAAAACTAATCGAAAGAATTACAGTGTCTTTTAGCCTTTAGTGTTTGTGTGAAATGAAAAATGAAACCTGTTTTTGCTAAGCCTATTGAAAGAAATGTATTAAAACCACTTCCTGTGAATTATAAATAAGTAGGGCTTTAAATAAATAACAGAAATATAAGAATTAAACTTAGGATATCCCATGGCTTTAAAGCTAATTCAACTGGCTGATTGAACCTCGGGATTACCTGAATACTTGGGATGTCCTGCAGGAACTTCAAGCTGACAGACTGGAGGGCCTCCAGGGGCCATTCCTGGAACCAGTCCAGAGTGGTGCAGTTCAGCAGAGCCGGGAAACGCCGGGCACGTAGACGCAAGCTATTACCTACTGGAGACATGCAGAGCACGACCTACACACACATACAGTATGCACACACTGCAGACACTGATCCAAACCAGATATGTAATACATACACTCACCGGCCACTTTATTAGGTACACCTGTTCAATTGCTTGGTAACACAAACTGCTAATAATCAGCCAATCACATGGCAGCAACTCAATGCATTTAGGCATCTAGATGTGGGGAAGACGACTTTGCTGAAGTTCAAACCGAGCATCAGAATGGGGAAGAAAGGGAATTTAAGTGACTTTGAACGTGGAATGGTTGTTGGTGCCAGACGGGCTGGTCTGAGTATTTCAAAAACTGCTGATCTACTGGGATTTTTACGCACAATCATCTCTAGGGTTTACAGAGAATGGTCCGAAAAAGAGAAAATATCCAGTGAGCGGCAGTTGTGTGGACGAAAATGCCTTGTTGATGTCAGAGGAGAATGGATAGACTGGTTAGAGATGATAGAAAGGCAACAGTAACTCAAATAACCACTCGTTACAACCAAGGTATGCAGAATACCATCTCTGAACGCACAACACGTCGAACCCTGAAGCAAATGGGCTACAGCAGCAGAAGACCACACCAGGTGCCACTCTTAAGAACAGGAAACAGAGGCTACAATTCACACAGGCTCACCAAAATTGGACAATAGAAAATTGGAAAAATGTTGCCTGGTCTGATGTGTCTTGATTTCTGCTGCGACATTCAGATGGTAGAGTCAGAATTTGGCGTAAAGAACGTGAAAGCATGGATCCATCCTGCCTTGTCTCAACAGTTCAGGCTGCTGGTGGTGGTATAATGGTGTGTAATGAATATTTTCTTGGCACACTTTGGGCCCCTTAGTACCAATTGACCTACCGGTAAGCCCCGCCCCCCTTAGTTACTGTTGCTCCCTTGGACAAACAAACGGAGTTGCTCACTGTCTTACAATGACAGCTGCAGTGTGAAAACCTTAAGTTGTCCCACAATGTTTTTGCAGAACTTTTGGCACAGAAGGCCACCAAATAGGAATTAAATACTCCATGGAGGGATTTAAAAACGATTTAAAAATAAATACGGTGGGTAACTCGAAGCGAGGGTTTACAGATCACAATGCAAGCGGGAGAAGTCTCATATTACGGTCGGTCATCACGATCGCAGATGAGGAGTATCAACACTGTTCATGTATCGCAGGGTGTATCGATTAAATTAATGTACATTTAACCAGATTAATATGGAGAGGCACTGAAATGTAGATCTTCGTTTATGCGTTTTTGACCTACAAGACACGAGAACAGTCCTCTATTTAGGTTTGTACATTAGCATGGACTCACTAACATTAACATTAGCTAGTTTTAGCCAGAGATACCTTGCTAAAGCACAAGATAACATTAACATTCTGCTTGAGCAGATGAAAAGTGTAACTTAATGAGTGTATAACAACCAGAAAATTTATGTTTTTATCTTCATTTGGATTGGGGTTGAATACTTGGGGACATTTTGCTCTGTTTTGTTTGGATTGAGAAAATTTAATAAAATAAATTATATTGCCCACCCTCTGAGCATACATGGAATCAGTGTTTCAAGTACCACAGGCACATAATTTTTCTATTTTTGAAGCATAAACCCCATGAAACCGATGCGAGCTTCGGATCTTCCAATCTTTCTCTATGGCGCTGAAATCTAAAGATGTCTGAGTTCCGCTACCCGTGCAACTGATACTCGACTGCCATTGGCTAGTCTGCATTCAAGGGGAGGGGCTTACCGATAGGTCAACTGAACATCGTTTAAACGCCACAGCCTACCTGAGTATTGTTGCTGACCATGTCCATCCCTTTATTACTATAGTGTACCCATTAATGGCTACTTCCAGCAGGATAATGCACCATGTCACAAAGCTCAAATCATCTCAGACTGGTTTCTTGAACATGACAATGAGTTCACTTTACTCAAATGGCCTCCACAGTCACCAGATCTCAATCCAATAGAGCACCTTTGGGATGTGGTGGAACGGGAGATTCACATCATGGATGTGCAGCCGACAAATCTGCAGAAACTGCGTGATGCTATCATGTCAATATGGACCAAAATCTCTGAGTAATGTTTCCAACAGCTTGTTGAATCTATGCCACGAAGAATTAAGGCAGTTCTGAGGGCAAAAGGAGGTCCAACCCGGTACTAGCAAGGTGTACCTAATAAAGTGGCCAATGCGTGTGTGTGTATATATATATACTAAAAAACAATCAGTGATGTGAGACCTTGAGTTGTTGTCGCACTCGATTCATAAAAAAGTTCCAGCAGTTCTCGTTGTTGTCTAGCAGACCCAGTTCCCGCACCTCACTCCTCACAGCTTTTCTAACACCATCCACCTCCTCTTCACTCAACAGATCAGGGATCTCACCTGGGGTCAGACCACCGATAAACACACTACTTTCACTTAAACAGGGGTCATGTGCATTTATGCATTTAAACAGCTGTATATTGAGCAAGTAACATTTATATACAAGCCATTGTTAGATACTTAACTGGGTAACATTTTAGTCTAGACTATATACAGTAGTATTTATGCAAAAAATTACACAAAAAGCATTACTGTTGCTAAAGTTGCAATGAAATGGACAGAGCTACTAAATTTCTACCATAGTCTGACATATAATCGAGTGTAATGGATTATCAAGTAAGAAAAATATGTAAAGCTGGGACTTGGTTCTATGCAGTGGTTGTTGGTTGGATCTTGAGATCATGAACTCAAAAATGAAGGCAGATGAATGTGGACCATTCCACCCTCAAGAAAGACCAACGCACCCCCATAGCACCCCCAAAAATAAAGAAGATTAAATAAACAAAATATATTAAAGAAAAACATTTGACTCAGTATGCATGCATAACATGCAAAGCAATACAACATGACATGATTTTCAGTCGCACTTTTTGTAAAGCAAAAAAAAAATGGATCGGTATATGGGATTTTTTTTATCCATTTAACTATCCACCATGCAAAAACCACAAGTCTGATCACTTAGGCCTGTGCCCAACTACAGATTATTCTAGTCAACTAGTCGCACGTTTATGTTAAATTGATTAATCAAATTACCTACTAAACCATCCTTTAATATATTACTTGCGTATTATAGCCGATTCCACGCTCAAGTGCGCACATATATCTTGCCGCAAAGCACCTGCGAAAGTAATGATTATGAATGCGTCTGGGAAAAAAGAATATTTTTTTTTTTATAATTTATTACTAAACTAGTGCTTTCTCAGTGTTGGCTGCAAACATGAAGTGGCCGAATGCTGACGCTGACTTGCTATCTCCACAGTAATGGACGTGCAATTAATAGAGAAATGCACCTTTTCATACAGACTACATAATCAAAGAATATTTGTTTTTATTTGAATTGGTTCGTATAATAGTATAGCCTACAGTTTAAGCTTTCAATAGGCCTAGATTTATTCATTGTTGTGATGCGCTGAATTTCACGGAGACTGCATGAGAAAGCGCATCCAAAAATGACGGATCGGCTATGTATTTTAAGTAAAAAAATAAATAAAAAAAGCAAGGGATTGTGCAGACGCCTCCATGCCTCGATAATACTCCCACACTCATAAACAGTTGACATATGCACCTGCACAGCGCATATTCATCAAAATTAACGTCAGAGTGAATGGCCAAAAAAAATGTGATGAGTCAAATAACCATGTAATAAAATGTTACAAAATCGACTGGGTGATTTTATTATTAATATGAAAAATAATAACCTGTTTTGGTCATATTTACTATTAATTGCCCAGCTCCCCCCTCAGCACCTGCATTCAAAATACTCTGGCGTGGACTAAATGATTGAAGTCTGTCATGTTCAAATTTTGATTAAATATTATGTCAAAAAAAAAAAATAATGAAACAAATGCATAGATATGTTCACAAGAACATTTAGAAAATATATAGGGTGAATTTTATTTTCATGCCAATTTTTAAATTAAAATTATTAAAAAAAATGTTTTGTTAATTTAAATAACTGAAAAGAATGTATAAATATTAGATGAAAAACTTGAAAAAAACGAGAAGTTTAAGTGAAGTACTAAAATGACTAACCTAAAACTATCTAGAAATATTTGCACACAAAAAAAAACTGTATAAATGTAAATGGACACTACAAAATTACACAAAATGTAAATAAAAACAAAATAATCAACATATAAATATAATATACTAAAACTAAAAATTACATAATTCAACATATTCATATTAATATATACAAATTAATTCAGATATTAAAATAGTATGTCACATAAAATAACTGAAAATAAAAATAAACCAAACATAATTCAGAGTGATTCAGAATTTCCTCATTCAAATAAAAAAAAACATTTTATAATATATACTAAATAACACACACACAATTACTGCAACACACAGTGCAAAAAATATGGGTCACCCCCATCTAATGAACAGGTTTATGTCATTTTAGTAATTTCATTCAATCTTAACATTAAATACAGTAAATAAAAATTATTCAGATAAATCAGATTTTCCTCACTCTAAATGCAGTTTGGACACCCTTTTTATTCACAAACACACACACACACACACACACACACACACACACACACACACACACACACACACACACACACACACACACACAAACAAACAGATGGAAGGTCACCCCATCTTTAATGTAACAGGTTTAACTATTTAATTTCCATGCTACAAATGTTGCAACAGTTTTGAAGTGTATGAAATGACTTTATCCATGTGTACCCATGTGTCATTGGTATTTGGTGATGAGTTCTTCATGTAAATTGCTAAAGTAGTCAAACCTTTCATTACTATACATAAAAGTTCTATTTTTATGTCTTGATAATTACTACACTGCCAAATAAATGCTATTCATACAAATCCTTTATGGCATGTAATAAACTCTCTCTCCTGTGCATTTAAGCATTAGCAATTACACACGCATCAGTTAAATTATGTTACATTTGTTAACTCTGATGCTTTATTCTGGTTCAAGCACTAAGCGTGTCTCCGACCTCTGCGCTTGACACCAGTGACAGATGAGAGCCACCATCTGTGTTCTGAGGGTCCTGATCCAATGACACGCAGGTCTGTTCCAGTCACCCTTAATCTACTTCACCGGCCCCACTCCATTTACATATGTTTCCCATTCATCAGGCCAACACACAATGAGCCCCCCCTGTGGCGTGTATGAATGTGTGCGTGTGCGGGAGGGTCTGACCTGATGAGATCAGGGTGCTGATGATGACGAGAAAACGGTCCTCTGGGATCTGAGCGTCTGTGAGGAGCAGGATTGTGGGTATGTTTTTCACCCCCGTCTTCAAGTACAGTCCAGCCAAATTCGCCTGAAAATACACGAGAGATAGCGGAGAACATTTACAATATGGAAGAGAGCACAACCAGTCTCCAAAAACAGCTTGAGCAGTGGCTTAGTGGTTAGAAGAGTTGTGGTGCTCATGTGGGAGATTTGCATACGTTGTTTACGTATGTGATACTCTCCAAAATGGCGCTATAGGGTGACGCGGAGAAGACAAATTGTTGAATTAAGTCATTATTTCAGTTTTTTTCACACAAAAATATCTCGTAGCTTCGTAAAATTACGGTTGAACCACTGATGTCACATGGATTATTTTAACGATGTTTTTGCTACATTTCTGAGCCTTGGTCGTGTAAGGATCCTTGCTGTGATCCTTGCTGTCTATCAAGGGTCAGAGAGCTCTCAAAATTCATCCAAAATATCTTAATTTGTGTTCTGAAGACGAACGACATGTTGGTGAGAAATTAATAACAGAATTTTTCTTTTTGGGTGAACTATGCCTTTAACAAAAAGGAAAGTTGTTCAACATGACTACTCTCTTGTAATACTGCATATTTACATATATGCATAGAAACAGGATGAGACCAAGATGAAGTGTCTCTTCATGATTATGTGTAGAGGGCATCAAACAGTGAGTGTTGAGTGTATAGAGATCAATGCAGCTCAGCCAACTGGCCTCAGATTTACCACACACTGATGAATGAAATGATAGCAGCGGCCTCATCAATAGGGCATTGAAATATTTGCCTTGGTTCTTTAATAGGATCTGGCAATTACTCCCCATTGCATCCGGGCAGGACTAAATGAGATCGATGGAGCCGGACGGGGTATTGATCAGGGAAAGTGTTGTCTAAAAGAAAGCTTGATCTCTGGTAATGAATCACCGCCATTTTAGATTTATCCTCACCTCACAGCAGCGATGGGTATGATTTGGGCAGCTGATGTGGGTTACTATGGTTTGGCACAATATCATAGTCACATTTGTTGTGGTTTCTGCTGTATGTGGTTTTCTCATTTTCATCTTGTATGCCATTGATTGTATTGTGCTGTCTACTGATGTGGTTACCTTTAGGTCCTGTATGTTGTAGCCCTTGCTGAGGGTGGGCTGGAACACATCCATGTTGGAGAGGTGGGCGGCAAGGCGGGTCAGGCTTTGTTTGCCACTGCCCCCAACACCTACGAGCAGGGCATGGCCTCTAGGACATGCCAGGATGCGACTGATCCGACACCTGCAGAAATCAATCAAAAAAAAAAACATGTGTGTGTAAGTACAGTTAAATCTGTATTCACTAAAGCACATACTGCAGGCGTAGCACTCACACATGCTGCATGGCTTCCTGGAACAGCACCAGGTTCATGGTAGAGTGGAGCTCGTTGTAGCTGTCCAAAGCCTCATTGAGGATACAGCTGAGCTGCTCCCATCCAGCTACGGGCATGTAGGAAGGTTCTGCAGAGCCCACACTGCTGTGCAGGTATATTAGTGGCTCCTGCAACACTGTCTCTTCCTCTATTTCCTTTAGGAGACAAACAGAGAACAGCATGTTAAAGGACAATAGTATATATAAATAGTAACATATATGTTAAAATAACATAACAGAGAGTCTGGAGTTTTACTATTGAAAAGTGAAGGAGCAATCAGGATAGTTTATATTTATGTATTTGTGTGTGTGTGTGTGTTATATATATATATACACACACACACACACACATATTATAATTTGTAGTAATATAAATAAATATTTATTGCATTTATTATATTTTTAAAATTTATTTATTATATTATATGTTTTGGCATATTTCTAATACATTTTATTTTTAACAAAAGGGAATTAATTAATTTACTTGTTTGTTTGTTTTTTGAAATAAAATATTATACTTAAATTACAATTATTCATTTAATTAATTTATTTAATTTATAATTTAGTTTTTATTTATATATATATATATATTTCCGTTTAACGCATAAAAAATATTTAACGCAATTAACACAGGGGCTAGAGTTGGCCCCACCATTCATAACTGCTGTTTCTGAATAAATGCACTTCTTGTCAAAAGAGAAAAAGTGATAGTCGCAGAACGTCTTTACGAGCACATCAAACGAGAGACGTTTGAGACGCGCTCCAGCTTCACTTCAGCGGGCTTTGCTCTTTTGTTGGTTTTGATTGCTACTATTGTCCTCATTTGTAAGTCGCTTTGGATAAAAGTGTCTGCTAAATGACTAAATGTAAATGTAATTCTTATTCCATTGTACAACATTGTTCATAAAACAGAATAAAAATGAAATAAAAATAAATAAATAATATGGTGTCTTCCTTTTTTTGTGACAGATGCTGATTCATTGAAGGCTTTAACAGCAGAAAACATGTCGTTTTGCTGGTTTACCTCTGAGGCCTGTTGTGCGATGTCCGCCTGCAGCCTATGGAAAAGCTGAAGGTCAGATGCTTCAGAAAAGCGATCTGAATATACTCTTCTGGATTCATGGATCCAAAGTCGAACCAGATCTGCACCCTGTATAACACACTCTGGCCTGGAGAACAGGAGACCCTAGATGCACATACAAACACAGGTACAAAGTGTTAGCTAATTCAACATATACAGTTTACATTAGCACAGAGGGAATGCTTACCTGGAACAGCCGAGAGAGATCACACAGGTTGAAGAGATAGTAAAACTTTATAGAGGTGGGGAGGAAGTGCTGGAGCACCCTGTCATGGAGGGCTACAGCCGCTTTGACCACAGCTGGACCACTCCTCACCACAGCTGGGCTGAATGGCAACCTCTGCAGGTGGAAGCTCAGGATAGAGCCAAAGATGGAGCTGAGGGTCTCACAGCTGGGTGTGCTGACCGCTAACACTGTGAAATGCCTCTGATGAAAATTAAGGAGAAGATTTGTCAGTAATGGCTCTCAAACCCAATTTCATATTTTATGAAAATAAATTTTAAACTTTATTTTACAGTCTTGTTCCTCGTGTAAATATTATGTACATATTATAGTAATTACAATCACTAGGTACTAACAAGGTACTAACCCTGAATCTACCCTAAACCTTACCCTACCCTGTAGTTACCTTCTACTACCAGAACTTTCTTAGGTCGGTACACTGTATGTACGTACAAGTAAGTAGGTGCAGCCTTTTTTTTACTACAATATCTTTTCATAGAATTCTGCAATTTTTTAATCAGTGCATTATGTATGGAACAAACAGAGTTAAAAAAATGGCCCCATTTGAATTCATTAGTTTGAATTTAATTGGTCACAACTCACATGATATGCTGAATTAAAATGAAAAAGAGGAAAATTACTAAATTGCTTTAGTAAAACTGCTTAAATGTAATTACTCCAACACAGTTTTGTGACATAACATAAATTGTTATATTTTTTGACTAATATCCCCTAATATTTTTTATTTATCCCCTAATATGTAATATTCACGTTTAATATATATAAAAAAATCTAAATGCTTACTTTAATTATAATATATTAACTTGTATATAATATATGAGATAATATTCAAACAATTTCTAAACTGTAAAAAATACAGCACCACAAACTGCCCATGATATTTTATGGAATTTTATATATTGCATTATTATTTATTACATACAGGATATTTATTCATTCATTTATTTCATTTTTTTAGTATCACAAATACATATTAATGCACATTTCTATAGATGGTATAGAAATGGACTATTAATGATTATAAATAGTGCTGCCAAACGATTAATCACATCCAAAATAAAAGTTTTATTTACATAGTATATGTGTGTATACTTGTTATGTATATATAAACACACACCCATGCATGTATATAGTTAAGAAAAATATGTTACATGTATATATTAAATATATAATATACATTATATGAATATAAATGTATACATGTAAATGCAAATATTTTCCAAATATATACTGTATGTGTGTGTTTATATTTACATAATAAATATACACCGTACACAGATATATTATGTAAATAAATACTTTTATTTTGGATGCGATTATTCGCGATTAATCGTTTGACAGCACTAGTTACAAATAAGATTTGCAAATGCTAAATATATGTTGTGTATGACAAGTTAAATTCAGCTCTGAATGCTGCACAACAATGGTACATGTGCAATAAAGAAGCTCCCAGAAAAGAAACTCAAATACCTGCAGTCTGGGGTTAATTGTAAAACTCCCCGATGTTGGATTCATACAAGAGAGATAATGGGTATTGTGTATGTCTTTCATTGTTAACTTGTGACTGTCATACCTAGAAACAAGACCGAAAATTGTGTTATAGAGTGTTTTGACAAGTACTATCTCTCTTAAGTGGAATAAATGAAAGAAACGTAACCAGTGCTTGTAATCCAGATGCTGGCGAATGAGAGCGTGTGGCTGAGAGGTCCCGTAACTGTCCACAGCTGCCATGTTCATGTCATCGATGAAATAGATGAGTCTCTTGTTTCTCGGGGGTGCATAACTCCTGCCAGCTTTTTTCTCGAGAGGTTTCTCCATTGCCTCTGATAATAACAATAAAAAGCATTGTTTAAAAAGAACTGACTACAAATTTGCATAAGGCATCATTTTCAAAGAAATCCTATTTTTGTATGACTTGATATGTAGGAACAAATCCATCTGTCTCATGCTGTTCAGACCTACTAAAACTATTTTTGTTTGTTTTAAAGGTTTAATAAAGCAAACATTTACTCAACATCTATTCAAGTACACCCAGAGGAACACTTGGATGGATTCATTGGATTAACTGTTACTTCTATTATTACTATAACCGGATGAAATTAAATTGGGCATATGGACCACAAGGAGGTGCTGTTCTACACATTTGAACACCTTTTAGAGAAATGTGATGAAATGCACACTGTCACACTCACTTTGCAGCATGGACGCGGTGATATGAAAGTGAAGGGGAATTTTCGCAGTTATGAAGTTCTCCGGTAGTGTTTCCAGAAGGTTCCTGACCAGAGCAGATTTCCCAGTGCCTGCTCCACCAATCAGCATAAGAGGCTGAGATGTCTCCAATAACATGCGCATGAAATACTGCAGTCTGACCGTCTCAACTGTTGGGACTAACACAGACTGTAGACACAAAAAAGGCATTTGATCACTTAAGTCATATTCAGCTTATCTAAATCAACAAATAGCACTATAAATAAGTATATAAATAACACTATAAAATCAATCAAGCTATCTTTCTAAATCAATATAAAAAAAATTGATTGTTTCAAAAGATTTCTATTTCAAAACATTTCTGTTCTTTAGAACTTTATTTTCATCAAAATATATATAAAAAAATGTATCATAGTTTTCACAAAAAAGCAGCACAATGCTTTCAACATTGATTATAATTTATATTCTAAATTGTAATTGCACCAAATTGATCCAACCCCAAAATTTTGATCAGTGGTGTATATATAATTTATCCAATGTTTAATCGGTGATGAGATTTTTTTTCATATGCAGATCCATTCTAAAAAAAAAAAAAAAAAGGATAAAAACATTTACACATTTAAATCACTGTTTAAATGCTTGTATCTCAGGAAAAGCTGTGGATACTTGTGCAAGAGCACTTTTAGTGAACTTTTATGAACTTTTAGAATATAGTTCTGCTAGGAGACACGACAAACCTGTAGGTCCAGTTCATCACTGTGACTACCCTATTATCAACATTACGTCTTTATCTTCCAAGTATAAAAGCAGAAACAATGGCTTCACACACACACACATAATTCTGATTTCTCTGAACGGTAATCAGATCCACAACTCCTCTGACAGCAGAGCAGGTTCAGCTCATGATGGAGGAAGGTTGTTTTCTCTGTATCTGTTCACTGACCCACTCTAATGCACTAACTGCACTAAATTAGCATGCCATTATTCTGAAATTAAAGTGGTTCTCTGTGAGAGTGAATTTTCTCAGCAGATCACAAAGAAATATATTGTGTTGTAAAGAATATGTTCACTGCATGTTATTCTGTATGTAACAGGAAGTATTAGTATATTCAGAGAGTTCTTCCATCAAACTTAGACTTCAGCTTCCTGCAATACATGATCCTGTCCTCACCTGTACAGGTGTATCAGGGTCCATCTCAAACATGGGCATCCTGTCGGTCCATGGCAGGAAGCGTCTGGAATGAGGATCTAAATAGTAGTCAAACACACAACCCTGTGCAGGAAACTTCACACTCTTCATCTCCTTGATCCACCACTGGCTGAACTCATTCCGATAATCATGGAGCTGAGAAAACACAAAAAGACAACTTAAACAGAGACAAGCTAAAGTGCTATACACATCCATATAAAATATATATATATACACACATCATGCTTGTGAAGGATCCATTTTAAAATGATCTTAAAGAGATACACTTTTTTTGAAATAACTGATATTTCTACCAAAAAAAAAATAGATAGATAGATATATATAGATAGAGATAGATATAGAGATAATAGATAGATTTAGATAGATATAGATCTGAGATTTCTCAGATTCAGTCTTGGTGTAGTTTTTGTGTTTTACATTTGCATATTCGCCCCAAAAACAAAATGAATGATACAAATAGTCAAAATAAATACCTGATCCTGGAATGTGGCTCCACCAAAAGCCCACACACATGCGAACACAAAGTAAGTCTCATAGATTTCCCGTGGAGTGTCTGCCGGAATGTTCTCCAGAGTTAACAGACAATCCAACAAGGAGCACAGAGTCTGAGGAAGAGAGAGACATCAGTAAAGATTTGAAAACCACCGCATAGGCCTGTATGAATGAGTGTATCTGTGCGAATGGTACACCTGAACCATGCTGTTCTCAGTAATAGGAATGATCGTCTTAAAGGAGCTTCTCGTTTTTTCAATACAGCGAGGGATGTATTTGTCAAACAGAATGGTCAGGTGTGCTCTCTCAGTTTGTCTCTCCCTCCGATCAATCCAACTCGTAACAAATCTAGACATTGAAGAAAAAAGGCTGTTTAACTAAGCCTAATCAATCACAAATATGAACCACTATGAATTAGATGGTGTAATTTGCACAGAAAGTGAATTTCTCACAGGTTCCAGCTAAACTCCTGAGGATTGATGTACAGGATGCCAGCTCGGGACACGGTGGCAGGCGTGGCATGTTTCAAGTGGCTGATCTCAAACAGAAGTCTCATCGAGGGAGTGAGTGGGATACGTTCATTATTAGCCAGGTAAGAACCTGCACAGACATGCACAACATAACTACATCATTGCCAACATTCATAATTCTCTGTTTGCAGCATTGTTCAGTGGAGTGTTTAAATGTGTCCAAAGGCTATTTTAGTGCTCCAGATTAATCAGCTGGATGCAAATGTCCTCATAAAAACATGCACAAACTGTGTGGGGTACCTTGTTGTCATCCATGACAGTGTTGAGAGACTCAATCCACATGGGGTCAATGTCTCCATCCAGAACAATCCACTTTGGCCCCGAGTGAGAGTTACTGGCTTGATCCCGCATGAAATGCGACAATAAACCTGCCACATGAAGAGATTTACAATCTCAAAGTCTTACTGGGGAGAATGGATCTCATGTCTAAACTGTAAGTTATGTACTGTGAATTGGACAGGATCAGCTCTACAAAACACTGGATGCTGATGTACCATCTTTCCATTCCCGAGTGGCTGGATGAAAGAATCCAAGCAGTTCATCATTGCTTATAGCTTTTGGGTTCAGACCATTCCAGAAAGGCTTCTTTCCCATGTTGAAGTAGGTTTTGTGAAGAGTTTTCAGGATCTGTTTAGAGATTTTTTGTGATTATAGCACATTTTACATTTTCTAACTTTCTATTTGAATTTTTGCAAAAATATTTTTTTTGGTTGTTATAGATCAGATCATGTGAACAATAAAAAATAATATTTTAGATGAATATTATATATATATGTATGATACCATATATATATATATATATCAATTAATCAATTAATAAATACAAATATACAATAAACTTTAATTATTTGATAATATCCCCATTGCTGGATTCTAGTAAAACCAAAGAATTTAGCACAAATAATGAATATATAACTACAGAACAATATAAATGATTTCACACGTGTGCAATATGTTTACAAAGCCATGAAAATGAAGAAAAAAACAACAACTATTAAACAACTGTCCACAAAACTGGCAAATAATTTGTTTGCATGACAATATCAGGCAAAATGTCATAATCGAATAGAGAGATATTTTACATTATAAGAATACAAAATACAAGTTATTCGTGATTCATTCACAACATCAGGGAAAGTGAACAGTGGGAAACAGGTTTGTATTCATGTAGACTGTGTTCTGACCTGGCTTTTTCCAGTCCCAGCATCGCCAACCACAAACACTGAGTGATGAACAGATAGAAGCTCATCAAGCTGAACAACCTTCATTAAAAAAAGAGGTTAGCAAGGAATCTAAAACAGTATGATAACTTAAAGGGGGGTCATCGGATGAAAAATTCACTTTACAAGTTGTTTGAACATAAATGTGTGTTGGAAGTGTGTGTACACATCCATCCTATAATGATAAAAATCATCCCAGGTTGTTTTTTTTAATACCTATTTTAAAATCCCCTCTCTCAAATCAGGCTGTTCTGAGATTCCTGTCAGAATGGCGTAGTTCTGTACAGACCGCTCCCACAATAGTTGATTGACAAGACGGTATTACCTGAGACCCGCTCTGAGTGAGCTGAGAGCTGTTCGCCGGTGCAGGGGAAGACAAGATGTCTCCGATTAAACGATTGAGGTGTTTTGTTGTTGGATGTAATAATGAATATAGCAGTCGTCAGTTACTCCCGACATCTGAGCCACTGAAGACGCAGAGGATTAACATTACTTTCGCTTTGAAGTGAATGCGCCGATTCCCGATCTACATAAATGCATCTATGTTCGCCCGAACCATTCGTGATCCAGCTTTATCTACAGAAGAAGTGAGTATAAGGGTTTTTATGAATCTTTGCAAATCGCCTTTCCTAATAATGTGCTAGTTAGCCAGTTTCACGGCTGAAGTTTAGTAGTATGCTCCATAGATGCCTCATTATTGACTGTTTCTATGGGCCGTGAGTAAGCCATCCGCCATTTTTGAAACGGTCTGTGAATCTTTGAGCGCATTGACTGTGTGCATCTACAACAGCAAGTTATACGCTTGTATATCTTTGAATATTCGTTGATTATTACGGTTAATGCGAGATGGCTGATGTATCTGGAGCAGTCGAATAGGGAATCTACACATTTCTATTGTCACTCCACGGAAGAGAGGGGCGGGGTCAGCAGAGCTCACTAGCATTTAAAGAAACATGGACTAGATTAGCGTGCTGAAGACAGAGCTGATTTTGACAGGGTAAAGAAGGTGTTTTTTGCACTAACATTGAGAAATATTAATCACAGTATGTTACAGACCTTTTATTAAAACCCTAAAGAATTATATCAACTTATGTAAAATGGGCATCCGGTGACCCCTTTAATGCTAAACACATGATGATACACTGTGCAGAGACTTTCTTACTTTCAGAATGAACATGTCCTCAGGTTGAAGCTTTAACTCTAGACTCGTCTGACGGACTATCTGTTCAAACTTTGCATCAGTCCGCCTTTCCACCTCCAAACCAGGGAACAAATCTCTAATCAGACCCAGGAACACTGGAACGTCTTCCGAAACGATCTTTGGCATGTTGAAATCTCTCAAAGCCTGCATTAACACCTACATAATGTAAAAGGAAGCGTCAAAACACAAGGCTGCTTTATCTATAGAGCTATGCATCAAGCACATAAACAAATTTCCATTACTTGATCTTCTGGCCTAGTCCGATCTGCTCTTTTGAGAGCTCCAGCAACCACCAGGACAGGTTTGACGGCACGCAGTCCCCAGTCATAGTGATCCTACAGCAGAGAATACATGTAGTTCTAGAGCGGGCACAAACAGGACAAGTGGCACCTTTACTCTTAGCTCAGCGTACCTGTTTAGAGAGCATCTCCTTACAGAGCCTGTAGAGGGTGATGAACTTGTTGCCCAGAACCTGAGCGCTCTGAAATCCCTCAGACATCAACATGATCTCACAGATCAGCTCCATGTCAGGAACCACCATTGCACAGGGCCTGCCAAACACATTCATGAACTCCTCTATACACTGCTCATACAGCGTTTAAACAAAGGAGAGAATCTATTTTACACAACGTGACATTAAATACATTCTGACGAAGCTGGTGCAAACCGTTTAAATCTAGTCTTTTACTTTGTTTCTCATGCTATATTAATACATTTTAGTAATTTTTTTTTGTTGGTCAAACTAACATTTAATTTGTCCATAATTATAATATTAACTGATATTTATAATATTAATGTTAACAACATTCCAAAAAATAAAAAAGTAAAACGTGTTCATAATTAGATATTGTTTAATATGTGTGTATACAGGGGTATGTAGGATAAAAAAAGAAATTAATACTTTTATTCAGCAAGGATGCATGCAATAAAGTGATTAAAACTGACAGTAAATACTTTAATTTTGTTATAAAATCATTGCTTGATAACTTTCTGTTTATCATAAATATTCACAAACATTTTCACAAAAAATAGCAGCACAATATAACTATTTATACTATATTTTTTTATTAAATCAAATAAACACAGGCTTGATGAGCAAACAAGACTTAATTTCAAAACAAAAATCTCTCAAACTTTTGAACAGACATTAATATATCCATTTTTCAACAACAAAAAAATTCAACATTTGTTTATTTACTCATCTATATATCATCTTTGGCATGATGATTATTTTCCAACTAATCTTTTTTGATGACTAAATAAAAAATAATAATGTTTCACTGCATAAACATACACATTTTAGCTAATGTGTTCGGTTGAAAACATTTTTTTTGGATCAAACTGTACCTGAAAAGTGCTTTGAGGTTCTCTGGTAGCTCAGTTCGTCCAGCATATCCGAGGTTCATTGTGATGAAGATCCCAACAGAGGGCTTCAAGCTAATCTCTTCCTCTAGGAACAGAAACCTTCAGAGGACAATAGTTCAAAACATGCCTAAATAATTCATATGAACCATTCAGAACATCTAAAACTGAAAAAACAACCTTACCTCTTCCTCTTGTTGCGAATGGCATCCTGTATGGTCTTCACCTGTACTGCCACCACTGACAGCACTTCCACAGCGATTCGGTTAAACTCATCAAAGCAGCCCCAAGCTCCAGTTTGTGCCAGACCTTTAAAGATGTTCCCTATGGACTGAACGATGACACAAGTGAAGGAAACACTTCAATGTGTCCTCTGTTAAAGACTTAAAAGAACTAAACCAACAGTAGGACAAAACTTACAAAACAAAACATCAACCAACTGTGATAAAGTTTCAAACAATCACTCATTGATTTATTTCAATTAAGAAGCAGAATCCTATTCGGCAAAGTAATTATTTGCATTAGGAGTTCATCTGAAGTGAGAATACACTCATAATTGTCCTGAGGTTTCTGAGTCCCATTTCTGCTGGTATGTTTACCTTATAGTCCATCTGCTCTGAGCAATTGAAGACGTACACCATGACCCCCAGAGCTCTGCCCAGGTCTTTAGTGGTTTCAGTCTTTCCTGTGCCAGCCGGTCCCGCTGGAGCACCGCTCATCGTCAAGTGCAGTGACTGAGTCAGTGTTATATAGCATCTGCAATTAAAAAATGCAACCTCAAACAATGTATAGATACAGTTATGGTGAGGCTTGTTTATAACATTAACAAACATACAAAAAAAAACATCATAAACATAACTTCCATCTTAAATTACTGTGTGTTTTGTGATTAACTGCATTATGTGGTGGAAATGATGCGGGTGAGAATGACTTTGTAAACATTTTTGTAATAAAATGCCTCTTCTGATGGGTTACAGCTAATTTTATTATGAGATTTTCATAGCTAGCATTATATGTATGTATGTGCACTTAATAGTTTTTGCATAATTTTACACAATTACAGCTAAAATGTACAATAAAAATATTCTATTTACCTTATATTTTTTTTTTTCATTACTTTTCATGCCTCAAATTACCAATACACTTTCTCCCTAACCAAGTACAATGTTATTTCTTTTTTAGGAAAAACTTTCTTTAAGGGCCTAATTGTTGGTCACTGTGGAAATTACGGTCTTGGGAAACTTTTATAAAATATTTTAAACATAAAAAATAAGTACAAAAAAAAATATTTCAATATGTTTTGTTTATAAAGTGTAATAATAATTAAATAATGACTTTTCATGCATCTGTGACAAGGGTCAAATAATAAAATCTACATAAAGGTCATTTAAAAAAGGACCAAAACAACAGTTGAAGAAAAAAAAAAAAAAAATAAATTTTAAAGATAGAAGGAAATGTAGTTATAAATTTAAATAAATGCATATTTAATAAATGCACATTGGAATGTACATGAACTACTGATCTGTTCGGTAAGACTAAATGAAAAATATTATAAAGTGTTACTACAAAAATATAATAGATAAATCTTGTTCTGTTCTTTTATTTGTTTGATTGATTTTTTTCCCTGTATTTCCTTAATACTACATAATACATTTTCTTGTAAAATCAATAATAAAAATAAAGTAAAAAAATACAAAAATCAATTATGTCAAATTAGTTTAGCTTAGTTAGTGCAAACCATTAGCTGTAAAGTTACCTGTCTGTAAGAGGTGTAATGACCAGACGAGGCGTGTTGCCCAGATATTCATAGGAATATCGAAATTGAGCATCGCATATGTTGATGAAGCAGTGGTTCTGCTCCTCATCCCAGCTGTGGCGGAGCTGAGAAACCCAGGCAAACGCCTGAGCACTGCTCACCTGGATAAAAACGGTCTCAAACACTTAATAAAACAACTCCGAAAGAAGACATTCCAGCACTTCAAAAGAGAAAAAAAATGTCTACATGCTCCCAGCTCAATTAATCAATCAATTACTGCTTGTCAATTTAAAGCCCATTAAAATAATGACTGAGTGCCAAACACCTCTAAATGATTTAAAACAAGGAAACAGAGCATCCTTTAGTCGACATGATCATTATTTACGAAGCGCAGTAAACATGACCCAACCTTCTGAGCGATGAGTTTGGAGACCACATCTCTTGCGTGAACATCTATAGTGCACAGGGTCATGATCTTCTGCCTGTCACCCGGGTTCAGTTCCCCCAATAACATGTTTATTAAGGAGTTTAGCTGGGCAATCTGGAGAAGCAAGGCAGATATTTTAGAGTTTCAGAGGGCACAATGATGGCTTGTGAGAGCATACAGTGAGCTTTGTGGCCCCTGCTTACAGTAATTATATCAATTTACATGCCAGAAAGAAGTGGATGGTAATAACTGCGCTGACAGGGGCTCAGGGTCATGTGTTCATCAGAGAAATCCCCCCCATGTTTATGGAGCAAGGTCATATATTCCAGTTGGGAGGCCAAATAAGCACAGAGCTCATTTATCAAAGTTGGGGGTAACTGCGAGTGTGTAAGACTGTTTGACTATGAATAAGAGCGGCCAGCTGGTGTTTGTGTGACAATGAATGAGAGTGCTGGGCCAATATATGTGTGTGTGAGTTGGGGGGAGGTGGTTACGAGGCGATAACGTGGATCCCTGTCACAGACAGGCAAATGAGATGTAATCTTCCTGCCTGTATTTGGTGTAAAAGCAGCTTAGGTTGTACTGCATTTATCACCCCATGCTGTCTGACAGCGACTCCAATCAGGGGCTTGAAGGGAAAGAGGCAGATTATTCAAACGCCGGCCAAGGACATGCTAACCTTCTCTGCACTTGATGACAGATCCTGACGCTGCAGGGACGATATGGACGTGCTTGTGGCAGTCTACACGGATCAGCACTATTCACTTCATCATTCTTGCAATGAAGAAGCAGAAGTGTGTTTATGACGGCTTCGTCATTGCCTCGTTCAGATGTGCTGTATCTATGCCTGAAAAAGAAGTCTAGCACTGCCTAGAAAGTAAAGGGTCTATATAGAGGAGAAGGAAGGACTGGTGACTTTTAGGATCTGCAATAATGTAAATCTCCGTCTTAAGAGTTATTTGTTCCTGAAATGGACAACACGTAGCATGTTTTTGATTCACTAAAATAGCGCACATAAAAATAATTTGTTTGTAAATCGTACTACAATGGTTGTTTGATATGTTTCTGATTCACTAAAAACAGCTCATAGAAGTCATTTATTTGTGAACCAGACCACACAATTTCCACTGTTTTTCATTCGCTAAAAAGAACCGACTCATAAGAGTCAATTGTTTGCAAACTGGACTAGAATACAATAAATACATTGTTGACTTGTATTTTTCTGATTCACCAAAAAAGGTCTTATAAAAGTAATTTGTTCATGAACCACACTAAACTGTTTGTGCGGTTTGATTCATTAAAAAGAACTGGCTCATAAGAGTCATTGGTTTGTGAACTAGAGCCCTGCACGGGCCTCAAATTTAGGCCGTAGCCCGGCCCTGGCCAGAGATGCTAAGGTCCTAGCCAGACCCTTGTCTGACAGCTTATCAGAATTACCAGCCACCCGAGCCCGTCTTTTCCCCCCTTCTCCCAAAACAGCTTATAATACTGTTTCAGCTATTAAAATAGTTCAGTTTTGTATGTAATGGCAAAGTGATTATATTTAATTTCGTTTTTTTATTAAGTTGATTTAGTATTTTTTGTTCGTTAAATATAAGTTTATGTTTTTTAAAGTAACGACCAAACGGCCAGCCAGCAGTTGTGGAGTCTGTATGATCAATTTTGCCTTCTCAAATCATGCCTAAAATAAAATCTATAGTTATAAAACTGTTCAAGCATATAACAATGTTTAAATGCTAAACCTAGATAAATGTGTGCTATATCCAATAGTTTGTGCGGAGAGTGGAAGCTAAAGCGCACTTTGCAGGACATGTGCGGTCACTTGCATTTTTTCAGTGGAAACAACTTAAAATATGCCATAATTTTTGCTCATAAAGGTAAGAGTAACACATCATTTGGAACTGTAAAGGTTGTAATTTTATTTGTGTGCACTCACAATATCAACAAAACATTGTGCTTTTATAAAATAAAGAAAACAAACATGATGCGCTTTCAGCCGTCTCGGTCTTGAACAAAAGCGCTTCACAAAAATAAACCGAAACTCAGTGAATACATGCCTCACAGACATGATAAATATATCTATAGAAAGCTTTAAATTACTACTTAATGAAATAAAACAAGTTTAATACAAAAACTATTTCATTATAATCATAATCCATAAAGATTCACTTTTCTCTAAAGGAGCATCTAATGAGGATATGGCGAGTCAGGATCGGCAACTTCAATGAAGCACACTACACTGCAGGTTTTTGATTCACTAAAAAGAACTGGCCCATAAGAATAATTTGTTCATGAATCATAATACACAGGTTGTGTGGCATGTCTCTGATTCACTAAAAAGAACTGGCTCATAAGAGACATTTGTTTGCAAACCGGACTACAATGTTTGACCTGCATGTTTCTGATTCACCAAAAAAGTCTTATAAGAGACATTAGTTGATGAACCACACTAAACTGTTTGTGCTATATGTTTTTTATTCACTAAAAAGAACTGGCTCATAAGTGTAATTGTTTGTGAACCGGACTACACTGCTTGTAGTGTATGTTTTTCGTACTACACTTTCGACTTTTTTATGACTTTGACTCACTAAAAAGAACTGGCTCATAAAAGTCATTTGTTTGCGAACCATATGACACTGGTTTGCACTGTATGCTTTTTATTTAATCATAAAAAAATTCACTTAAGAGTCAACGTTTTCAGTGTGAACACAACTCTGAAAAAGACATCTCATTCATGAACAAGAATCTACTCTGTGTCATTCATTCAGTTATGAACGTGTAACAAAAGTGTGCAATATACATATGACCGACTGACCTGTTTCTTGTTGTAGTCTCTGAGTGCCGTCTCAAAACCCTCGGCCAGCCGCTCAAATGCAAGATTCATGTCAGTGGACCACCAGATCTGAGAGGCGGTGAGAACCACCTGAGCCGGCAGCTCCAAGACCCAATGTTCCAGCGAACGTTCCTCGTAGACGACCCACGGCCTCAGCTATGTGCCTCCTCATTCCTTCCCTCATCACATCCTCCAAACACTTCAACCAGAGCTCAACCTGACAGGAAACAGCTCACTCCGTAAGAAATAATCATACAACAACATTGTATGGTTACTCTTACACACTCTTATATCAGGGCCAGTTATTTACAATATATATATATATATACATATACATATATACAGACAGACAGACAGACAGACAGACAGACAGACAGACAGACAGACAGACAGACAGACAGATAGTTTTATATTTAATTAAACCAATATTTAATTAAATAATTGTATTATTTAATTAAAATATTTTATTGTATTTAATAGTTAAATAATCAACATATTTTAACATAACATTTATATTCATATTTATGTTCATATCATATTATGTATATTTATGTATCATATTAAAGTTTTGCCTTTAACTTTTTTTTTAAGTTACAACTTTAATATCGGAGTTTGGTTTAATTAGATGCCAGTTTGATTTGAATGTGGGTTTTACCGGTCCAACGCAGTCACATGGTGAATAGAATGGAACATATTCTCCGTCTCTGCTGAACATTCCCACCGCTGCTGTGGCCTTTTCCCCCTCCTTGTCAGAAAACTCCAGATCAGTCATGCTGTCAAACAGCTTACCCAGGTGACAGGTAACCTAAAAAGCAATGAACCATAAAGCATTATTTTCACTGAACAATAATACTGTGCACAGTACCTCTGTGAATCAATCTGCACATGTATGGTTAAGTTCGGGCATATCCGTAGATAATAATATGATTGTGGATGTATTTGCAATTCTTATTATAACCGAGGTACAATGAGAACAAGATGAAGCACTTTGACCCTGTTCTGGTTGAACGGTTCAGGAGAAAACCTGCATATATGTGGGAGGATCAGCTCAAAGAAGGAGGTGGCCAGGGTCAGAATCAATCCAAGTGAAGAACTTTCATTTTTTTATCATAATGATATTTCACAGTGAAGCGCTGCCCTTGGAATTATCACTGTGATGATAAAAAAGTGTAATCATGGAGATAAAGGTTACTGTATGCAAATGAGAAAAAAGATGAGGAAATATGGTACAATGTAACATATTTCTGTGAATCTCGGTCCCCATTATTACAAATACCAGTAAGGACTGCAAACTTTATAGTTGACCTGTTTATGGATTACTGTAATACTGAAATGAGGTGTATAATTAGAGAAGTCTGAAACTAATTACATTTTCAAACTAATTCAAACTAATAGACAGACTGTTATATGAAGTTAAATGAAGTTAAAGTTAGACGCTAACTAATAAAGCAGTACCTGTCTGGGCTGTCTGCCTTTAGAAAGGATGTCCAGTAAGTCTGCTGAAGACAGGAAATAGAATCGTGGGAAAGCCATTCTCTTGGTTTCCAGGTATTTGGCTAGTGCCTTCTCACACACAGCCAGTCTAGAATGGATCACGGGAAATGAACAGAATTATCTATGCATCTCTCTTGAGACAAGCGTAACCATACAAAGTTCTTAAAAAGAGTTTACTTATAAAGAGTAAACTTAACATTTTCACAGACCTCTTTTGCAGATCTTCAAGCATCGGTAGAAGATTGGGCTTGTTGGTGGCAGCAATGACATTTTTTGTATTGCCACTTTTGAACATAAGGTCCTTCACACATCAATACACAAAAGTAAATACATACAAATATTTACATACTTGTCAAATGTATGCACACTGTAATTGTTACATAAATATGTAAATAAAATATGATTCATAAATATTTCATAAATTTACATTTATTCATTTAGCAGATGCTTTTATCCAAAGCGACTTACAATTGAGGAATACAATAAGCAATACATTATAAAGAGGCAAACATATGAAGGAAATGCTTGTAATACAAATTTCTAGGCATTGTTCAGAGCAAATTCTAGCCAGACGGTGAGAGTTTAGGGAAAAGAGAGCAAAGTTAAGGAAAGAGAGCAAAGGATTTTTTTTTTTTTTCATAAATAGGTTTCATCATTATAACAACATCTTTAATCTAATCTTTAATTTAATTTAAATAATGCGTTGTCGCACATTGTATTTGGTCTTTAACTACTATTTACTTATGTGAAAAACATTATTGTTAGTTCCAATATACCTGAAAAAACTTTTTCTGCCATTAAAATGGGATATGGTTAAGGGTATAAACAGGTTTAATGGTATAGGTAGGTTTAAGGAGTCAACAATGAATTACATGAAGGTATTTTTTAAATATAAATATGTTTAAACATGCATACACAATAAGTGCACTGTATCAAATAAATAATTTACATATTAGCATTTAGTAGTTTTAGCATGAAGACACTTAATATTAAATGGGGCCTTAATTTAATAAAATTAATTATTTTCCACTCCATTTTTCCAATTTTCTCTTATCAGTAATTAAATTCAACATCGTCAAAAGTGGAATGAACATAATTGCAATTGGTTACTTCTACAAGTTTACTTTTAATATGTGATCCTGGACCACAAAACCAGTCATAATGGTCAATTTTTGAAATTGAGATTCATACATCATCTGAAAGCTGAATAAGCCTTCCGTTGATGTATGGTGTGTTAAGATAGGACAATATTTGGCTGAGATCTGGAATCTGAGGGTGCAAAAAAAAGCTAAATATTGAGAAAATCGCCTTTAAAGTTGTCCAAATTATGTTCTTAGTAATGCATATTACTAATCAAAAATTAAGTTCTGATATATTTACAGTAGTAAATTTACAAACTATCTTCATGTACATGACCTTTACGTAATATCCTAATGATTTTTGGCATAAAAGAAAAATCTATAATTTTGACCCATACAATGTATTGCTACAAATATACCTGTGTGTCTTATTACTGGTTTTGTGGTCCAGGGTCACATTTATGTTTAATACTATTTAATATAATATAAATATTTTATATTGATAATTAACTTATTTTACTTGAAGTACTAATATAAACCAGCATTTTATTTTTATTTTTTATATTGCAACTTCAAGGTTACATTTAATCAGTGCTTGAGGTCCTTAGGAATTAAACCCATGAGCAAGGCATTGTTTCACTGCTTTTACATACTATACAGCTTATAACAATAATTTACTAATCTGTACAGAAAAAAAAATCTTGGTTTTATTATGCACTTCATGTTATGTTTCGTTTCATTTAAATAAAATCTTTACATCTTAACATTTCAAAATGAGCTTAACCAAAAGGCAACTGACCCATACACATCATTCTGAATATATTTTATGTTCAACAAACCTTTATAAAAATCACATAGCCTACCTTAACCTTAAACTTTCCATGCAGGACACCAGTAATCAATGCAGAATTCAAGTTTACCTTAAAGTCAGAATCAATGGAGCTGAACTGATGCGCCTCGTCTGGCAGTAGAAGGAGAATGTCTTCGGAGCTCATGAAGATGCTCTCCAGGTGAGCCCAGGTCCTCTGCACCTCCAGCCACAGCAACAGCACTGAGTCAGCCCGAGTCAGCTGGGCCTGTAGCTCCAACACCTGCCCATGGAAGAACGCCGCCTGCTTACTGTGCAGCAACACCTGCAGCTGCACCTGAGAGAGAAACATATAGAGATGCATATACAGAGTCAAGCAGCCACCAGGTTCAACAGTTTCTTCTACAGTTTCTTATAGTTATATTTTATGATCTAAGTTGGTCCTCCTTAAAGGGATAGTTCACCTAAAAATGAGTGCATGACCATTACTCACTCACCCTCATGTTGTTCCAAAACTATAAGACTGTTTGTCTTCGGAACACAAATTAAGATGTTTTAGATTAAATCTTGAGAGCTTTCTGACCCTGATATGGACTATTTTAATGATGTCCTTACTACCTTTGTGGGTCTGGGAACATTTCAGTTACATTGCTCTCTATGGAAGGTCAGAAAGCTCTCTGATTTCATCAAAAATATCTTAATTTGTGTTCCAAAGATGAACGAAGGTCTTACAGGTTTGGAACGACATGAGGTTTTTCCTTTTTGGGTGAACTAACCCTTTAACGGATACCACTAATCTGTTAGTGATTCAGACTCCAATTAAGACACACCAACATCAAAGTCAAATTGGAGGCATACAATTTTCTAAATAAAGATTTCCCTTTACCGGAATCACTGGAAAAGCCAAATCATTTAAAATGGTGTCTTATGCTTTTGGTAATGGAGTTATGTATATAATTGAGTTATACACAAAGCCCAGAGGAAAAACATGTATTTTCAATTAATAGTTTGAAAACAACTTGAGTCTGAAATGAATTTGCCTTTTTTATATTTGGAGGTTAGGTCATGTTTTATTTATTTAAACGCCAAACAATTAATTTGGGTATCTGATTTTTTTTCTTCAGAGAAAATATAAGCATTTTAATTAGTACGAATAGAAAATAATAATTATTCTTATAACGAAACTATTTGAATTAAAATTTTAACTTTTTAAAATTGTAATAAATGTAATACATGTCTGAACTTGAATGGATGTCAATGTATGAGGAGGGTAGGGAAGGAAATGGGGGAATTTGTTTTTGATGTTGATGTGTTATACAAAATAAACAAATATTAAAAGTAAAATAACATTTAAAACATGATAAAAACACTAGTTCACAGCGTAATGTTCAGATCACAATAGGGTCTTGTCAAGCTCACAAAAAGTAATCCCAAAAGTATTTGAGTTTTGGTTTCTCAGTGCAATGTTGCCTATGATGTTTTTGTGTCCATGTTGTGTTAGTGCCCTTCTGTTGTCTTTAATGTTTTCAGACATGTGGGTGTAAGGGGGCCGGTTTCGCACAGACGGCAGACTTATTGTCCACAGTGATGTGTTTGGCTAGATTTTGGCCCCTACACATACAGCGTGAAACAAAGCCAGCAATGTGTGGTCTCTATAAATCAGACGTGTGAATGCAGGCGGCTGACAATGAAAGATCGTTCTCTCGGCATAGTGGGACGGTCTTATAGAAGGAGATAAAGAACCCGGCCGCACCAAGCTTTTTTTGCCAAGCAACAGCTTGTTAACATTTTCTGATATGCTAAGTGAGCATGCTATCAGTGTAAGATTTGGTTCAAACCATCCAGCTAATTCCATGTGATATTTCAGAGATGTTTATACCTGACTGTCCTCCAGACTCTCAATAAGTTCATCACTGCATTTCAGCATTGGTGTAGCGGTACGGTAATGCTCTTCATAAGAAAACTCCATCCGTGTCCACATCTGACTGATTTCAGTCAAAACCTTTAAATTAAATGAATAAATCATTACTCTTATTTTCAAAAATGTATCACAGCAAATAAAGTCTTGTGAGAGATCGAACTTTCTCAGTGGACATCTCTTTGACTGCTCTCCCAACCGTACTGTGCACCACATCTTCATATCTGTGCAGCTGCAAAGCCAGTAAATCCTCAAGAGCTGTTTCTTCAGTTAGAGTGAAATCAACCTAAGAGAACAGAATAAAAACATGTGAAAACTAATATTGAGCATGAGTAAAAACTGATGACAGAAATAGTACTTGTCATCATTTACTGGCCCGCGTGTGATGTATTGCACTAATAATAAATAATAATAATTATTATTATTATAATTATTGGTGTTGTTGTTTTTGTTGTTGATGTAATAATAATAATAATAATAATAATATATTATTATTATGGGGCTGTTTTCCAAAAAGCAAAATTACATGATAGTAGGTGTTGTTTTCAGAGAAATTTAACAAAATATAATCTCATATTTAAAAAAAACTTTTTTGGGGGGGATTTTGAATCAAGTATAAAACTAAGGAGGAAAAGTAACAATAAAAGTAAATGTATATTTTTTAAATATTTAGGAATATTTACTGAAAAACAAGACAATGATGACCAAAAGTTGTATTAAAATATGATTTGCAAGCTATAGCAGTGTGCAGGATTCATCTATACCGTTTTTTTACTAAAAAAATTACAGTGAACTGAACACAAATAAAAAGTTTAGCAGAATGTTGAAGTTGCTTTTTACATATAAAAGAAGTTAATAGTCCCATCAACCTCAAAAAGCACCAGAAAAGTAAACAACATTGTTTTTGTTTTTCAACATTGGTGTATGGAGTCATTATTGTACTTTTATGATGATATTTTTGGTCATAATTCACTTTCATGTTATGTAGAAGACTAGCATTACCATCTCACTTTGAAAGAAACAGAGAAAGAAAGAAAATCCTGACTTTAGAATAATGTAAAGATAAAGTAAATAACAAAATTTAAAAAATCCTTTAATTGTTTCAAACTAAAATTGTACCATGAATGGTATAGGGTTGTTTAATCTACACATTTGAAATAGTTCATAACATACAGTACAGTAAATATGTTTTCCGGTCTCTAAAATAAATCGCATTTATAGCACATTTGCAACCCTCTTTCTCACCCCAGTAGTCCTGACCAGCTGGGCCCAGTGTCTGTCTCTCATGGCCGGGTTCAGCAGCTCTGTCACAGCCCTCAGAGAAGCCAACAGATCCCTGAGCACACAGTCCAGACTCACATACACGTCCCAAACACGGGCCTCTTTATCAAGAACCCGCATTTCCTGGACAGACATGAAGTCAGATGTTACACACAGAGCTGATAGACGAGCACTAAAAACCTTCCAAAAAAGATAAATGCTGGTGCTTTCTAGGACACTGATACAAGCATTCTTACTTTTGTAAACCTCCTCAGCTTTGTCTCCATGTGTTCTACATTGATCTCTCTCCATATTGTCCCAGTCCATTCTGCTATACTGCACTGTGAGGACGCAGCATTGGGTTAAGTGGACTGTTCAAGCAAAACTGAAAGCTTAAGTATTTTACTTTCTAAAAAAAACTGAAATCACCACCTGAGCACACAGCAGCAGATCCCAGAGCTGTTTCAAAACAGCAATGTCTCTCTGACAGAGCCTGAGCTGCTTAGTATCAGGGCTGCTCACTTCAAACAGCTTACAGGACTCCTGGAGATCTGCGTTTTCTTCCTCTAAACCCAGCATCTCCCTGTGACACTAACAAACACAGCATAAACAAAAGGGCAATGCATGTAAATGAATGAAAATTAATTCTGTGATTTGTTTTAATTAGAATAAATAATAATTTACTTTATCCAGGCGAGCATATGGTTTCTCTGTGTTGTACTGGAGAGGAGCTTCTCTTTTAAAGCTTTCTCGAAACTGACTCAGCTTTTTCTGTGAAGAGAGACATGAATCAGCAAAAACATAAGCTTATTTAGCTTTAAATAGCAATAAAAACCTTCAGACTTTTAAACCTAAAAACATTTAATATTGCTTAAAGAACTGAAAGTGTACAGTTGAATCACTATTAAATGAAACCCTCACCTCAAAGGCCACACACTTCCTGCGGATAACGGCCACCTCTGCAGTATGAAGAGAAGCAACCTCATGTTTCACTGTCCAGGCCAATTTCTTCATGTTGCTCCACTTCTCTGGCAACTCCTGATACAGTTAAATACATTACAGTTGAGTAAACGTTCCTCATCCAGAAGATTTAAAAATGCAAGCATATTAAAATTTGGGAAAAATAATAAGCTGCTAATTATTTCGATGGCATGGCCAATGCTAAATACTCCAATCAATCATTTCAAATCCTACAAGTGAATTTAGGCATCACAATAATACAATGTACAGTATACGAAAAACTGATATTCATGTTGAAAATTGCTAAAGATTAATATATAGAGTATTATCCATTTTCTATCATAGTAACAGTAAATTACTTAGTAAAATTAATTTAAGTCAGCATTAGATCGGGTAAGATAAAATACTGTACATGTAAAAATAAAGAAAACGCAAGCACAATTAGTCATCCAGCATCAATTTTGGATATCCATTGTCGATACTGGATATAATGTATACATTTAGACAAACACAATTTAATCTCTAAAATAAATAAACCGTAATATACACTCACCGGCCACTTTATTAGGTACACCTGTTCAATTGCTTGGTAACACAAATTGCTAATCAGCCAATCACATGGCAGCAACTCAATGCATTTAGGCATCTAGATGTGGTGAAGACGACTTGCTGAAGTTCAAACCGAGCATCAGAATGGGGAAGAAAGGGGATTTAAGTGACTTTGAACGTGGAATGGTTGTTGGTGCCAGACGGGCTGGTCTGAGTATTTCAAAAACTGCTGATCTACTGGGATTTTCACGCACAACCATCTCTAGGGTTTACAGAGAATGGTCCGAAAAAGAGAAAATATCCAGTGAGCGGCAGTTGTGTGGACGAAAATGCCTTGTTGATGTCAGAGGTCAGAAGAATGGGCAGACTGGTTAGAGATGATAGAAAGGCAACAGTAACTCAAATAACCACTCGTTACAACCAAGGTATGCAGAATACCATCTCTGAACGCACAACACGTCGAACCCTGAAGCAGATGGGCTACAGCAGCAGAAGACCACACCTCAGCTCCTGTCAGCTAAGAACAGGAAACGGAGGCTACAATTCACACAGGCTCACCAAAATTGGACAATAGAAGATTGGAAAAACGTTGCCTGGTCTGATGAGTCTCGATTTCTGCTGCGACATTCAGATGGTAGGGTCAGAATTTGGCATAAAGAACATGAAAGCATGGATCCATCCTGCCTTGTCTCAAATGGCTTGGCACACTTTGGGCCAGTACAATTGAGCATCACAGCCTACAGCCTATATTGTTGCTGACCATGTCATCCCATATACAGATTTGCGGGAGATTCGCATCATGGATGTGCAGCTGACAAATCTGCAGCAACTGCGTGATGCTATCATGTCAATATGGACCAAAATCTCTGAGGAATGTTTCCAACACCTTGTTGAATCTATGCCACGAAGAATTAAGACAGTTCTGAAGGCAAAAGGGGGTCCAACCCGGTACTAGCAAGGTGTACCTAAAAAGTGGCCAGTGAGTGTATATATAACATATATGTGTATGTGTATATATATATATATATCTATTAAAATATTATACAAGCGATTATATAATTTGTGCTGGGGGAAAAAAACTTATGTAAAAATATGAATTCATTTTTTATATATATTTTAATAAAAGTTAATTTCGAGATTGTATTGTGAAGTAAATAGATAACTTCACTCTCGTTCAAAAGTTTCGGGTTTGTATTCTCTTATGCTCACCAAGGCTGCGTTTATTTGATCTAAAATACAGTAAAACAGTAATGTTGTTACAATTGAAAATAACTAGTTATTTCAATATATTCCTTTTAAATGTCATTTATTCCTGAATTTATTCTGAATTTTCAGAAACCATGAGACACTTTTTTTCAAGGTTCTTTGATGAAAATAAATTTCAAATGAACAGCATTTCTATCATAACTCTTTGAAGATTTTAGCATGGTAATGGATATGACCATGTTAAACACCGATGCTGTGCTGTGAGTATTGAAGACATACTACTGCTGCACATGTAGCGCATGTCGCAGATCGATACAGGTGGAGCTGGGGAAGGTGGAGGGTTTCAGAGTTACTCTGAAAGTGCACTGCAAAATGCTCTAGTGGATGCTAACCAGCCATTTAAATGTAAAGTAGCAAGCTTATTGGCTGCATATACAACATGAACCAATCAGCTTGTGCCAAGTAGTTTAATGCTGTGATTATCATTAGTTTGCATTAACGACCCATCAGCCAGAATTAGTTTTATGACAGAACTGGGCATTTATTTGAAATTGATTTTTTTTTTATAAATGCCTTTGTTGTTATCCATTTAAGGCATCCTTGCTGAATGAGGGCTGTCAAATACTCTTACCTCAAGCAGCATATGAACACTCTCAGGTAGGGTTTCTCCATACTGCTCCAGAAGACTGACCACATCAATGACTGGTTCAAAAAGCTGGTCTGTACTAGTCTGCCTGTCTCTGATCTCCAGCAGGTAACCCAACACCTGCACAAGAGCCTGGTAGTCTCCACCGGCACCGCACACCGGCTCTTTAAGCCTGGATTCCGCCCGGAGCATGAACTCCTCTAGTTCGCCAATACTGAAGAAAATCAAGATCACAAGCCAGCAAAAAATCAATTACTTTTATTGACTAAGGAAAGCATTTAGAGTTTGGAGGAAAATTGGGGCATTAAAGTGATTTTTTCTAGGTAATTACGGAAGGGGCTCTAACCTGCCGGTGACATAAGACATCAGGTGCTCTTTAAACATCCAGCTCCATTTTTTGATTATGTTTAAAAGACTCATCTTGAACGAACGGATATCCACTCTAAACCAACCGTCAAACACCTGCCAGTCCTCCAAACGGCTGACCTCTGCATACACTTCTTCATAATGATTCATCTGTTGTGAAATGAGAACATTTATTAATATGACAAACCTTTACTTACTACTACTACTAACCTTACTACTATCAGAAAACAGTTTATGGACCGATATCTATATCCACCTGTTCTTTGAATTGTGTTGTGGTGGGAGGATTTTCTGGAAATGCCTCTTCTCCATAGGCTTCCACCTCTTCAGCTGTCAGTGCATGACCATAGAGGAGGAACTGCCTGAGAAATTCAACCCTGTCATCAAGCCACAGGGGACTGTAGCGGATAAATGTGTCCTGGTATTGCAAGACTTTCTTCATGACTTCATCAACTCTCTCCATAACTTCCTGTCGGAGATCTATTAGGTCTAACATGTCCTCGACGTCAGCCTAAACAACGCATGAAGGAAAATATTTGAATATAATTTGTAGATGTGCCAACAAACCTACTGAAAAATCTGAAATAAAAAGAAAAAAAACAGGGATACAAATATCTGAGATCACTAGTGAAAATGCTTATAATTTGTAATTACATTTTTTTATAATTTAGAAACATGATAAATAAATGTATTATATTAACCAATTAATATATGTAACCAATAGGCTATATTAATTTATTTTATATTTATTTGTAATATTTCAAATATTTTTATATAAAAAAATTATAATTTTAGTAAAAAAAATATTATAATAATCCCTCAAAATGTGTTACATGCTTTTTTCTATAAAGGCAGCATGCACTTGACCTGGCATACATTTTGTGATCAATTTATCCGGCATGATTTTAATATTTTCCAACTACATCTTCAACAGAAGCAATACATCTCTTTTACAAAGGAGATCACATGAGCAATGTCACAAATACTGCTTATTTTCTAGTCACCTAGAAAATATTGTATTATTCCAATAACACCATTTCTAATTTATTCATGTTTCAAATTAGTATGAAACCTATGTATTCCTCCCAGCCAGCTATAGTCACTGAACGAGTGCCTTGTTGTTCCTTCACAATGAGGCAAAAGTCACTTTTCAAAACCTTCCCCCTCTCCAGTCTCCACTCCTCTGTTAGAATGAGCCGTTTACCTCCACCTGAACTGCTGAAGCCATTCAAATCTTCAAAAAAAGATGAAAGACACGCCTTTTCCGCCAACCACTCCACAACTTTAAAACAATTGCCTTTTCTTTCTCTTCTCCCATTTCTCCTCTGCGACAGCTTGTTTCCGAATCTAGCTTTCTGTAAAACTTTGTATAATGTGAATATGTTTGGCTCTGTTTCTAATCGCTTATGCAAATCGCTTATGCACCTCTATTGTAAGCCATTTTGGATAAAAGTGTCAGCTAAATGCACAAAAATGCAAATATTTCCATGTATAAATTTTATTTTGAATTACATATTTTCAATGTGACCTCAGATATTTGGAAGCCACTCCAAATTCATAAACTGTGAGTACCTGGTAGTCCTCCACGCTTAGGTGAGATGCCACCCTCTTCACCTGAGCAGACATCTTGAACACATCACCTAGTAATTCTTCCACCAATTTGTAAACTCCATCGCCACCATCTCGATCCAGAGACGGTTTAAACTTAATCTCAGATCCCATCAGTAGCATTTGAGCCTCAAACAAGGGAGCCTGCCTCACTGAGCCCTCCATATTCTCAATGAAAAACTCCAGAGAAGTTGAGACGGCACTGAAAAATCCCTCCACCGCCATGTCATCTACATACTCCAAGTAGCCCTTCCACGCATCCGAAGAACTATCTGCTGCAAAAAGGATCACATTCTCCTGGGAAAGAAACAAGAAAACGGGAATGTTAGAGAAATAGGGTGTAGCAAAAATAATCTATAAAAACTACCTTACCTGTAACAAATTATGGATAGTTTCTCCATCTTTCCTGAGATTGCTGTAGCATTTTGCCAGTCTTGCTGCTCTATCATCCAGTTGTAGTGATGATTCTTTCTTATGGTCTTTTCTGCAGAACATTGGCTGTTTGCGCCATCCATTCATCAGAACTTCCATCATCTCAATATTGTCTTTAGTTTTTTGCAATCTTCTCTCCAGCCGATAGACAGTGTCCTTCAGTGTGCAGATGTAGTTCCAGCAGTTCTGGTCTTGCCATGTAAGCTCAGTTTCTGCTCGATGGATTTGCTGGTCAACAGCCTCCATCTCCTCTTTCATAAGAGGAGCCTCCACTTCAAGAGTTGTCTGTTTCACCTTGTTATACCACTGCACCAGCAAATGTAGGCTCCCAAGGTTCTAATGGAGATCAGGTAAAATACTCCTATTAATGCCTTAGAATATAAAAACAAAATTTGTACTGTTATCAGACAAACTGAGCATTTACTAACCTTAAAGAACATCTTTCTATTTTCATACACCTTCATAGCAGCAGAAGGGATGTTCGTCTGATTAAGGATGTTCAGGTTTTTCACGTCCTCGAGCACAGCAATCAGCTAAGGTGAAAAAGTTCAGTATTATGCAAATGAATACACTGACAGATTCCTCAAAATTAGTCGCTCTAACAATTTAAATTAATGTCTTATGCTGTGATAGATTTTAAACACACTGCAGTTATGTTCTTCACCTCTTGATTGACGTTTACTGACAGCAGGTCAGTGCCGGGATCTCTTTTGATTAGGGGCTGATCCAGGTTCATCTGGCAAACCTGGTTAATATTGCCACACCAGCTCAAATAGACCTGTTTCTCATACTCATCTAAATGAGAGAACATCTCCAGGTACTTATGATAGACCAGCTCCATGTCTGCTCCTTCGATACTCCTGTAATATAAATGCATCATCATCTTTCATAATTAGCATTAAAGAAAATAGAAAACAATAACAATCTGAATAGAGTTTAAAACACTTACATATCCAGAACAAACTGAAAATTGTTCCAAGGGATTTGAATTCTGTCTTTAAGCATTTTTGCCCACTTCAGACACCCTGTCATAGCAGGCGTGTTCTTGCTCAAATTAAGTTTGTTCCTCTTTTTCTGGAATTAAATGATGAATTAAGCAAGGTTCTCTTTGTACAAGAACAAAAATCTGTTGAAAAACAACTACTTTACCTGCTCAAGATGAGAATCAAACAGGTGTTTGCATCTGTCCAGCTCATCTGCAAAAAGCTGAATCACTTTGGAGAAATTAGGAATAAACGTTTCCTTTATGACGTCTCGTTCCAAGAGGGGTTTGAGCACAGCGACCAGCTTCAAACATACAGAATAAAAGGTTATATAGGTTTGGCTATTTTACAGTGCTTTTGAAAGTATTCATACCCCTTCATTTTTTTTATGTTGCCGACTTATGTTAAACTGCTTTAAATAACTTCTATTTTAATTACAACATAACGAGAAAAAAATTATGGGGTATGAATACTTTTGCAAGGCACTGTTTTAGATTAATTTTAACTAAATCTGTCTCACCAGATTTGCTTACTTTGAAAACCGATTCCAATCCTGAGCAATCTTGAAAGGCAAGGCTCAAAATACTGGACAGATGTCGATCAAAGTCTGCAACTCTTTCTTGGAAACTTGAAAAGTCTTTTTCGAAATCCTTTACACAAAATGCAAAATTTAAGAAAATCAATTATTTAAAACGTGTTTCATAAGTTAAATACTGAATATAATATCCTATCCTGGTCAAAAATGTTTTAACAATTCATATAAAATATAATTAATTTCTTAACAATCATGTGTATTATATTGTACATTAAGTAACAAGGTGTTGAACTATATCGGCTGATATTAAAATAATATTACATAATGACATATTAGATTTTAAACATTACTATAAAAGTGTTACCAAAAAGTTACAAGACAAACAGAACAAAAATGATGATTTATGAGAACAATTAAGCCTTTGAGATGGTTGCCAAGTATCAGGCATGTTGTATCCAAACATACCCTATATTTAAAAGAAAGCCCCAGGAACTCCATAAAAAAACTGAACTATAGCAACTATAACAAACAGTGAGAGTTATATCTGCTATTGTACCAAACACTCATTTACCACATTATCTACTACGCTGACATATTCAGTGAGGCATTATCATACTATCAGACATCAAGTTAAGCTACCATTGAAAATATGTGTTTCTATGTGACTTACTGGGAGTGTTGTTATCTTATGGCTGATTCTGATATATCCCAAGCAAGAAATACACTCCATGTAACCATACCTGAGAAGTCAAATCGAGTGGATTGCATTCTTGATCCCTTATGGCTTTGCAAAGCTGAAGAAACTCTGCATATAGTCGAGAGACCTGCTCGGTGTAAACCCTTCCTCTGAGACCTCCAAAAACCAGCTTCTCCAACCTTTGGAACTCCAGAAAAGTGGAGAAAAGGGCCTGGAAAACATAATCATTTTTCTCACAAAAATGTAAATAAAAATAATATTATTACTCGCATAACAAAAAACTGAATTGTGGCTGAAAGTGAAAGTATATATTATCACTTCAAAAGATGTACTACTTACCTTCAACTGTAAAACACGAGCCAAGAAGCCATCAAATCGAGTAAAAACAAGAGCCGAAGGGAAATCCCAGCACTTTGGTGTAGAATAATGACTGGCCAAAGCAGCCACCTTCTGTCTGTATTTCTTGAATGTTTCCCTGACACACCTGAAAACTCCCACCACAGTCTGTAACTTCTCCAAACCATCTTCAGTCTCTGCTCTCAGTAGCTCCTCTGCACGGAGATATGAAGTGGCCTAGATGGAGCGAAGATTGACATTTTGGTTATAAAAGAACAAAATGTCAATCTCCATTCTAATTGCACTCTCCATTTCCCTTTGTAGAACTTATAATTAATACATGGCTGCTCTCCCAAATAGATAAATAGTGAAATATTTGTAATTGATTGATTCATGGGTAAATTGCGCATAGGACTGCCCATACGGCAAACAAAAATAACAATAAAATAAAATATAAATATATATATATTTAAAATTAAAAACATATTTCATGTCAACCTTCATATAATAACATTCATATAACATTTTAAAAAATATTTCAAAATGTATTTCAGGAGCAAGAAAACACAAACAAGACATACAAGAAATGCCCAAAAAATATATTTAAGCACATTTATTTTTAAACATATTTTAGCAAATATATTTTTGGAAATGTTTTGTATATTTTGAAATATATATATTTTTGGTGGTATAGGTGTCCATAACGAAAGGAAAGGAAAAACATTATAAAATCTAGTTCCAGAAATGTATTTTTTGTATTCAGGTTGGTTTCATATGATTTTGATAGTATTTTCAAGATTATTTTTTATTTAATGACTCTTTAGTCATGTGGTGTAACCATCAAGTAAAATGTACTACATAAAACTATGCAAAATGTATATTCTTCCTACACCTTGAATACATGTGCGTGTTCACATCGTAATCATTGTTTTCAAATGATTTGTTTTAAGAAAACGCAAAAGTTTTTTTAAATTTTATTATTAATATCATTATTAATCATTATCATTATTCATTCATGACATTGAAAGGGTTAGTTCACCCAAAAATGAAACAAAAATTCTGCGTGACGCAGCTGACACAGAACAGCATACGCTGTTTACACTCAGTGGATACGCTCCACAATGGCTCCAGGGTGATGTGGAGACGACGAATTGTTGAATAAAGTCGTTTTTTTTGCACACAAAAAGTATTGTCATAGCTTCGTAAAATAACGCTTGAACCCCTGATGTCACATGGATTATTTTAATGATCTCCTTGCTATGTTTCTGGACGTTGATCGTGTAAGGATCCTTGCTGTCTATGAAGGGTCAGAGAGCTCTCAGATTCCATCAAAAATATCTTAATTTGTGTTCCGAAGATGAATAGAGGTCTTACGGGTTTGGAACAACATGAGGGTGAGTATGACAGAATTTTCATTTTTGGCTGAACTATCCCTTTAACAACCTAAACTAATCTTGCCTTGTCACGAGAGGCTAAATTATCTGTTATCTTAAGAGACTTGTTCACCTTGACACCGTTATAAGCGATTCTTTCTGCACGTTCAGCACCACATGACTGATTTGGCAACCGAATATTTTTGAATAACACACACTAAGCATACATTAGAAGATTTTCACATATGTCATACCTGCCGAATGAAGAGGTTGCAGAGCTCCTGCAGCAGAGCAACGATACGTGCAGGTGAACGATAGAAGGAACAGTGAGTCCAGACCAGAAATATAAGATGAAAGACTGGTGGAATGAGTGTGTGGAAGGATGAGAGCTCATCCTCCTCCAGTTGAGACAGCAATGATCTAAGAGGCTGAAGGTGCAGATCTATAGCTCTGGATTCCTGCAAAGCTGAGATACAAATACACATAAATGATAGCTAGGCAAAATATTAACAGAATGCTATCATGTAGTAGGAAGAACAGTAGAAAACTCAACTGTATTTAAAATCAAATGCATTGGGAAAATCATGTGCCTTACCATCAAAAACAGCCTCTGTCAGAGCTTTGAATGATGGGAAATAACTGCTGTCTATAATTTCCAGAATCCTCATCATTTTTTGAACACAAGGATTCTGTAGCTGAGATTTACAAAGATTTAGTACATTATTAAAACAGTTCTGCTTGTTTATACACCATGAAATGTTTGTTTCTGGACGAACCTGGTCATGAATACTCTGTATGTTTGTTTTCCTGGATCTCCAGAAGTCAAGTTCAGCTTTTGGTCCAGGGTTCAATCCTGTCACGATCAAGTCAGCAGAATCTGCTCTTAAGACTTTATGGATCATGTGCGTCCAGCTGATGACCATGGACTCAATTGCATGTATCATGGCTCTGTTGCGACTGTCTTGCCTTGTTTGAAAATGAGAAATTGATTGTTGTTTTAACAAAACGAAGACCCTTCATGCTTTTTAATCTTACTCTATGAAGATTAATAAGCGAGTCAGACTACAAGACAATAACCAGAAAGAATACAACATAATAGTTAATCTGAAGTCAAAACTATGATTTTAGACAGAATTTTTTTAATTACTTTTGGAAAGTCTGATTAAATTTGGTTTGGTTGGTAAGACTTTTTAAAATGTTTTTGAAAGTATCTTATGCTAAGCCAAGGTTGCGTTTATTTAATTATAAATACATTAAAAACAGTAATATTCTGAAACAATATTACAATTTAAAATATTATATTTTTTAATATATTTAACATGATTTATTTATTCTTTTGATGTCAAATCTGAATTTTCAGTAGCAAATACTTAAGTGTTCAAGAAAAAAATATTTGTATTATCAATGTTAATAATGTGTATCATTATTTATATTTTATCTTATATATGAAAATGCGCATCTTTACTGCCACTTTAGATATTTTTTTTTGCATCCTTGCTATATAAAAGTAGAAATTTATTCTAAAAAAAAAACGTACTGACTCCAAACATTGAACAGTTGTGTATATGCCAAATCAAACACTTACACATTCATATACATAGTACAGTAATCGATTATGCTCTACGAACTCTTCATACATACAGTGTGATGGTTGTCTCTCGACACTGCTCTATCCATTCTGTGATGGCAGGAACAGGAAGGATGGTTTTGCCATAATACTGTCCCCTCACCACTGTGACCTTGCTTTGCAAATTCTCTGTGTGTTGCCTCACATCCTGTGATATTATATTCGGCCACATTTGGTGATTCTTCTTGTTTGACAGAAGCGGCAGACAGACCTTGATGCAAAATATTGACAAATTTTAATGCCATTTTTACAGGCTGATGACCATGGACTCAACTGCATGCATCACACCAATGTTTAACACGGTAAATTATATGCTCAAAGTGTATATTTCTATTCACTTCTACTCAAAACAGAAAAGGAAAGAAAAGTAAAAGAAAATAAATGGTGGGTGTTCCTGCTAATATTCAGTTTCATTGTGTATTTATTTACTTTTTTGACAGCAAATCAAACAATTGTGGACTTTGGAGTCTACAAGTGTTCATTACCTTCTCCATGGTGTCTGACAGCTGTGGCAGAAAGGAGGGTGACAGCACCCCAAAGAGTAAAGAACTCCTACAGGCTTCTGGCAGGATGGGGGAATTTCCTTTTTTGAGAATGTAAACATTCTTGTTTTTAGACAGATGACAAACCTAAAGTGTACACATAAAACAACGGGTTATTGATGCTGTATGGTATTAAAGGAACACACCTGTAGTCTATAATTTTGCATGCACTGAACAGACCTATATTAGTATTAAAAAGTAATGTAAACAAGGCCCGTTTGCTCACTTACCTCTGTAGAAACAGTTAGAGCACTGGACGCCGTCACGCTGAAAAACAACAGTCTAATTCGCGTTTCGAAAAACGTTGTAAAAAGTATTTCATTTTTTTCAACATTGACCAATTTTTCCCACGCATCAGTTTTGAGTCTGAGCATCCGGCAGAGTATCTCGCCCAAATACTGCACCCTGGGGTCTTCGGAAAACGCGGTTTCTTCCTCTTCTGACATATTTGATGTCCTCAAAACAAAAAGTCGATGCGTATTTTCTAAAGCAGGTGGAACGCAATCAGTGTCACGTGTTTACACATCGCGCGGTCAGTTTCTTGCACGCTGAAGAGATTTAACTTGGAGAAAGTGTAAAAAGGGGCGGTACAGCGTCCAGTTTCCCTGGTTACCATCCAACATGCTACATGTACCCCTCCACCCAGGCCAGTGGGGCCACACGTCAGTCATGACCAACATGTTTGTTCAACTTGTCAACATCAGCGATTAAACGCATATAGTCAATTTGACTTAGTAACAGAACAAACTCGCACGCTTCAATGTTCACAAACTGTGAACATTCCAATTTCCCAAAATTGTAAAGTTAGGCTATTTACTATGAGACTTCATTACAACGTGATTATTTAAATAAACAAACAAACGAATGAATGAATGAATGAGTGAATAAGCGTTTTACCCAACTGTGTGTGTGTGTGTGTGTGTGTGTGTGTGTGTGTGTGTGTGTGTGTGTGTGTGTGTGTGTGTGTGTGTGTGTGTGTGTGTGTGTGTGTGTGTGTGTGTGTGTGTGTGTGTGTGTGTGTGTGTGTGTGTGTGTGTGTGTACACAAATTTGCTTATAAATCATACAGGTCAAACCAACATGTGTCCACAAAAAACTGCTAACTAATGCTTGGACTTGTGCTGTGGTTTTCCACAAAGTAAAATATTACACTACACACATAAAAAATTAAGAGATGTCTGTAATATTTCTTTAAAATATGAATTAAGTTCTTAATGACATGGCAAAAATTACAACATCTAGGCCTACTACTTTACCTCAAATCCCCAAAGTAATGAAAACATTTCAAGTTCATCGCGATTGAGAAACAAATTAACTGGTATTATTTACATCCTTAAAATCATTTTTTCTTATTTCACCCAATACATAATGATGAATGAATTATGATGAAATGAAAACTGTACTGCACAATCAGAATGTCCCAACTGATGATTCGTGTCTATTGTGAGATTATTGAGAATTTGTATTGTAACATTCTTAAAATGTCAAAAAATTATGTTGTCAAGAATTTAAAGAATAGAATAAAACTAATATAAATAAATAATAAATCATTAGACATAAAAAACCTCCTCAACCACAAATGAGGATTAGAAGCACCTTTAATGTTAAATTCTTACTGTATGTCTCACTCACATTTCCACTGCTGCACATAGAAGATAGCTCACATGTTGTGTAAGTGTGAGGTGTGTTAAAATGAATTCTTCAGAAGATCTCTGCTGACTTTCACGTGAGTGCACCAATAATGCCCTCTAGGGGCCTGGACCATTGAAACACTAATGAGCGCTGTCTGCTGTGCCTGATCACACTGTTGGGTGGGGTTCTTACAATTCTGCCCTCCTTTTGGGAACTGTTTCCCACAGAATTGAAAGTTTACTAAATCTAAGGTACATTTAAGCATGAAGAGTCAATACAAAAACTAGCGGAGCTTGTAAATATCCGGCACTTTCGCGGACTATAAAATTATTGCATTTTATAAACCTTGTTTTCAGTTCTTATATAGTATTAAATAAATGAATAATACAATATCAGTTTTACTGTGCCAAAAATATATATATTTTTTAACAGGTTTCATTCGGTTGTGACTTCTTTTCTTTTACAAATTGGCTATATGGCTACTAAATAATTTAGGCTACATTAAATACTTTGCCTGTTTATATATTATGCCCTCAATATTTTTTTGCCAAAGCTATATGGAGTAAGACTAATAGTCCTATGATTTGAGACACAGCCACTGATTCTAGCAAGTGTTCTGAAACTTCGTGCCGAAGCACGTCACATACTTCCAATGGAAAGTCACTCGCTCCTGGCGTTAACACTCGTGGAAACCATGGGAATGTCGTTTGAACTGAACAGAATGCGATATCCGGCCACATGCGGCCGTCCTGTGAGTCCCCCTGCGGTGTTATGCAAGCTTCATAAAAGAACAAATTTGTTATCCTCCACCCGAGGGCATCTGTTGATGGATACGTCCTCCCAGGGGTCGAGAGGAAGTAACCATTCAACAACCGCTGCTTATCTCGCTTTACTTGTTTTAAGTGTTCTTCACTTAAGATATGACAGACTGAAGTGCTCCACTTGGAAGGTAATAAACGCCTTTTTTATTCATTTGGACGGCGAGTTCCAACGTATTCTTTCCTTTACTGAGCAAACCGTCTGCTTTTCGGGATCTGTATGATGTACTGTATATGTCCTTGAGGCTGGAAAGAAATTCCAAGAGTTTCAAAATGTCATTAAAGAATAAATAAAAATGCAGGAGCATGTTGTTAGAAAAGCACATGCTAACATAAATCATAATGTCATAATTAACTCCATGGAGCAAATATTATTAGTATTTTTATGTGTGGATAAAGAGACAGATACAAGGATTTTGAGCATTCCCACAGGGAAAACATTGGCTGCATGTGTCTACTCAGTGGAGTCTACTGGGAAGCTTTATCCTTTTTAATAAACCCCCCAAAAGACTGGTGCTACCCTATTGACCTTAAAGAAGATTAAAACAGGATACCGTTCCTCATAAACCAAGTGCATTATCACACATGTAATGCGAAGAAGTAGACAATTCAACCTTTCAAGTTATTTTAACCTTTAACTTGGTTGTTTTTTCTATCTTTAAATGATGAAACCATTTATTTATTTTATTTTTATTGTTTTCTTTGTTACACTTGTTGTGTTCCCAGTCAAAAATGACCATCCTACAAATAATTGCATTTTTAATTGTATTCAATTCAATTGTATTTCAATCAGCACAGGTTTTGTGTTTGTTTTTGGAATCATAGGCCTCATTGAGATTATGCATCTCAGTTTTTTTAGTAAACAAATGCTTTTTACTCACTCGTTAAATGAGGTGCATAAGCTTGCATCAATGAGTCTTATAATCAGTCAGTTCCAATTAAAGACATTTTTTTATTTTTTTTTATATTTTTTTGTTGCAATTTATGCATATGCAGATACCTTATAGGCCCTATAAGCTTCCCTCTTTAGGATGACAGAGTGTGGGGTGCAGGGTTTGTGGCGTTGAACCGTTTTGTCTCAGATTTCTCAGGGGCCTGTGTGGCATTAGTCTATACGTGGCCTTTTGATTCCTTAATCCCAGCGCAGGCGGCCCAACGCTGGCAGCCGATGAGATATTCCTCTCACAGCTCGTGATTTACGACCTTGCAGCCCGGCACTTAGTACAGAGAGATCAGAGGTGCTTCTGAGGCCAGTATAAAAGTTTTAATATGCACACCCTGTGATCCCGACACATTCTGCACTCTGGCTTTACTGCCCAAAGAGGATGGGTCAATAAATGTTTAAAAAATTCATCCAAGACTGCAAAGTAGACTCTGCTATCTAACCGCAGCCAAAGTCAAAAATTATTTTCCTATTTTATAAAGAGTTTTTCTAAAGGAAAGCTTACTCTAAATTGCTTAAGTGTTTGCTGGATGAAAAACATGTACTCAAATAACCCTTCTGGCTTGGACAGGTTTTTCAGATGCGTGATGTGAATCATTGTTATGATAAGCTGTTTCGTGTTTACTCTTAAATTCTCGAGTACAATAACTGGTTTCAATCACTTTAAACAAGGAAATGCTTAACAGTATTGTTTTTTTACAGAATGTCAACAAAATATTAAGCCTTATAACAGTAAAAAATCACAAACCAGGTCTTCGTCTTCTACATTTATGAGTTCATCTGAATGGTAATTTAATGCTGTTGACTGTTTGCTTTCCTCTTCAGTATGCACTTCCCGCAATGGTGTCCACTTTACAAGGGAACTAAAGACTCAAGTGCACATCTTTTGTGAGTGTAAAGCCAGACTTTGCCAGCAGCATCTTAAAGTTCTGCCTGTGGATTGTGGAGTGAAGATGTCATTGTGTTTTTAGAGCCGCAGACACATAGTTGTGTAAGATTTGCCAGCAGGGTTGTGAATGAAACACTTTGGCATCGATGACTACATTCTAAGGGAGTTTTGTCCTTACATGAAAATACATAAATCTCATCTTAACATAAACTAATCTCTAAACCTCCTGCCTAACTTAGAAAAACAAAATTGTATGTCTGTATTGCCACAGGCAGACAATAAGTAAAAACAATTCTCAAAGACATTTTTTATTTTACTAGAATGTTATATCTGAATATTTAGTTAATAATCTGAATTCATACATGTGTTATATACATATCATAGGCCTATACCACATTAAGAGTAAGTCAAACACCTTAATCAGAAAGTAATGCCTTCAAAACAAACAATGAAATCTACCAAATAATACTACTATTAATTTGATCAAAAATCCAAAAAGCTATTTTTTGTATTTGTTTAAAATGACAGTACATGCTGAGTCTGTGAAGCCAAGATTCAAGATTTCAAGATTTTTTTTATTTGTCACATACACAATTATACAGAATATAACCAGCAGTGAAATGTAAGTCAGATCCGCTACATGGACAGTGCAATTATATGGAATACAAACACAAGAGAATAGAATATTACTAAAGTGTGAGCCTTACAAATGGAAATGCTCACAGTGTAATTTCAAGTTCAAATTGAATGGCCATATTGAGTGTCCTGTTATTGTGCGCATCTCAGAAAGCCTAATTCTTAGCCTAAAAGTAAAGTAAACCTATTTTGAGATGTCCATGTTAAATGATACGACAGCTCAGCTAACAACAAACATTCTCAGAACTTTGGCTAACGTTCCAGCAAAGGTTCTCTCAAAGTTATGAACAAACATTCTTCCAGAAACATTAATAGAATGTTCATTCAAAGTTATCTGGTCTTTAATAACATGCTGAAAATGTTATCACAAAAACATTGTATTTCATTAATTACTCGCCTTCATGTTATTCCAAAGCCGTGAGACTTTCGTTCATCTTCAGAACACAAATTAAGAATTATTCAATTCCCAGAACAGTAGTAAGGACACTGTTAAAATAGTCCATGTGAGACCAGTGGTTCAACCGTTATTGTATAAAGATACAAGAATACTTTTGAGCACAAAGAATACAAAACATAATGACTTTTTTGGGTGAACTATGCATTTAATGTTTGTCAAAAATTTTGAAATAAAACCCTCAGAAATAACCTTTTCATAACTTAATGGAACCTTAGCAAAATGTTTTTAGAATATATTTCTGGGATCATGTTTCTTAGTAGTCTCTTAATAAAGTTTATTAAAGGATAGGAAGACTTATTCGGACATACATGTTTTTGTCCCAAATCAGTATCTATACATCAAAATTGTTAGGATACAAATACTGATAATGGCTTTGCTGCAAACTACTAATATATATATATATATATATATATATATACGTTTTACACCACTGAAAGTCTCCCAAATCAATGTTTTCACCACACTGTCATGATGTGATACAAACAGTCTGATTTGCATTCACAGCCCCTCGCTCTGATTTAGTAACAGTGATATCAGAGCTTGTCTTCCCCTTTTCCTCCCCTCAGTCCTCCCTCTTTTTTCCTCTATTTCTGTCTGTATGCCAGGGGGGTGTGCTGTAAATGGCAACACCAATTCACCTGGACTTCACCAGCTTGTAATGGGCGCATTACTGCTCCAGCCCCCCATCCTGTGCCTATCATAAGGGACAGAGGTCAGCTCTCTACTCCCTGCATTTGATTGAAGGCATTTATGCCAATTATGGGAAACAGCCTTTCTAGGCTAATGACCTCAGCAACCTTGGACTTTTTCTCCTAGTTGGCCTTGGTGACCACACTGCCTAAGGTCACCGTCTCTTTATGGTTCTTCTCTCGCTTTTGGAGCCACTGAATTGAGACACATTTGCATTTTTCTGTATTCCAATGCAATACACACAGCTGGTCTTTGTTATGCATATTCATCATGGATATGTATGTAATTGTGCTGCCTTATATTGTTTGTAACAATTACAATCTCCCATTCGGATGAGTCTGAGCATCTGAATACTCAAAAATGTGCATTTCTACATATTTGTAACGGTTAAACTAACCTAAAGAAACAAGACAATCATTTTTTTCCCCCTTTTTCCCCCCTTTTTTTCAAACAGCTGCCTAACGGACGCATTGCCATATACAGCTGACATGAAACTAAAACCACAAAGCACTGCGAGCATGAGACAAATCAATAACCTGCATTTCATTCAATTTCCTCTATGAAATGAAAATGAGTTTTTAACTTTTCCCATTAAATATAATTGCAGTTCATCTAGTTTCATAAAAAACTAATGATGAAAAGAGGCCTGTGGTTAAGATTTGGGTTAAAGTAAATGATGGGGCAGGAGTTTGCTTATAGGGCCCCATCATTACTGCGATTACCCTCTGTTTGCAGGACAGAAGCCGCAGACTATTACTAAAGCACCATATACTGATATTTCATTGGGTCAGTTTGGGTGAGGAAAATATGACACTTTCTGATGTTTTTTTCCTCATTCATTTGTTGTATTAATTTGATATAATTAAATATAAAATATATAATTGTATATTAAACTCAAGCATTCATTTTTTTATGTTAAAATATATGATTAAAAATAAAGTATATACAATTATAAGTTTAATGTAACATACTAAAACATTTTACGATGTTGCAATACTATGTTAATACTACCACTACTACTACTAATAATACAAATAATAATATAAAAGTATTCTAAAAATGTAGCTAAATATTTTCTCAAGAAGGGGGCCAGGGCCCACTGGGGGGCCTCAGCAGACTTCCAAGGGGACCACAGGGTGACTTAAAATTATTTATTTAAAAATAAAGATCTTATTAAAATGCATATAAAAGGGGAAAAAGACATGTAAACACACAAAAACCTCTCAGTAATTTTTTATTACATTTTTTATTGAAAAACACAGAGTGAGAATCTTGAACCTGCTGGAATCACAAAATGAATTGTGGGTAAAAAATGTATATATCACTATATCTTCCAGTTGGTGTTAATGAAAAAGTTTGCATATTTATAGCAGAAATAGGGAATGTATTTTATACATTATACACACTACATTGTTCAGCTGGTGTGTGGTGAGCGCACTGGCGCCGTTGTCCTGTGGTAGTCGTCGCATCATCCAAGTGGATGCTGCACACTGGTGGTGGTTGAGGAGAGACCACCCACCCACCCACATGATTGTAAAGCGCTTTGGATGTACAGCAATACACAATAAAGCGCTATATAAATGCATCATTCAAATATTTCAAAATTCACATTTTGGGGCCTGAAACACTGAAATCTAAAAAAACCATGATGCTAGGATTTTTGTTCCCATAGGAACCAGACCAAACAGTTTAATCCCCCCTGTGTCCCTGTGTATCTCTCCCCTGCTCCCCCTTTTAAACGCTCTCTCGCTCTCTCACAGACCTGGCAGCCTAATCGAGCAGCACCTATTGCTCCCGCTGTGAGATTATTAAGTAAATTATTTTAAGATCAAACGACCAGCAGTAACAATGAAGCCCAGTGCAAAAACTTCTAAGGTCCCCCCCCCCCATCCACCTCCCCTTTCCTCTCAAATTAAAGCTCTGTGGGGATCTCTCCGCACCTCTCAGGTGAATTCCCCCAGTGCCCTACATCCTCCCATTAGTAGCCTTTTAGCTGCAGGCTAAGGTAGGGCTCGCTAATTGGCCTCGGGAACAAAACTAACCCACTGACAGGCACAAACTCGCAGGGAGCTAAAATGGGCAAATTGCCCCAGTCCCAGGCAGCTGCTGTGTGACCAGTGTGGCCAGAGGCAGACTGGACCTTCCCGGATCATGAACTGTATCAGGTGGCAGTTTAACGTGGCTGGGATGGAGTTTAATAACTACAGTGTTTCCATTGATTTGTTCAGTGAACGGCAGAGAAAGAGTTTTAAAGTCAGCTCACCAATATTTATATTTATTTTTAGATCTCATTTGATGTAAACATCATGTCACAAGCTCTACCCCCTAGAGAAAAATAAATATACTAAAATGTATTTGAAATACATTTATTTCATGCTAAGTATACTACAAATACTTTATGTGCTTAATAAAAAATACCCAGCAATTATCATACTAAGCTGTTATACTTAAAGTTTGCTAAACTGAAACAATTTTGTACTTAATGCACTTTAATGTTGCGGAAGTAGTGCTGATGTCCATCTAAAGATGCACTGAAGTATATTTGATTGTGCAAAAGTTGAACTATTGCAAGTAAGGTACACATAAGGTACACTTTAAATATCTTGCATTTAAAGACTGATATATAAGATCATACAACTCTCAATAATAGTGACATTAAAACATATTTTAGGCTTAATATTAAGAAATAGTAGAGCTCCAAAAAAAGTTGAATAATAATTGTTATATCAGTAAGTCTTGAGCGATATGTCATTAAATATAGGTTAATGAATTTGAACTATACTTAGTATGAAGTAAATGTATTGTAAACTTTTTTATAGGGACTTTAGCCTCTTCGTATGTAGTTTCAAGAATAATATTATAGATATCACATGAAACACTTAAAAGATCAATAGGGAAAAGCATTCAGTGCCGACAACAAAAGTTTGTCCTTCCATTGTGATTCAATGCTAATGCTAATTAGCCAAACTGCCAAAAAATCACACAATGCCTTTTGAACCTGCTACTGCTGGTTACAAAATCTGGTGTCATTCTTGGCCTGCTTCCTTATTTCCTTTGTCGATCTTATAAATTCAGACTAAAATGTATATTTTAATCATTCTTAGGCTCTATGACATTTATTTGAAGTTAAGAAAATAAGTCTTAGGCTACAAGCTACTTCAACACACTGTAATTTAGAAGTATTTTACGTTTTGGCGAATATTTTTGAATTTGTAGTCGCATTTGTTTGTTTTCTTATGATTTGTATGCTTGTATGTTCTGTGTGAGTCACATTGTACATGAAAATGCTACTTCATAAAATCGTTATGTTTTTTTTTCATGAAATCGGATTGAGCTATTAAGAATTCATAATTTAAAGCAGTTAAGCTAAGCCTTAAGAAAAACATTGACCCTCAAGCTCTTTCTAATTATCATGAGGATGTGTTTTTTTATTATAAAAAATAGGAGTATTTTCCTGGCACAAAACAATATCTAATTTAGGATGACAACTTGAACACATACATTTACACTAAACGAAACAAACAAACAAAACTAAAACCACTGAATCAGAGACAGAGATAAACAGCTTGTAACTAAATATGCATTTTGCTTCATAACATTTACATTTATTCATTTAGCAGACGCTTTTATCCAAAGCGACTTACAATTGAGGAATACAATAAGCAATACATTATAAAGAGGCAAACAGACAAAGGAAGTGCTTGTAATACAAATTTCTAGGCATTGTTCAGAGCAAATACTAGCCAGACGGTGAGAGTTTAGGGAAAAGAGAGCAAAGGTGTTTTTTTTTAAGATGAAGTCAAGTGATGATGGAAGAGATGAGTTTTCAGGTGTCGCTTGAAAATTGTCAGGGATTCAGCATTCCAGATGAGGGTGGGAAGTTCATTCCACCAGCCAGGAACGGTGAATGAAAATGTTCTGGAGAGTGATTTTGTGCCTCTCTGTGATGGCACCACGAGGCGTCGCTCACTTGCAGATCTCAGACTTCTGGAGGGGATGTAGATTGTTATAAGTGAGTGGAAGTAGGAGGGTGCTGAGCCTGTGGCTGTTCTATACGCAAGCATCAGTGTCTTGAACTTGATGCGAGCTGCAACTGGGAGCCAGTGCAGGGAGATAAAGAGAGGTGTGACATGGGCTCTTTTGAGTTTGCAGAAGACCAGTCGTGCCGCTGCATTCTGAATCATCTGTAAAGGTTTGATTGTGCATGATGGAAGGCCAGCTAGAAATGTATTGCAGTAGTTCAGTCTAGAAATGACAAGGGCCTGGACAAGAAGTTGTGCTGCATGCTCTGTCAGAAAGTGCCTGATCTTTCTGATGTTGTGTAGTGCAAACCTGCAAGATCGAGCAGTTTTTGCAATGTGCTCTTTGAAAGTCAGCTGGTCATCGAAAATTACACCAAGATTTCTGACCGAACTTGATGGGGTAATTGTAGAAGAAACCAAGAGTTATTTGCTGAGGTGATCTTTCAGACTTCCGTGCAGCTACCGTTGGATCATGGTCGATAGAGATAGATGTGTGTCACAGCATAGCAATGGTATGAGAAACCATGTGCCTGTATGATGGGACCAGTGATGTAGTGTATGTGGAGAAGAGGAGCGGTCCAAGAACCGATAGGAACCCCAGTGACCAGTTGATGTTCTGTGGATACAATTGTCTTGCCAATAAAGCTTTATTAAATTCCAACAGAATAATGATGATAATTTTGCAATTTGCAGGGCTTCAGTGACTAGTAGAATTAGTTGAATGTCCAATTAATCCAGTAGGTTATGCTTTGACAGAAATAGGATAACCCTGTGGCATACTTAATCTGTAAGTGAAGTGTTTAATGTAGGTTTTTTGAGCTACCCAAGCTGCTTGAATGCAGTTGGGAAGGTGCCTGTGAAGAGTGTGTTGAGATGTGTGTGAGTGCTGGTAAGAGTGAAGGAGAGATTGCTGAAAAGGTGTGAGGGGATTGGATCCATGTTGTAGGATAGCTGGAAATTTGGATACTTCATAAAAGATGAATCATCGCTAGCTTCATTTACTATGCTTTAATACTATATTCCAATTGTCTTGCCAATAAAGCTTTATTAAATTTAATTGAATTTAGAATTAGTGAAAGTATGTTTGATTACAGTAGGCCTACCCTGTGGCATACTTAAAAAAGCTATGGTGTTTGGAAAGTAGCTGCTGAAAAATCCAATAAAATCAGATGCATTGCTAGTTATTTACTCTTTAACATTGTAGTGCTGAATACCTTGGAATATCTACGTTTTCTACCCTTAATGTGCGAGAGAGAGAAAAAGAGAAAATGTGTGCCATTAGGTAAGTTCTCAAGCCATTATGCAGTGATTACCCAAAGAGCTTATGAAAGGTTGCTTTGATAGTGTGTTTTTAAATGGGTCAACGAAAGCTTCTCGCGGCTCTGGGTAATTGGAACTTGAATCAATTGTTTGTAATGTATGTCAGCATCACCCTTCAAAGTCATTAATTTAACTCCACTGAATGAGATCTGTGGATTGTGAAGGTGTTTCTAGAGCAATGGGAAATTATTAGCGCAGTCCCCGAGAAAATTCCTGTTATACCTTGAGAAAACACAAACATGAAATAACTAATACAAAAGCTAAATTGATTATTTAACCATTTCATTAGCACCAAAAGCTAAGATGGACATTTTCCAAAGAGCATGAGGAGCTACAGCCAGTGTCTTTCGCCAGATTTTTGGAGGCAATGTCATCCATCACATGCTCTAATTCCCGATGGCCTCCCATTGAGAGTTTGAAATGTGCATGTAATTTAATTTGAAGCCCCCTGGTCACTCCCGGCATCCTCCCTGCATGTTTGTCAATGTGCTGTAATCTCATGCTCAGTGGGACTTTAAGTGCTGATGAAATCAGATTGTCGAGTGTCACGTCATTAAGGAACACTGCAAATCAAATGGCGAGTGAAGTGTTCAACACGTTTTATCACTTTGTATTTCAGCACCTTGTTACAGAGATATTTGCCTATGGCTGTTTGTTTAAACTTTGCATTCTTAAAGGAAAGGTTAACCCAGAAATGAAAATAAAAATGCATTATTTACTCATGCTCATATTCCAAACATATATGTGACCCTGGACCACAAAACCAGTCATAAGGGTCAACTTTTTGAAATTGAGATTTATGCATCATCTGGAAGCTGAATAAATAAGCTCTCTGTTGATGTATGGTTTGATAGGACAATATTTGGCCGAGACACAACTAGTTGAATATCTGGAATCTGAGGGTGCAAAAAAATCTAAATATTGAGAAAATCACCTTTAAAGTTGTCCAAATAAAGTCCTATAAGCAATGCATATTACTAATCAAAACTTAAGTTTTGATATATTTACGGTAGGACATTTACAAAATATCTTCATGGAACATGATCTTTACTTAATATCCTAATGATTTTTGTCATAAAAGAAAATGGATAATTTTGACCCATACAATGTATTTTTGGCGTTGGCTACAAATATACCCGTGCTACTTATGATTGGTTTTGAGCTCCAGGGTCACATAGGGTGTTAACTTTTCTGTGGGACACAGTAATTATTTTTTTATGTTCTTTATTTTATTTTTAAGTAGCTCTTGTCATACAATGAGATAGATATGTATAAAGGTTTTTAGAATATATTTTTTTGTTTTTATGTAGTTTTTTAAACTTGAAAAACTTGAGCCGCAGTTCGTCGACTTTTTTGTCCAATGGGGAAAACATATGGGCTTGGGAAAACATATGCTGATTTAATGGCACTGTGTATTATATATATATATATATATATATATATATATATATTATGCTTAAAGAATTATATCTAAAAAAAATTTTTTTCGTATTTGTGGGGTGAACTGTCCCATATGTAATGCAGCAATTAATTTGAAATTTTGAGAATTTGTCCTGCTAAGTGTTGACTGTTGTGGAATGTGCATATTATATTACAATTATGAGGTTTGGGGTCTATTTGACCTGAATATAAAAACATTTTAGTTAATTTTGATAAGTAAGTTTCTCAACTACCCTCTGAGGGTATTTGCATGCATGCATTCAGCATATGTCTCTATCCGAAAAAACTTGTACTGCATTGATGTACATTTTTATTAGTTCACACATGTTCTTGCCGTTGTCAGACCCATACTATACTGTTCGAGTATCAGGAAGTATTTGTCCTCCATTCTTATGTGTAAAATGTTGTAAACGTTTAAAAATAGTTACAATACTGTTTATAATGTTCACACAGTAAAGTTGTTGAATAGTTAGGATGTGATAATGACATCCACATTATTATTTTTTGCAATGTGTGAGAAGTATTAATGTTTAAGGTTTTTTTCTTATTTTTCATTGTGTGATTTTGGTTTATTGTATTGAATCAATTTGGCTGTACGCAGATTCTTTACCTAATATAAGTTTAAACACTCTTAACATCCATTTTTCTAAGCAGAGTGATGAGGTTAGAAACAATCTCATTCACATTTCGACATCCACCACATTCCAACGTTTCCTCGTGCTCCCTGTCCTGTGGTCCCCTAAAGCAATACGGGATCACACCGATGCCACCACAACATGGTGGCTTTTCACACATGATTAGTTCTGCCATCAGCAGCAGGTCTGAGACAGGAGCACCAGCTTTCTAAGCAGATTTTGTCCTGTAGCTGACCCCATCATTAGGCTCTAATAATCCAGTCCTTCACTGAGTCTGCCAAACCACGGCCCGGGAAATGCAGCTCTCAGCCGTGTCTGGTCTTGACGACAGCAGGGCTGCGGGAGGTCGTGATAAATAGTGACGGGAGTCATATTCGGGACACAATGACAAGTTGTCCTCTATCATTAGTGCAGTGTGGGTGCCGGTAGATGCAGAGCGGGGTAGTGGGGCACACAGATGGTACTGTAGGAATGGCAATGAAGTGACTCTGTTGCTGTGTTTGCTCGCTGTTGTAGCTCATCAGCACTGACCACCTGATCACATGTGTTAGATGTGATGTAGTACATTATACGCTATTATGGTCAAGCCGCTATAATTCAAAATCTATTCTCATGTTCTTTCACATAAAAATACACAATTACACATTTTTGAATAACAAAATATTTTTTTCTAAGCAGAGCGATGAGGTTAGTAACAAGCTTCAGTCTCATTCATATTTCTACATTTTGTTCATATTGAATATTGTTTTGAATATTTGTTCAAATCAAAGTCATGTGGTGCAACCAACAAGCAGATTTTTTTTTCTTCAGAAATTATGTCAAGTTATGATGTTTGGGTTAAAATTAAAGTCATGTGGTATCAAAAGTGCATGAACTCACAATATTTATTTAAAAAAAAACTTCTACGTGAAAAATAAATCTATTTAAAAATAAAAAAATATTAACAAGTGTGCTCACATGTTTTCAAGGAATAGAGAAAATATAATAATACATTTTACTTGAGGGTTACACCACATGACTTTTCAATAAATTTAAACTTTTCAAAATGGTATAAAAGCTTTTTTTAACTAGGTAGAGATATTTATGAATTAATAACTCACAATATTTATATAAAAAATAGTTTCTATGTAAAAAAAATATATAAAAAAAAAAAAAATACTATCAACACGTGTGCTCACATGTATTCAAGGAATAGAGAAAATATAATATTCAATTTTACTTGACGGTTACACCACATGACTTTTCAATAAATTGAAACTTCAAAATATTTTCTAAATTTTCTTTCAAAAAGTTTTTTAAAAACTATACGAAACCAGCATGAATAGAAATAGTGTGTTTCTATGAACTTGGCATACATTTTCTTTTTCATTTGTTTGAATCAATTTTTATTATTAAGCACAATTTTGATAAAATGTATACTTCGCATATTGAGAGTATTAAGTCACTTGGTATAAAAGCATTTTCCAATCGAATAAATCAAATCAATTTATAAAAAATAAGTATATAAAATAAAGCAGTTATTAATCTGCACTGTAATAAATCAAACTATCTTTTAATTGTCTCCTATGATATTTTATTTCCCCAGTAGTTGTTCTCACACATTATGAACACAGGTCTTCCTGTCATTGGGATAAACGTAGTGCGTTTGCGAGACAGCATCTCCGTTATCTTCACTTTGACACCTTTGAAAGTAATCCATTAAAATAACAATAAACAGATGCAAAAACAAGACAAAAAGAGCCAAATGTCTTTGATTGACAAAAGCAAGGCTTCTTGTCCTTAATTTTAATGTTAGGACCTTTGATTTCCTCTTGAATGGAAGGCTTAACTGATGCTAAGAGTATAGGGCAGTAACTGAAGACAATGAGAGCTTTCAAAGTTTAAGTGCCCATTCAAATGCTAAGAAAGCAATGGCTAATTATATAGTTCTAAGACGCTTGAAAGTCTCTTATCTGTCTTACATTAATGCCGAGTCACTGATGTGCTGTTTATTTCCCAGCAGTCATCTGGTTTCCTGCCCAATGAATGACAAGAGAGGAAGAAGGAGGTCCAAGCCTCTAATGATTCCAGTGAATTTAGATTTCAATAGGGCACTGCTCTTAATGACAGTCTTCACAGCTTTGCTGCATGGGAGAAACCGCACTCTTCTCTTTCTTTATGAGGTTTCATCTGCTGTCTTTTTACAAATCTTTTAACGATCTCTCGTTTTGAAGCGTTAACCAAAGAGTTCTGGCTTCTTAGGCAGTTTCTTGTGTTTTGATATTGTAAAAAATCAAACCAAAAACGTGTCAGCATTTGCCTTGACTATATAAATGAGCGCTTGGCACTCTGACATAAATGAAGTCATTCATCTCGACCATTATCTCAGGATCTACTCAGTTATATTAGCAAGACAAAGCTGTTTTTAAAGCAGTTTGCAATCTTTCTAAGTTCTAACATTCGGTGCTTTACAATACACTTCCTATTTCCATTGAGCCTTTTAAGAGAGTTGGTTCTTTCTTACCCTCCAAATGCCTTTTTTTACACTCTTAATATCTAAAGACTGGCTAATTTCTAACCCCTCCTGCTTTCCAAATCCCCTGTGAGTTCTCCCCAGGGATGCGGATGTGCAAAACAATTTTCCTTTTTTTCCAGCCAAATAAAAAAGTACCATATCACACAAAGCCAGCTTAAATTAGTTGTTGCCAAGCAACCAGAATCAAAAGGTCCATTGCTTTGGGTTGAGGATGCCTGTAATTTAACACTTTGTGGGCACACTGAAATCACAATCAGCTAGCCGGAGTTTTCCCGCAATTAGACCATGCCCACACCCCAATTTACCACTGCTGCCTATAGAAAGTGTTCTGTTCAGACTGAAAGCGGTTCATGCACAGAATAACAGAAAGATGGGTATTGATGGTCACATTTACCAATCTGATACCTTAACAGATTCCTTCATAGTCTTTTTTTTTTCATTGTGTGTGTCTGTAATTTTCTGCACATTACGATAAACGTTCCAATATACAATCTTAAAAATAAAGTTTTTTTATTGGCATCTATGATTCCATAAAGAACCTTCAACATCCATGGAACCTTTCCATTGCACAAAAAGTTCATTAGATTATTGAAATGTTCTTCACACACTCGAATATACACTTTAAAAAAAAAGTTATTCAGTGGCATCTAAGGTTTCATGAAGAACCTTTAACATCCATGATTCAAACTTTCCATTCCACAAAAGGATTATTTAGATTATAAAAATTTTGTTCACATGTTCTAATATACACTTTTAACAATAAAGGTTATTTTTCAGCATCTGTGGTTCCATGAAGAACCTTCAACATCCATGGAATCTTTCCATTCCACAAAAGGTTCATTGGATTATAAACTGTTCTTTACAAGTTCCAATATATACATTTTAAAAATAGAGGTTCTTTATTGGCATCTATAGTTCCATGAAGAACCTTCAACATTCATGGAAACTTTTCAGTCCACAAAAGATTTCTTATAGCTCAAAAGGTTCAATATATCATTAAAATGTTCTTCACACTTTCCAATATACACTTTTAAAAAATAAAGGTTCTTTATTGAAATGTATGATTCCATTAAGAACCTTCAACATCCATAATGTTCCTGCAAAGCTAGCTAAAATGTTATTTGGGGAACCAAACAATAATCCTTAATGGAATCACTGTGAAAGACTCAATTTGGAACATTTAAGTATATAATGGGAATTTGGGTCTTGGATGTATTGTCTGTCTTCTCTTTGAATCAATTGCAAGGACATCATCCTATACAATACAAAAACAAATGCATTGTCATTTGCATAGTCTAAAATGTTTCTGTTATGATTCAAATCCTAATTTGCATCTCTCACAAATCACGTGAACATTTGTTACATGATATCCTAATTTTTTGTAAAGTTCAGCTTGGTGATTATTCTCCTGCTGCCCAGATGAAGATTGTTTGTTGATTGCGCTCAGTATTTACGTCTGTCCTGTCTGATGACGGTAGATGAGGCCTTGAGCTCCGGCTGGGACGAAGATGCTTGTTGCAATCACAGCCTTTTACTCTCCTTATGAAAATTCAGTTTGCTGTGGCCAGCTTGCTAAACCAGACCGGGCAGATGCGTGTGGAGGTGGTCTGGAGGTACATTGGAGACTGGAGTGCTTTTCTTTCCCCCTGTTGATTGACTCATCAAATCCCAACAGTTCTCTAGCTGTCTGGTGGGACTTGTTTACTATTGATTGATTTGATGGGAGAAAGAAATCATTAGGACATTGAAAGCAGAGAAGAAAATCTTGTGATTCGCTGAAGTGGTCTGAGTGAGTTGATGATACACAGACATTTACAGAATATATTATGGGCTGCTCTTTGACAGAAACACCTTATTGTAGCTGGCTGTGTTTTACACAACATTTTACAATAGACATGAACTTTGAGAGATTACATTGAATCTGATATTGTCTTTTGTTAAGCAGAAGTATCGTGCCGTCTCTGATTTTTTTACAGACAGATAGACAGACAGACAGACAGACAGATAGACAGATAGATAGATAGATAGATAGATAGACAGATAGATAGATAGATAGATAGATAGATAGATAGATAGATAGATAGATAGATAGATAGATAGAACAGTTCTGCTGCTTAATATTAGTAAAAATCATGATACTTTTTTTCAGGATTCTTTGCTGAATAGAAAGTTGAACAGAACAGCATTTCATGGAAATATTAATATTTTGTAACAGTGTATATATCTTTACTATCACATTTGATCAATTTAATTAATAAATACAACCCGAATTCTGGAAATGTTGGAACATTTTTTAAATTTGAATAAAATGAAAACTAAAAGAATTTAAAATCACATGAGCCAATATTTTATTCACAATAGAAAATAGATAACATAACAAATGTTTAAACTGATTTTTTTTTATTTTATGCACAAAATGATCATTTCAAATTTGATGCCTGCTACAGGGCTCAAAATAGTTGGGACGGGGGCATGTTTACCATGGTGTAGCATCTCCTCTTCTTTTCAAAACAGTTTGAAGACGTCTGGGCACTGAGGTTATGAGTTTCTGGAGTTTTGGTGTTGAAATTTGGTCCCATTCTTGCCTGATATAGGTTTCCATCTGCTGAAGAGTTTGTAGTCATCTTTGATGTATTTTTAGTTTAATGATGTGCCAAATGTTCTCTATAGGTGAAAGATCTGGACTGCAGGCAGGCCAATTCAGCACCCGGACTCTTCTACTACGAAGCCATGCTGTTGTAATAGCTGCAGTATGTGGTTTTGCGTTGTTCTGCTGAAATATGGATTCATTTTTTAATGATAGAGCTTTAGTTGGCATCTGCAGATGGCACGACGGATTGTGTTTACTGACACTGGTTTCTGGAAGTATTCCTGGGCCCATTTAGTAATATAAATGACAAAGTCATGCCGATGAGTGATGCAGTGTCGTCTGAGGGAGCGAAGACCACGGGCATCCAACAAAGGTCTTTGGCCTTGGCCCTTACGCACAGAGATTTCTCCAGTTTCTCTGAATATTTTAATGATGTTATGCACTGTAGATGATGAGATTTGCAAAGCCTTTGCAATGTGACGTTGAGGAACATTGTTTTTAAAGTATTCCACAATCTTTTTACGCACTCTTTCACAGGTTAAAGAGCGTCTGCTGATCTTTACTTCTGAGAGAATCTGCCTCTCCAAAACATCCCTTTTATAGCTAATCATGTTACAGACCTGATGTCAATTAACTTAATTAGTTTCTAGATGTTCTCCCAGCTGAATCTTTTCAAAATGTCTTGCTTTTTCAGCACTTTGTTGCCCCCGTGCCAACTTTTTTGAGACCTATAGCAGGCATCAAATTTGAAATGAGCTCATTATAAAAGTGTACAATTTCTCAGTTTTAACATTTATTATGTTCTCTATGTTCTATTGTGAATAAAATATTGGCTCATGTGATTTTAAAGTATTTTAGTTTTCATTTTATTCACATTTAAAAATTTACAATCAAAAATTTTTTTTTTTTATTTTATTTTATCCATTTGTCATGATTTATTTCATTTAATACACCAAGTGGACCAGGATTGCCACTGTTGCCCTCACAAAATCGTTGCATGTCATCTTTCATTAAGTCTGTCCACACAGTTAAAAGTGCTTTGACATGTTTAACATGTTTTTGTGGGTGTGCCGTTTTTAAAAGTTACTTTTTGAAGGCCTTATTCTGAGTCACTGTGCTTCACCAGGAGGAAATTTACTGGGCTGTAAGTGGTAGGTAGCTAGCATGAAAAATTACAGGAAAGAAAAAAAGACAAATGAAGCAGAGGAGCATGTTTTGGCATGTGTCTGTGGCGTGTGGAAATGCGGTACGCTACATCTGTGAGAGACAGATCCTTGACGCCTTGCTTTCAGCCACAGGAAAAATTGAAAGTTGGAAGATTACAATGAATAAAATTAACACAGGAAAAATGGAAATAGGTGCTCAGTAGGGATGTGCATCTCCATAACTGAGGCCGATAGCGATTGCATCTCACTGAAGAACAATACGATACATTGATACATATGAAGCAGCTAGCGATGCGATGAAACGATTTATAACCGATGCGGTGCGAAATATTCGAACTCAATACGATGTGGATGTATTTAAATCTTTTATTTATTTGGAAATTCAGGTGCTCACAGACAGCAAATATAAATTAACTTATGGGATGTGCATCTCCATAACTGAGGCCGATGCGATACGCATCTCACTGCATAGCCAACAATATAAAACGATACATTGAAGATAGGCCAGGCTATATTTCAGAAGCAGTCTAGCGATCACTGTCGATGAGATACGATTTTTCCCTTTTATGAAAATTTAACAAAGCGGTGCGATTAGATTTTGATTCCTCAGTCACTGTGGCTAACACAATGCAATACGCTAACCTGCAATGATCAGGGCAGGCAAACTATGATATTTATTTATTTTATCAGGCTAAGCTTTATTTATTTGGTTCTCAGACTGAGCAAATATATTACATAAATTAACTTATGTGTCTTCTGACTCTCTCACATACTATCATAGCCATGCAGCCTGTTTCTCTCTGGTTTTATAAAACAAGTTTACCAAATAAGTTAGAACAGATTATTTCAGTCAGTACTAACTCACTGTCAAATGATTTGGTTCCATAAAGAAAATTTAACAAAGAAAACAAAATTTTAACAGTCACTGTTAACTACTTATGCTGAGCAGGGCAAGCTGTATTAGCTAAGCTGAGCTCACTGACTCTGACTCTTCACATACTATCATAGCCATGCAGCCTTTCTCTCTGGTTTTATAACAGCTCTGACAGCATTAAACATAAAAGCATGACTTTTAAAGAACATTAACTCGTGAATCTAGCTTAGCATGGAAAACATCATAGTGACTAAACAAATATGTTACATCATAAAATTCATATTTGACCCAACTTGTATTGTGCTGATGCACACTTTACTGCACGCGTCAAATGCTCTCGTGTAAATGCAGATGCACTCGACAGACAGATGAAAATATACACTAAACAATAAAAGACTGTAGCGCATCCATAGTAATTATATATAAATAAATAGTTTTTAACTATGTGTAGCAAATATGTTAGAAAATATGCATCGTGATACAAATGCCAAATCATGTATCTGATGCACACTGCCAACTTTTAAACTCTGATGCACACTTTTTTTGCCAATGCATCGGGGAATCGATCTTCCTAGCCAACTCCCCTCGGGCATAACAAGCTTACTCTCTCAGACTCTTTGAATGCCAGGGCCGCCGTAACATCTGACCCCAGCTTCAAACAGAGAGCAACAGTAAATCCTCAAAAGAGCCTCAGGTGAGAGAGTAATGTTAACCGACTACCTCAAAAGAGCCTCAGGTGAGAGACCAGAGAGAAACTCAACACACTTTTAGAGTGAATTATAGTCTAGCTGCTGTGTTTTTATGTTACAGTAGTAGTTCCACAATTTATTAAAAACAAGTGGCAAATGTATATGTGACTTCAGAAGTTAACAGGATAAGGAAATATCTGTGGTGTTGTAGTATCACAATTATTATCTGTATCTGTATTACAGTAATATCTTGTGTATTTACTGATTTAATGTACAATTCTATTTGTTGAGCCTGGTCATACTAAAAGTTCACACCTAAAAAATATTGATCTCAGAAATAAAGTTAAACAATTAACACATTTTTTACAATTTAAAATAACAGTTTCTATTTCAATATATTTTAAAATACTATTTATTCCTATGATGGTAAAGGTGAATTTTCAGCAGTCTTCAGGGTCACATGATCCTTCAGAAAGCATTTTGTGCAGCTAAAGCAGATGTGCTCTGTAACACTATTGAAGTGAAAGTAAATGGTTAAAGGAATAGTTCTTCCAAAATGAAAATGTATGACTTTAGTTCTTTGTCCAAACAGATTTGGAGTAATTTAGTATTACATCACTTTCTCACCAATGGATCCTCTGCAGTGAATGGATGCCATCAAATTAAGAGTCCAAACAGCTGATAAAAACATCACAATAGTCCACGCGACCCCAGTCCATCAGTTAATGTCTTGTGAAGAGAAACACTGGGTGTTTGCAAAAACAAAACAAATCCATCATAAAGACATTTTTGAAGAAGAGTAAACCTGAAATATGAGTCCTCCAGTGAAAAAGTAATCTCACCTGAATCAGGAGAGAAATATACACAGATCAAGCACAAGCAAAAACAGTCCAAAACAAATATGTCAGTGGATTTTAATGTGAGGGACAACAATGGATGGAGGAAAAGTTATTGTGGATTATGGATTTTGGCTGGGTTATAGTTAAAATATATTAAAGACGGATTTGTTTCTTACAAACATGCGGCTGTTCACTTTAGCAGCTGTTTGGACTCTCGTTCTGTCGGCACCCATTCATCTACATATGGTCAGACATTTTTTATTTTTGGGTGAACTATTCCTTTAATCAGTTAATAACAAGTTTCCAACTGCCAAAGATTAATCACAGTAATGGTGACCATTCAAATTATACTATCATGTTATATTTATGTAAAATGGTTATTTTTCTTACAGGAAATTAGATGTTTTCACAACTAGCCTGCAGAGATTAAAAAGTTTAATTTTTATATTTTACTCCAATAAATGACTAACTTAAAGCTCTTTTTTGGCATTTATTGTGGCTGGTTGCATTTGTTTACAGTGTACACAGTCTCATCCTTTGAAAATAAGCTCATATACAGTATCTAACAGTGGGGCCATTATTATAGGTCATTTCTAAAGAGCAGTCTGCCGTGGATAAAAAGATGCGACTACATGACCAGCACCGCTTACACTTGAACTCCATCAAACGCAGGTTGTTGTGATGGTTTAGGCCTCCACTCTACTGTCACTTCTGTGGATGCTTCACTCACAGACATCATTCAAAGAGCCAAGGTCAGCGAGAGTCCTCTGCTTTACATACCCGCATAGCAAATGAAGGCCTTTCAATCAGATGGGAGAGTGTGTGCCTGACCACAAACAGGCCCGCCATGACGGATGAAGGGATAAATCAGTTAAGCTTTAAGAGAGGCCGCAAGCTGTCACATTCACACTCGCCGCGTAAAGTCTGTTGCATACAGTACTTTCATTAACATATTGCAGTCATAACATTTATTAAAAGTGATATTCTGATTCTCGCACACATGCACATTTGGCAAGTGTCTAATACAATCTGTAGCATAACTTCCAAAGCGATATACATATCGGACAGAGAAATGAGACGATCTTGTGCTACTTATCAATTCAGAGATGGACAAATTGAAGTCTTGCTATCTCATTTGTCAAAAGTTTGTTCAATTTTTATACTGCACAAGAGGCCAGCCAGCGCCCACAAGTCCTTCAAAGATCGATACATTATCTCCAGCCAGGCTTTGATAAGCAATGTCCTAATACCCCTGTTTTTTTCCTTTCCTTTTCTCAAACCGAGTAAAACAAATTAAAAACACAACAAGTCAGTAAAAGACCAATTCATAAAGGCACAGCAGCTGCCTAAGGCCCATGACAGGATGCTGAGGTGAAAAATCAGCGCTGACCTCTCCCCGGCTCATCTATCTCCTCTTACTGTCCACCAAAGGGGCTTCACAACACTGATTTATGAGCCAAAGAAAAATGCCACGCTGGAATGGGCTTTTGATAAAATTGTTCAAGAGATTCCAGGCTATAAATCCTGATCTTTTACGTCCAGGTCGCTAGCTACTTTCACATTCTTCTGTCATCAATAAGAGGACGCTGCACATGACAACAAATCCATAATGCTACAATATTCCTGGCACTTTAGGAAAACAGTAACATTTATATTTCTCTAGTAAAGCTTCTGTGCTTATGGATCTAGAATGGATGTCTGATTTAAAGTTGAAATGATATTTGCTCAGATGTTTGTAACATTCTATATATTGTTTGAGATATTGTCTGAGAAGCAATATATATTATAATTAATAGTCCAGAAAAAAAACAAAGGACCTGTTCATATATTTAGGGGGGAAATTATATATTGTATATAAAAGGGACGTATATATATATATATATACACACACACACACACACTTTTATGTATATACAAGATCATATAAAATGTTATATAAAGTGTTAAAAAATATGGATTTTTTATGTATTAAATAAAAATGTAAGATACACACATAACGATTGGAAATGCATATATATAATATGCAACATAACACAATGTATACTTAAATACACATTTATATATTATATGTTGCATATAAAAATGACTATATCTTATCTATAAAATACATAACACACACACATATAATAAATATATATGTGACCCTCTCTGTGAAATCCATGCTAAAGTCTCAAAATCTAATTATGAGATAACAAGCATCAAATTTTGATTTCAACCATTAATTTCACAATGATTTAAATCGTTGACATGGCCTTACTCAGACAATATTAAAGATATCAGGGTTACATTTTCACAGAATGTTCTTTACCTGGGTTTAATGACTTTAGCTGGGTTTTCACAGGCATATATATGTGTGGTTATGAATGAAACACATTTGTCTGTGTTTCACTCCGTCTCGAATCGCGCTCGTGGAAAGCATTCAAGAAACAGTGTCTCTTCCTCGGCTCGCGATGCTTTCAACACGTTTTTTTTTGTCTCGAGCAAGAGACTTTACGACATTCACGTTACATGATTTGACTGATTCTTACGTAGAAAGGGCAAAAACACCCCATTACAATAAATTATCATTCATGTTTTCATAGCCTTTGGCCAAATTCTAAAACGAAACTAAAATGAAATCATCTTTGAGAGCAAGGGGGCCCCCTGGTGTTTCGGGGGCCCTACGCTGCTTGCGGATTCTGCGTATAGGGAGGATCGGCTCTGGATTTCTCCTCTCGAAACTGTCTCAAGCGCGTTCTCATCACCGCTGCACGTGAACATGACGAATCACAACAACACTACTGAGACCTAAGGAAATGCGGGGATTAAAGTTCAAAACCTGACTTGAAATAACCTAACAAATCAATCAGGGCTAAAGCGGTTATAAATGACAAGGTAAGTCTAACTAATTTGTGCACGCTTATTCTTAATTAAGCAGCCCTTAATGTCGATCATGGATCAAATCATCCACCATGACAAACAGCGAATATATCTGTGCTGTTTAATGCATTTGAGACGTTGTGTTTTCCTCAGAGCATAACTGACATGTCACGACTATATTTTTCATCTGCAAATGTTAGAAAGTCATGCAAATATATCCATTTCGCTGTCAGGAGTGGGCTTACGCGAGTGGACGAGCTGCTGCGGAGTGCAATAGTTCTGAGTCAAATATGTATTTTCTGATAGCAGTAACTGTAAAGGGAGTATTGTAATGGGTAAATAAAAAAGGGGGACAAGTCCCCCCCAATAATTAGAAATTGCCAAATGTCCCCCCCAATATTTGAAATTCTTGCACCCATCTGCTGTCCTCCATTATGCAGCGCTCTTGTTAGGATGATGAAAAAAGCTTTAAAAAGTAAAATTTTCAGGCTGCTCTGCCTCAGCGGGCTAATAGCGCTCATCAATGTCAAAATAATTGAACTGGCCAATCAAATCAAAGTAGGCGGAGTTAAGCGTAAACAGATGCTAAGCGCGCCACGAAGACTGAAAACATTGAAAGAGAGCGAGGTACTCCTCACCTGGATGCCGCCATACACGCTTGACACCATCTGAACAAAATACGTTTATCTTGGTCTCATCAGACCACAGGACATGGTTCCAGTAATCCATGTACTTAGTCTGCTTGTCTTCAGCAAACTGTTTGCGGGCTTTCTTGTGCATCATCTTTAGAAGAGGCTTCCCTCTGGGACAACAGCCATGCAGACCAATTTGATGCAGTGTGCGGCGTATCCCCCCCCCTTCAACCTCTGCAGCAATGCAGGCAGAACTCATACGTCTATTTCCCAAACACAACCTCTGGATTTGACGCTGCGCACGTGCACTCAACTTCTTTGGTCGACCATGGCGAGGCCTGTTCTGAGTGGAACCTGTCCTCTTAAACCGCTGTATGGTCTTAGCCACCGTGCTGCAGCTCAGTTTCAGGGCCTTGGCAATCTTTTTATAGCCTACGCCATCTTTATGTAGAGCAACAATTCTTTTTTTCAGATCCTCAGAGAGTTCTTTGCCATGAGGTGTCATGTTGAACTTCCAGTGACCAGTATGAGAGAGTGAGAGCGATAACACCAAATTTAACACACCTGCTCCCCATTCACACCTGAGACCTTGTAACACTAATGAGTCACATGACACCGGGGAGAGAAAATGGCTGATTGGGCCCAATTTGGACATTTTCACTTAGGGGTGTACTCCTTTTTGTGGCCAGTGTTTTAGACATTGATGGCTGTGTGTTGAGTTTTTTTGAGGGGACAGCAAATGTACACTGTTATACAAGCTGTACACTCACTACTTTACAAAGTGGTGTAATTGTAGCAAAGAGTCATTTCTTGTTGTCACATGAAAAGATAAAATAAAATATTTACAAAAATGTGAGGGGTGTACTCACTTCTGTGAGATACTGTATATATATATATATATATATTGACTACCAAAAAAAAAAATATTGTTTGTAAACAAAAAATACAAAATGTTTAATTGAAAATGTCATGCATTAAAATACATAATTTACCACCAAACAGAAAAAAAAACATTATACTACAACTATACAACTTGCAAATTGCAATGCTGGAGATGTTGCTTTAATGTCAGAAACCTGTCGGTCTATGTAACTGAAGTGCAGTTCGCATTTTTGCGGTCGCCCCGAGCCAAAGCTGTTGAATTTATGGTGACAGGTACTATTAGCATCTGGAAACTCAAGTCCTCTGCGTCACATGACCAGCTTTTTTAAGTGGTGGCAGGAAGCATACCGTCAGCGAGCTGGCGCCAGAAAGGAGGAATGAGTCAGTGAGAGCCTCCTGCTGTCGTTTCTTTGGTCTCTCAATCTTTATGATCAGTGGATGAGAAAAACAATGAGACAACCACTGTGCACAGGTGTTTCGAAGAAGGAGGGAACGTGTAAAAACAGGTAGCTGCTCCAGGATTCATTGTCTCTCATAAAAGAGAGGGGGGGAAAGACAGAAAAACAGCTCTTCCAAGAGAGCTCGGCGCTGGCTGTTTTCCCAGAGTAATTGTAGTTGTAAGGGATTGTAATTTAGTTCTGCCGAGCTATGTCGAGTTACAGAATGCAAATGTAATTTCCCTCCATCATCAGCACAGAGGGACAGCGGAGACTGAAGCGGTTCACTCAGGCTTTAGTGATAAACGTTTGGCAGGAAGGCAACTGATCGTCACCGGGGAATCATATGCCCCTTCCAATGAGATGTTTTCTTAAGAGCCATTTTAAAAGACAATGACTTGGGTAAACGAACTGGGAGGACGACAAACACAGCAGGGCTGGACTGGAGTGGCTCAGCCGAGCTTGGCGAATAGAAACGGCATAACTTGCCGGGATGCAGAGGCGGGGGGGACAACAGTGTCCTCAATGAGAAAAGGAAGATGAAGTGGCTAATCTACAAAAGTGAGTTTGCGTTTCAGATTAGGGGCCCTGCCAACAAGCACAGGGTAAAGACGCTACTGACAGGACAAGGAAATGAAATGTTTACTGATGGGAGGGGGGTGAGGACGACACACGTCCCAGCTCTGGCTGTGCTTGAGTCCTCTGGTATCATTACAGAATGAAAACGAGTGGAGAAGAGAGAGAGGTGGGGGGGGGGGTGATGAAAACAGGTGTTACAGGAAGAGCGGGGGGCTGTTTTAAGTACAAGATTCCTGAAATCTGCCCATTTAATGACTTCACATCTCAGCCAGAAGAAGAGTGAAGTCAGCTGAAAATACTCATTGAAGAAAAACAAATTGGCAATAAAAACAAAATGGTTTAAATAATAATTTTATACAAAATTACCCTTGTAAAAAAGAACACTTCAGCATACATAAAAATAACTCTTAGTATGGCATTAATATACTTTAAAATAATATACTTATGAGCAAATTGGATGTTTTTGGAGACTTATCTGCATATAAATTGTAATTAAACGAAAGTGTATTATAGTGTAACATTTTGACCTAAAACCCAAGACTTACGTGCACCTTTATATGTAATTTCATAATTAATTCTATTGTCTTTTAAAGTATGGTTAAAGTATACTGCCGAATACTGAATATTTATGGTTATCTGAAATATTCTTTAGATACATTCAATTAAGTTGAAATGTACTGAATTTCAAATACATTATCTTTAAATGTAATATGAATATCAAAATAAAATTAAAATTAAGTGCTTTACATTCCTTTAGTAAGCATGAATAAAAGTGTACTTCTTAAATGTTAAATAAAATGTACTTTAAAGTAAAACTTTTAATCTCACAATATTATAAAGTGCAATTTGTAAAAGACAGTATGTTTAGAAACTTTAAAAGACAGTGTGTTTAGAAACAGTCATAAAAGTGTTCTTCCTTTAAATAGACTTAAATGGCTTTTTATTTCATTAAATATTTGCAAGTACAGTTTTTTTTTTTGCTAGTACAATTATACTTTTAAGATTTGAAGTGCACTTCAAGTGCACCTATAGTACATTTAAGTGCACTTCCTTTTCACGCCGGTGAACACTGACAAGGGAGTCATTTCTAGCTTTGTATGCACACTTTTCACAAGTGATGTTAGCAGTCATCATATTCATGAATGGAGGGGAACAGAAACACATCTGTGCCGTAGGTTAAATGACAATAGCAGATGTAGAATGTCCAGAGTGTATTCATACAACACGCATGCATACTTACAGAATGTATTTTTACATGCAGAAGTAAATACTACATCAAATGTAGTACATAGTCAAAAAGCAAAGGTTTTCACAAACACAGTCTAAAGACTGTGACTCCACTTGATTGGCTCTATGTCTCTCTCTCATCTCCACCTGTAGCTGGTGAGCGCACTGGCGCCGTTGTCCTGTGGCAGCCGTCGCATCATCCAAGTGGATGCTGCACACTGGTGGTGGTTGAGGAGAGACCCCCCACATGATTGTAAAGCACTTTGGGTGTACAAAAATACACAATAAAGCGCTATATAAATGCATCATTCATTCATTCATAAAGAGTCTAGTGATGTGACCTTAAATTGCTTACAGAGTAGATACTACATTTGATTATAAACTAACTTTGCGACCATTGCAAAACTATTGTCTATATAGTATCAATGTGTGTAGTATGAATGAAATCCGAATGCACTACATCCCTCATGTTATCAATGACATGTGACCTAGTGTCAGTCGTGTCACTTCACTATCGTTCACAATCGCTCTCCTGTGGCCTCATGGGATAGTTCAGCATCAAATGGATGCAGACTTCAGAGTCTTGGCAAAATAAATAGTTCATCCAGTTTCTCTTTGCCTACTGCTTTTGCTACTAATAGGAAAGTATTTATATTATTTGATTATATGTAAAGTGAGCAGTATTCGACTTGCTGTACCTCAATATTGCTTCCTTCATGAGGTGGCCCACTCAATGCAGAATGTACGTATAATTTTAAATCAGTTTTTTAAATCAGGATGAATTACTTGAGTGCATCTTTAAATGGTGGTAAAGCGTGTCACTAGTGTGTGAGAGGCATAACAGCTACATAAATTACTATTCATGATGGAGTCCATGCACATATATCTTTCATTATGATTGTCACAGAAGCAGGTGACTTTATAGTGCTGCAATAGATCATAAAGGCTGATGGATTTAATGACTGACAGACAAAACAATCACTTCTTGTTGTTTACCTCAAGGTCTACATTTACATTTATGCATTTAGCAGACGCTTTTATCCAAAGCGACTTACAGGGTATTCAGACTATAAAAATTTTGATCAGTATGTGTGTTCCCTGGGAATTGAACCCACAACCTTTTGCGCTGCTAACGCAATGCTCTGCCACTGAGCCACAGCAACACTATTTGTGCAAATTCTTGCTTTCTTCACTGATATATGGATGTGAATCAAAGAACGTGTCTAGAGAGATAAAAGTGCAGATGAAATGCTTTAACATCCTCAAAATATCAAGAGAAGATTGGTTGTCAACACTGGACATCACATCTTTGTAAAGGCAACCCGTAATATGTAACCCTCAAACCTATCCATCAATCACCTATTCATTAATCTCACAGGACAACAAGGGTAGACCAAAGGAAAAGTCTTGCATTCAAGCCTTTCCTTGAAGAAATGTGAGTTCTGGAGCAATTCTGAAACAGAAAACTGAGAGTTTTCCAAATTCAACAGGGACATTTTCTGTAAAACCATCTATTTTGTAAGTTTACATTAACAGAAAACTTGACTGTCAAGAGAAAAAGGTGATTTTCTCAAGGCTCTCTTGAACGTTCACTGGGGATGAAGTGAGAATAGCGCTGTTAATTTCATCTCCTTCAGCCCAGTGCCACTGCACTGCGTGGAAAACACCAAACGCTCCGGAGGCGTCTTTGTAATCACAGTACTGAGAGCAGAGGCCAGACGTCCCCTGTGTCTCATCTCCACACTAATCTTTCATTTCCGAGTCTGCTGCACCATATCAAACACCGCCCGTGCACACACACACACACACACACACACACACACACACACACACACACACACACACACACACACACACACACACACACACACACACACACACACACACACACACACACACACACACACACACACACACACACACACACACACACACACACACACACACACACACACACACACACACTCAAACGACTCAATTTGCATGGCAGAGGGGGATTTGTAGCAGGGGCAAATCTGGTGTCAGCCTCGATTAAATGTTACACCGGTGTGCTATCATAATCAGGCAACTAATGAGCGACGTGAAGCACAGTGGCTTGACATTAGATGGAGGGAATTCAGCTTGTTGGAGTTTGGGATTAAACCCTTTCTGCTCTCACCAGGAAGCTTCATAATTTGATAAGGAACCATGTCCTGTCAAGATGGCGATCTTGGGGCAGAATTTTCACAAACAAACTGCAAAATAATAAGACTTCTGGTCACTAATTTGTGACAGCCAGTCTTGTAAATACATTTTTGCATGTATAAGGGCAGTGGCATGATGCACTTACTGTATTATTTGTATTTATTTATTTATTACTTTTTGAAAGGGCCTGCTTACTTAGTGTCACAGTCGTAATATTATATATATATATATATATATATATATATATATGCAAAAATGTAGGTATAAGTTATTTATTAAGGTATAAGGCATTTCGGTATAGCGGTACTGAATTAGAATATTAGAATATGAACCTAATTAGACCTAAATAAACAAATCTATTTTATACAGTTAATAAGTAATCTTTATATTTATTTATTTATATTCTTATTTAAGCATTTAAATTGCTTTGAAAACCAATGTTTATATGAAATCTGAGGGGGCTTCTGGGTCAAATTCAGTACCTGTGGACCTGGATTGAAATTATAATTTAAACCTAATTAAAAAAACTAAATAAATATATTTCAGAACCTGTGGACCTGCGTTCGAATTCTAACTTTTTAATTAAATAATCTATATATTATTTTACTTATTAAATGTACTTTCTTTATTTATTAATAGAATATATGATTTTTCTGTTCAATTTACACTGAAAATCCACAAGGCTCTAAAATCTAAGGAGGCTTCCAGATGCAATTCAGTTTTTAAAATGAAAGAAGCAATATATATTTACATACAGATGTAGATTGGACACTCATAATCATAGCAGGAGCACCTGATGCTTGGATCTAACGTGCCAGTAAACACAGGACCGCAGTTTCCTCCTGGAACACAGAAACCTCAAATTAGAAAAGATTACAGTGGGCAAAAAATAATGTGTACTTGAGATCAAGAACATTAAATTAATCAAATGAGTAAAAGTAATTGAATTCAATTGACTCATCCTGAAGTACCTCACCTGTATTGACATGATTAGAGGGTGAAAAGTGAAGAAAGAGGAAGTAAAAATGTTATTTTCACAGGGAATTCCTCCCTTCCTGTCTTCACTTTCTCCTCCCTCCTACTAAAATACATTAACGTGTGCAGTGTTTCCCCTCTGCCTTTCTCTCGCCTCTCAGCGCTGAATCTAAACTGATGCTAATGTCCCCGGAAGCCGATTTTGAGTCCCCCAGTCCACACGTCCCTTTCTGTCGCTTACCAGCGATGTACCACACACACGCATCACTCGGATGACCCCTGCACACTGTACCGAGGGTCCCTCACAACCCAGAATCTGTCAGCAGCCCCCTTCCCTTCCCATGAGTGGCCCACACAATAGAGAAAGGGTCCCGACTGCGGAGTTCAGTCGCCATTAACCCCCACCAGCTGTTCTTGCTGGGGCCATTGGCCGCTCAATACCCCCCCTCACGTTGCCTAATCTAGCAATTGTTGGCCAGGAATGCTGACAGAAAGAAAAGAGTTTTTTCTACTTTTCCTTGTATCCATGCAAGCATGTGCAGCCAAGTGTGAGAGCGCAGAGAAGGCAAGGGCTAATTTCTATAGTTGCCCGTGAAGGAAGGGGGCTGTCATGGAGAATAGGCCTGTTTAGCTGCTTGACAAAATTCTTTTTCTCTGTCCTTTTTTCTTTTTTTCTCTCTCTCTTGCAAATGCAGTGTGATTGTTAGATGCGGATTCACCCCCCACCGTCCGTATCTCGTAATTCCTTTTTTGAGACTTTTGGCAATAGAATTAGATTAAATGTATTAAAAGGTGTTTTTTTTCCATTATCAAAAGCCTTTATCTGAACTAAAAATATTATAAATCCATTATTTCGCAACAATACACGGAAAATAAGAATTGTAATTTCTCAGAAATCATGGAATATGTTGTGCGGTCAGCTCAACAGCTGGGCAGTGCTAATATTCAAATTCTAATCAGCGTAAAAAAATTAAACTAATAAAACTGGCTATTTTTTTGTAATTTACTGATTGTTATTTGCCACGTAGAGCCAATATGATTTCGACAGAAATCAAAATCCCATTTTAGTTTGGTACTTTCGCCTTGTGAATATATTAACAATTAGTCCATTTCAATTAACATGAAAATTAAAACAGCATTTTCCAGTCAATTTAACCTCGAAGCAGTTAGGCTGCCATTATGATGAGCACAGGCAGAGGCCTCTGCTGGGTTTGAACATGTGTGCCACAGTTATTTGTGCACAGCAGAACAAAAAACAAGCTCTCAACACTTGCACAAAATCATAGATGGGACATTTTCCCACTTTTTTATTTTAATTACCCAATTCGGAGATCGGGGAGAAGGACGGTGATAAAACTTCATAGATGGTTAAAGGAGTCCCATTCTGAGATGCTTTTACATCACAGATGGAATGAACATGCTTTGATTTCAAAACAGTGAAAACGTTGCGCATTCTAAAAGCTACAAGACTTTGGCGAGAGTCTTGCGCACTAACTGCTTCGGTTTCATCTCAATCCAACACCACTGGTTAAAACACCACCGGGTGACGAAGCACTCAGATAAGGATGTGGGAGGAAAAGCTGCGAGCGAATGGAGGAAAGAGCGCAAACTGTTAATGGAATGTGATGGGATGTGTTTGTATCATGTCATTGAAGGTAGAGGGGTGGGGATGGGGTGTACCGTGTGTGTGCCGTGCTCAAGGAACTGTTGTGACAGACTCTAGGGGAGTGATAGTTGAATCTGCCTCAGTCAATTATCTGTCGGCGCTAGACGTTTTGTGCTAATGAGCTCGCCGGGTCCCGTGGGCAGACTTCCCCTGTCTCGCAGCTAAAGATCACTTTCATTGCTTTTGCAGAACTAATTCAGGCCCACAAAAAGTGGGAGCTTCACCGGTGCGGCCCCCTTTTACTGCTCCTTTTGTGGAGCTTTTAGAGGCGTGCTGAAGAGAGTGAGGGCTCTAACGCTGCCTCCTCTTCATCTCCACTCCATTGCCTTCCATTACCATACATATCCATATGAAAAGTCAGGCAAGGCCTGAACAGCTGTCCGGCAAAAGCACCCGCAGAGAAAGCCAGGTCCTACGGCCCCTCCTCTCCCACAGGCCTAACAGAGGATCACTTTAGCCCTCAGTGGGCAATAATAAACCACAGCCATTTAAACAGTCTTTGAGGGAGAGAGAGAGTGATGGGACCAGAATGCAGTATTTCACAGGCCAGCGGAGAGACCTCATTGGCTGGTTCCGACCTCCGGTCAGCCCCCACAGAAGTCAAGAGAGCGAGGGAGGGACAGCCCAATTGCCCACACAATACCAAATCCCCCTTTCTCTTTAGAGAGAGAGCAAAATCCCCCCATCTCTTAAGAGAGAGAGCATCATGAATGGCAATTGTGTCCCATTAATCCCTTGTTTTTGAAAACCTCTCGACAATGAGAGGAAATGTTTCATATCTTATCTAGAGTCACGTAATGACAACATTTACTTGCTGAAGTACGAAAATAAATAAAATGCAACGCTTTTAAAGGATACAGAATGCATTTAATAATGTAGTTTAAAACACTTGCAAGTGCACTTTTTATATTCATGCTAGTTTCATATGGTTTTGAGGATTTTTTTGTACCATTTTCAGGAAAAGTTTCAATTCAATTATAAAAAAGTAATGTGGTGTAACCCTTTGAATATGAATCATTATGTAAAAATAATGACATAAAAATGTTTTAATATTAAATAAAAAAAATAACATTTATAATTCATTAATGAATATCCAAGTTTTAGGGAAGTTGCACCAATTGACATTTTACAACCTGAACTGCATTTAAAAAAATATTTTTTTATAAATAGATCCAGAAAAAAAAACAAGAGACAAGGAGTGTCATGTCACTGACTTTAATAAAAAAAACTTCAGCTTTTTATCAACTCAGAATTCCCCTAACATATACACAAACCACAGCTATATAACCGTCATTTGTCATTCCAGAGAGATGCCATTCATGAGGGATTTCCCAGCTCAGATATTTCAGCTCTTCCCACCTAGGGCGCTCAATGAACTGGTCCGGGTGGGACCCCAAAAGTGCATCAAGCATTGAAATCCCCTGTGTTAGCAAGGGCAGGTTAAATGAATGGCCTGGGGTCACTCGAGGAGTCTTTTAGCAAGATAGGATTTGAGCACCTCACCCTGCAAAGGTCTCCTTCATGCTGGGATGATGAGGAGGGTGATTCCCCATCAGCATTGCCACAGACAAGCTTGTGCGGTACACTCCCGCTGTGATGGGCGATGTTAAGTCGTGAGTGATGTCATGCGGGGCAACTTAAGACACCTTGTGGGTAATTGTAAATGATCTCCGATCATTATTGCTCTCCGTTCCCATGTGTGATCCTATCATTTATTCTAATGCTTGTCTTGAAGTCTGTAATTTATAATATTTGGACTCAGCTACGTAGTTTTAGTATGTCTCAGGTGTGCTTTCTTCTTCTGAGAGGGAACAAAGGGAAAATAAGACAAATGTAGATCTAATGAAGATGGAAAGTCAAGCCTTCTTGGTTTCTTCATGCACTAGGATGGAATATAAGTGCATGTGTGCTAAAGTGGAGGTCCTGTCCCATAAATCCGAACACCCTACACCCCCATCCTGCACAAAGCAACTGACCCCAGAGTCATCACACACAAAGCCCTGCACCTTCTCCCTCCGAATGTCCATTTTAAAATGAGGAGCAGTGCATCTGAGTCTATTATAGTGGCTTTGACAAGCACCTGATTATAGTGAGCTTCCCGCCCAATAGGCTTACCGGCCACTCGACCACTTCAGCCGTCCTTCCCATCAAGACCTGTTGCTTTCTCCCAGTCGGTCGGAAGCGTTTCTCCATGCGTCTCCCCCGGCACTTACCTACTCCACCTCCTCAACCAAAACCGCATTGAACCTGCAACCCTGTTTGTTGTCTTTGCATAACTGTGCAACTCAATAAAAGGAAAAGGCGGGTGAGCGAGAGAGGAATGGAGTGTAGGAAATGGACTCGAGGGGGTGTGTGGGATCAGAATGACTTCTTGAACGCATCTCTCCCTTTGGCTGCAATTAAACAAAGTACGGTGGTGATTAGTTCAGCGCAAGGAGCACAGAAAGAGACACTCTTGAATCCAAATGGAGGGACCTGACTGGCCTTTCTAGGGGGACAATGGGCTGAGTTTATTGCAGAAACCTGCTTACCCTCCTGCATGGCAAACCATGGGAACTCCAGTCAGGTGGAAACTTTTCTCTCTTTCTCGCTCTTTCTCTCCCCGCGACATCCCTCCCCTCCTCCCCCAGTGACTATGGATGTTCTCAAGGGCCACAAAGATGAGGGGGTAACGTCCCCCCCAACTGCTGGGTAGATTTTTTTTTTCCTATTTTGGAGTAACCTCACTCTGTTTTCTGTCTTTTTCTCACTTCATCCCACTCTCTGCTATTGTTCGCGAAAAGCTAGTTAATTATTAGCCTTCCCATCATGTTTTCTCTCTCAAAAGCATCTCTTTCTCTTGTTTTTGTCTCATTTTCCAGGCTTGGAGCTTGTTTAAGTGAAATTTCTCTTTTTGGATCCTGCCCTCGCATGGCCCGCGTGTGAACACATAATGAAAACAATTTTACGCTGCTGAGGCAAGTGGGGACCAATTACAGGCCTAACAGCCACCTGCAGAATCAAAACCCTTGTACCCCACCTCTCCTCTCCCCACCAGCCAACCCCCCTCCCTCCTGTCCTTAAGCTCATGAATATTTAATAAGCTGATGATGTTATGAATGGCTGGGCCAGGTGAGGAGGGGTGGGAGTAATAAGTCTCCCAGCTGGAGGTGATGTAGTGGGCCCCCGTCTCCCTGCGCCAGTCCTTGTAGCCAGCGCTCTGGGACAGCTGACCCCGAGGCGGGAGCGGCGTGTCGGGAAAGGGGGAGTGAAGTGACAGGGGCGTGCGATGCTGTGTGGTGCTCCCTATCCCTAACTAGCACCACCCCAAAGCTCTTGTTGGCCGATTTTACACATGCTGCCCAAAAGGAATGGCCGTCAGTCCTGACAGAACTCCCCCACTTTAATTTGATAAGAAGCACACCCAATGGGAATTAAACAAGTATTACATGCTGCAACACTCGCTCGCTAACCGTTTATCCATATCCCTCTTTCTCTCTGCACAAACTCTTGGGGGGGCTTGTTCTTGTGATTAACATGCTGGTGATGGTCATAAATAATCTACTGAACACAAGCTCCAATTGTTACAAGATTATGAGAGAGTACAAGAGGGAATTACATTTGTATTTGATCTGCACTCCCTGGAGACTCAATGTCAAAAGTACAAAAGCACAAAACTTTTCATACAGTTCCATTCAAAGAGGATCATTTTTTCAGTGTATATACCAGGTATTAAATATCAAGGGCAATCATATAAAAACACACGTTTCCCACTAGTGTGTCTAATTTATTAATAAATGCTGCTGAAAATTTTCTGACATTTCCACCAATGTCATTTCCATCATATTTCAAAACATGTATTGGGTTTAACAGCATTTTTTGGTTAAGTAAAGGTTACTTATATAGCTAGGATTGTATATATCCTAAATACACACAATTCAATATAATTGTATACTTTTTAATTTAAAAATGATATAGTTTGATTTGATGCAAAATGATGCAACATTCTAATCCAACAAATGTATTTTAAGGACAGTTAGAATTTTTGACCTTTTTTAAGTTCAAATCTTTATGATGTTTTTTTTCACAGTTTTCATAATACTGAAAGTCTACATCTGGCAAAATGCTAAAACAATAAAATCTATCAATTAAAAAAAACATTTAAATATATTAATATTATTATTAATTTAGTTCATAAAGTAAAATAGTGCTAAAAATATATACAAAAGTACCAGACGCTGAAGACACTTTGATTTAGATATTTTTATACAAGTTTATTTAGCTTAATATGTACTTGTGTCAGCAGTTAATCAGTATTTCTTGGGGGTCCTGCATTGTTAAGCTGCTCTGAAGAATGCCTGTATATTTCAGAGGCTCTCGTGAATCAAATCATAACAAATATCACTTGTTATCACTTGTCTAGAGATCTGCTCTCTATGTGCCTAGAGAATAAACTGCTCTGTCCCTTGAAAAATAGCTCCATAATTCTAAGTACAAACAAAAAAAAAGAATGGAAAAAATAGGCCACACATAAAGATGATTAAGTTAATTAAGCAATTACAATATTTATGTGTATTTATGATTAAGCTTTTTGTTGAATACATTTCAATTCGATTAAAAAAATGAAACAAAATTACCATCCCAAACTAAGTAGTGAAGGCCCATCCATGTGGAATGTCAGAGAGATTTACTCATTCACTTGTCACTGTATATTGCATAAGCATGTGTGTATTAATATTTGATAAATGAGCGATGCTCTTCCGAGCACACACTCCCACACAAACACACTCCCAGGATGAGTCCACATCAGAAGAACTAGCAGAGACAATGGGTGAAAAATGGCCCAGAAAAAGTTGAGATTATGCAATGGTTTTCTCCCACCATCAATCCAGCGAAGGCATGACGAGCGCGTTTAGCACGCGAGTCCCGGGTGGAGGTGCGCTATAATAGACGAGCCGGTGAAGGTTAAACAGGGGCCCACGAGGGAGCGTGGCGCATCTCCAACGCAGCGATACAAGAGGCGACAGTGCAGACAGAGAGCGGAAGAGGAGACAGACGAGAGGCACTATATTAATCTTCTCCTAATCTCAGCATCGTCGACAGCCGAAAAGCACCGCTGACTTTATTCCATGTAACAACCGGAGACAAATGAGCATGCTCGCTACATTAGTTCTGATAAAGGACGCTCGAGAAAGACAATGGCCCTCGATTTTTGATTTAATCAACCTCTCGGTGTGATGTATTTCGGCAAATGATAAAACAGATCAATCAAGTTGGATCAGACACGAGAGGGGAAAGGGGCAAATATTTGATTTTAACATGTCGGCTGATATGGATGAAATATACACGGTATAATGAAGAGGCCTCTGCAGACGACGTGTGGGTCTGGGCTAATACAGCGTGCCAGAGGTTGAAGCCGGCTGCAGGTTCTGCTAGTCGAACCCGGGCAAGGTGGGATTGATGAAAGAGAGGCAGGGTGAGATCTGTGGAGTCTTAATCTATCTCCTCAGAGCGGCTCATTCGTTACAAAAATGACAGTGTCTTCTTATCGATTTTACACTGAGAGATCAATCAGCTTCTACACCACAGCAGGCAAAATTTACAGTCTAGGCCCTGAAGCCCAGACACTCACACACCCCATCTGAAAACAAATCAAAATTAGCTAATCTGAGCAAAGGAATCTGTTGCTTTGGGGTTAAGTCTGCAGGGAAACACACATGCGCAGCCAGCCCCTCTATAAATCACACAAACTCACAAATAGACACACACACAGCATATTGTTTATGCCATTGCAGAATAGTTATTGAAGCACTCATCTCTCCCCTTTACCATTTATTATGTTTTCAAAGCAGTCCGGCTCAGCTTCACTCTTCTGCAACATAAACAAAAATCACGTTATGAATAGACATCGTGTAAGATTATATAACAAATTTAGCATGTGCAATGGCCAACTTTTTTTGTTTTCCAACCACACTACATAATATGCTTTTTATAACTAGAGGCTAACATATTAACCCTGATAGGTAACACTTTAGAATAGGGAACACATATTCAATATTTATTGAGAGTATTCCCTCAATAAACTCCTAATAGTTAGTAAGGTAGTTGTTAAGTTGGGGGAGAATAAGGCATTAATATGTGCTTTGTAAGTAGGCCTACTAATAAACAATCAGTATGCTAGTAATATGCATGCTAACAAGCAGCTAGTGTTTAAAATATACTGTTAATATATTATATATATATCAGGTAAATATATTTAATCCGAGCATTGCAATGGGATGCATATATGCCTCGACGCACATATTGCAAACCCAGTGATAATCAACAAAAGTTAATTCAGTAAAAATATAAACTATTCATATGACAGCTTACTAACAGTTATGACAGCAGTAGTAGTATAAATTAAGCCAGTAAAATGTGAAGAAGATATCATTTTTAATAATGGTCACCGCTTCTTTCTTTCTTTCTTTCTTTCTTTCTTTCTTTCTTTCTTTCTTTCTTTCTTTCTTTCTTTCTTTCTTTCTTTCTTTCTTTCTTTCTTTCTTTCTTTCTTTCTTTCTTTCTTTCTTTCCAAGTATGGTAGGAACTTGCACAATATTGTGCAAGGTAAAACTGTTTGAGGCTCAATTTGGAAAGTTGAGACAACATTCAACAATATTTTCATACTATACTGTAAGTAAGGTAAGCATAACAACTTTTGTTAAAAATATGTTAAAATAATTATTGTTCAGTTCAAACCAAATAATTCGATTCTTACTAAAAAAAAACTTTTTGCAAGCTTGGTAGGGCACCTCAAATCATGGCTAAAAGTAAATATATTAACAATCACAACATGACCTTGAGTGTCTTATTGCGGTCTTAAAATTGTTACCACATGATTCATATATGAAGGATAGAAATTTTCCTTATTAATTTTATTGTATTTTAAAGCTCTGTCATTATTTACTCACTATCACCCTTTTTTTTGCAAAACCGAAGACAATACTTTCAGACAAAACACTGAAACATTTTTACAATATCTTCTTTTTTGTTCCACAGTGGAAAAAAATGCATAAATGTTTGGAACATGACAGTGAGTAAAGAATTTACAATTTTGGGTGAAATTGTCCATTCTACTTGAAGCTACAGTCCCCAAAAACAATTAAAATCTGCTATGGAAGCTGCATCGGGATATACTGAATAGGTCAAAGCTGTTACTTCCAATCAGTAACAAGGATCAAAATTATTCATTTCATAAAACATAATTAGCACAATTCTGCCCATATATGCTCATTCTGAGTTGACTGGACAGAAGTATCTCACCATGACTTTAGCTAACTGTATTTACTTCATATAAATGTTAAGGGGTCATCTTGTTTCTTATCACAAAAAAAGTCTCTGTGCTGAAAGTTTGGTGAAATATTTTTTTGCATTTTTAAAAATCTTAATAATTACAGGTCCTGATTTACAGCAAGTGCTTTTTTTTTTACAACATACATAAATATGAGACACAAAGCAGTCTGATTGCCGAGAGTAGATTAAATGCACGCTTTACCATAGATAAAACATTCATTTGAATCCCGAGCTAATATACTTGTTTTCAAGAATCTGACAAAATATTTCACCAGCTGAGGCCGTAATTGGTCCCCGGCAAAGGAAAGCGGTGCTAAATGAGGGGTCAGTCAAAAGCAGGGCACGACTTTGTGGCTTTTGCGCCTCCATTTGCTTTGACAGTCTCGGCCTCAAAGAGCTTTCAAATGCAACATCATAGCAAACAAATGACTCTTTATCCTCCATCAGTTATATAAAGAAATAATTGGAATCTGAAAGTTCATTTACAAAGGACTAGCCATCGCAATCACCGCTATAATGTATGGGTGTGGGGCGAGAAAAAAAGGCATAATTGGTTTGGTAAAGATCGCTTTCCATTACACCATAAAGCACTACACAATAGAAAAGGTCACCAATTAAGCAATCATGAATACCAAGTACTGTGGCTGATGAAAATAGGCCAGTGGTTTAAATAGATTTGCAAGCAATTTACCTTTTCACAATGTTGGCAATCTGATGCAATTTGCTTGCAATTTTGCCGGCTTTCAGTAGCACTCCAAGCTGACACTACATGGACCAAATGGCCGAGCGGCGCGCGGCAGAGAAAATGTAAAACTATCTTGGCTGCATCAAGGTATCAGGACGCCGCTTCATCAGGAAAATTACAACAATTAGTATAAGTGGTTAGGAAGCAACATTTGAAATGTCAGCCACTGAGGCAGTGGCGGAGGTTTAGGCCAGGGACAGACGAGAGAGCGCCGTGTCCTCTCCGATGGACTCGCGGGAAACACATGAGGCAATCACCCATCATGCGGTTAGCCGTGATGGGCCCGCAATTGCTGTGACATTCTACTCATCGCTGGCTGTCATTCTCTGCCACTCACGTTTTTTTCCTTCTAGCTGAGGCTTTCCTGTTTTCTTTTGCTGCAGAATTACCCCACATAATTGTGAACGCATGGACGCTTCGGAAGCCTTTTCCTACATTTGTGGCTATAAATGTCCCAAACTTCCCCTTTGATGTGTGACACTTCAGTACTTTTGTGCCTCAGGAAACAATGCAGAACCTCTGTCGGTTTTGCTAACAAACTTCATAGACAAATAGAGATAAAAGCAATGATACTGGGTCATTGGTGGACTGCTTTTCCGGAGTAGCTACATTTAGTTAAGCATTTAATTTAATTATAAGCTTCTAAAATGTCGTTATATTTCCTACTATGAGTAATTGTGGCTTTGTTCGCAGCTGTAGGTTCATCTCATTCTTCACAGAGGAATATATAGCAACAGGACATTATGATGTAATAGAACTTAAGGCTTATCAGTAGCAGAAGCACCAAAAGTTACTATGTTAGCGACAAACCCTCCAGTTAGACATGCATTTTTATGATTTTTTTATTTTTTTGAGTCAGAAAGGAAAGTATAGAGAGTGGAATGGAGGCAAAGTCGGACAATGAGAGGAGGATGGGATCATGAAGAGCTGGGATTTGAATTCATGTCGTCCAAAGAGCAACACAAGACTATCAGCTTTGACTATGCATTTTTGACATAGAGTGCTACAGGGTTAACTTACAGTGTTTTTGTTGGCCAAACCCTGACAATGAGTTCAAATTTGTGCATTTCCGGTTTGCATTTCCAAATGTCTGGAAGTTAATGGCATTTGGTTAAATGGCTAAAATAATGTCTATGGTTAACACAAGCTTAAGATAGTTGTTAAGTTTTATTCTATGACATAAAATACATTAATACCCTCTTCTTTTTTTAAAAGAAGGCAGTTTTACATAAAAAGGCACTTTCTAGAAAGTGGCTAAAAGGGACTATACAGGTTGTACAGGTTACAGAAAAACTCATCTACTCAGTTGTCTGCTTTCACGGGTCCTTGCAAACTATTCTAACAATCACATTTTTTAGGGAATATGTTTTTTTTTTAAAGACTGAATGAGTTAAAAAGTTAAAAACCCAACTGTGGTGTATGAAACAAAATATGTAAGATGAACAAACATTTGTTGGTCGCAGAGCTTATTTTCTGCAATAATCCAAAAGCCAACTGAAAAATCAGTTTGGGAGTTTGTAGAGGAACTTCTGGGTGTGCCTACAAAAACATGTCAGCACTGCAGTGCTCTATTACCAGAGCAATACGATTCCATGCACAATCGACCCTTGAACGTCACTCTAAAACATTACATTGGAATGGAAATAATGCTGAAAACAATATAGTATTTACATGCAATAAAATAACATGCAACTTTTACAATTACAAGTATAATGCATGATTCTGCTTGCCTTTTACTTTTTAAGTCAAACCAATAAAGCTTAATAGAATAGACAATTGTTACTATGATGGCAAATATTAATCATGGCAACTTCTCATTTTAGCTTCAGTAAACATTTGTGGAAGATTAATTGAAAAACTGTAAGATTGCACTGTAAAACACCTAATTTGTTACAGTCCACGTACCATCATCCCAGGAAACAGTTAAAAAAGAGACTTCCAAAGTACATAATTTCAGATGCCAGAGATGGCATCATCTCAATTGTTCATAGTTTAGGTAACATCTTTAACATCTCCATGGACTGATTATGGTCTGTCAGTCAGTGTGCAGGTGCCACCGAAACCTGTCCATCATGCCAGCGGCGGAGCCACAGTTTAAAACCTGTTAAAAATGATTAGGGTGAAGATGTACACAATATGGTGACATAAATTGAGTATTTACGCTCATGTGCATATCCTCATCCATGTGTGTGTCAGGTCTGTGTGACACGGAACTTGAAGCTTCAAATGCGTTTTTATTGACATTCTCCACAGTGCCGGCACAGAGCATAAATGCCTAAGATGGCCCTAATAGCTTTGCTGTAATTATGTTTCAGCGGTTAGAGATTCAAGCCTTACGTGAGCCAAGTAGGAGGTCTTGACTCGTGTCATGGTGAGTTTAAAAGCAAGCGTGGGCAGTGCTACAATTACAGAACAACAGTTCTCTTCATCAACTTTTTTTTTCAATCTAATAACCGCTAGTGGAGGATTATCAGTGTGTATATCTTGCAGGGTTAGTGGTCCACTTATAGAGAAATCCGGCCCTGGTAGAGAAATCTGCCTACAGAGGGTCCTTGATTAAAATATATGGATTTACAGTAAGAATCAAGAGTCATCAATAGGAGGAGAAATGTTTGTGTGTTTCAAGTAATAAATTATGGCAGAAGCTACAAACTTCATATAGTGGGGTGTTATCGGTCAATGACACAATTGACAGAGTATAGACTACCGGTTGAACGACTTCTGATTTTTTAAAGTCGACTTTTATGTGATGAAAGTCAAGTCGAAGTCGACTAGTCGCTGATGACGTCATTAATGAACAAATAAGTCTGGAGCTGTGACAAACACCTTGTGCACAGCTATGAAATATGACACAGCGCTGCCCACATGACTATTGCACCTATAACAGCTTATTTTTATCAGTTCTTTAGTCTTTGGGTCGTTATATTTCTCACAGATTCCTGCTCGTTCTAAATCAGATACAGATAAGTAGTACAGTAAAGATTACATTCATATGAATGCATGCATTAGTGAGAGCGGTTGCGTGTGTGAATTAATTCTACCTGGCAGCGTCTCTCTACTAGTAGTGAAGCTGTGGGATTTAGTTATTAAGAAATATATGCTTGAACTTTTCAGTTTCTAAGCTATTTTACCGAGAAATCACAGAACAGTGTTGACAATACATTTCCGCGCTGAATGATTCTGTGCGCGCGATCTGCGCGTGATGTATTGTACGCGCTACTGTCTGTAGCTTATGTGTGTGCGTTACAGTGCAGCAGCACATTAGATTAGAACGTGATTAACTTACCTGTACAATAAGCTGTTTAAAACGTGCATTCTGCCGTTCAATTTCCAGCATCCAGTAATATAATCACACATGTCTTGTGGAGCGCATTCAGAGTATGAATTAGTTTGTAATTTTAACTGTTTGGAAACGGAGCGTAAATGTGGATTTATTATCATATTGCGCCCTCTATAGGACCAGCGACTAGTCGACTTCAAGCTTAAAGCGTCATGGCAGAGCACTGAAGTCGACTAATCGATTAGTCTGTGCAAGCCCTAGTATAGACGAGGACAATTCTTGTTTAAAACACGTGGCACGTTCTTAGAAATGTAATTTGTGTGTGTATATATATATGCCTGGACCACAAAACCAGTCTTAAGTCGCTGGAGTATATTTGTAGCAATAGCCAAAAATACATTGTATGGGTCAAAATTATCGATTGTTCTTTTAGGCCAAAAATCATTAGAATATTGAGTAAAAATTATGTTCCATGAAGATATTTTGTAAATTTCTTACCGTAAATATATAAAAACTTCATTTTTGTTTAGTAATATGCATTGCTAAGAACTTCATTTGGAAGACTTTAAATGTGATTTTCTCAGTATTTTGATTTTTTTGCTCCCTCAGATTCTAGATTTTCAAATAGTTGTATCTCAGCCAAATATTGTCCGATCCTAACAAACCATACATCAATGGAAAGCTTATTTATTCAGAATTCAGATGATGTATAAATCTCAATGTCGAAAAATTTACACTTAAGACTGGTTTTGTGGTCCAGGGTCACATATACATATATATATATATATATATATATATAAATAGGCAGACAGACAGACAGACAGACAGATATTTTCAAATATTATCACCCATTATTAATTCAATAAATATATATATATATATATAGAGAGAGAGAGAGAGAGAGAGAGAGCACTATGGATATAGATATAATGATATATATCACTAATTATTATTTCAATAAATATGATCATTTTTAGGGACCAGAGTTTAACCAGAATTAATTATGCCTTGTCATAAAAAGCTCAAATTATCAGAATTTCTAAGAGAGTCAACATGGGGTCATTATTTTTATTATATAATTTCCTGTTTAAAGTTTACTGTATTTTTTCTGAATATTAGTTGGACCATGTGAATTTTGTTGGTTGCACCACATGATTCTGTGCACAAAATATATAAAAATATCATTATAATATCAGAATATTGTATCACCCTGTCATTATTTACTTTACAACCAACCCAAAAATATCAAAATTTACATTAATACAGAAATTAAAGACATGCATATCATATAAGAGGTGTATTCAAGTAATGTTTAGCATTTTAAATGTATTTTTAAATAAATGAACAGGTGCACAAAAAATGTCACAATTGATACAAGTAATTACACTTCTAAAAATAAGCTCTTTAATGCTGAAAGATGTAAACTCAGCTCAGATCAAATGGTGCAAACGTTGGGATGGGTCAACACGGTACCCACAGTTCCCATGTTTCAGGGTTAGTATATGTATATGTGCCTGTACAGATGGACATAGCTTGTTCCCCTCCATTCTGCTCTTTTGTGTCAGTGTTCTCCATAATTACATCTGATGAGTGGTGGTAGCAGGGGGAGGGAGGGCAGTCGGGCAGGTGACGGGATGGGGGAGAGGAACCTGTGGCAGCCCCCTGCGCCATCCGGTACACCGTATCCCCGTCTGACATCTAATTAGGACAGACACGGATTTCTCCCCAATGTAACAGATGTTGCCTAATCAGTCCAGCTTCGGAGCTCCCCGCGCCAGCTACATTTCATGCACAATTTAACTATCTAAAAGGAACGAGAGACTTAATGCATTGTAAGGCCAGCACAGCTGTTTTGCTTAGCAGAGACATAGAGAGAGAAAGACAGTGAGAGAGAGAGAGAGAGAGAGAGAGAGAGAGAGAGAGAGAGAGAGAGAGAGAGAGAGAGAGAGAGAGAGAGAGAGAGAGAGAGAGAGAGAGAGAGAGAGAGAGAGAGAGAGAGAGAGAGAGAGAGAGAAATGCATTGCCAAAAGCAAAGTGTGCTTTATTTAATTCAAACAGGGTGTTTATAATGTCATAATGCTATAGTGCGGTAATACAGCACTGCAGGTGCCTAAGATTTCAGCTCCGCTGCTTATTCTTACTAGATACTAGAGCTGTTCAACATAGTTTTTTCTGAGGAAAAAAAATAGTCCTACAGTATGATTTAAAAAAAGAAAGAAATATCAAAAGTCGTAATACGAGTGCAGTCATCTTTTCTTAAAACACGCTACACACAAAGAAAAGTGAGATATAAAAATTGTGTTTAATACCATGTATACTTGCATGAAATGAAGGACTAAAAAGCAGTTTTATTTTACATAGATCAGGTTGCCTAATGAATACTACTGGCTTTTGATACTTAGCTATGTAATTGGACACTTTCATTCATGAAACTAATTAATCATGCCTCACTGCAAATATATTTCAACAATAGCATCGGTAACTGAAAGTTTTAGCTTTTATGATGTACATCCACACCACTAGGGGTCAGTACAATGTCCAAGATGATAATCTTATCAGCTAGAGCAACATAAATAAAAAAATAATACTCAGAGCAACTTTGAGCAGAAGACATGCAACACACATCGGATATGACAAATGTGTCTCTCTGACCACCCACCACTTCCTCGACTGCCATATCAGAACTGCTGCTGTTTTCTTGCTTGTTTATCTGACACGTCTGACAGCTAATCTCTCTCCAACTTCCAACAATTGCACTTGTAGAGTGTAAAAAAAGGCAGGGGAAAACTCTGACTGATGAAATCAGTTCGTAGTTATTGTGCTAACCATTACCTGTCGGTTCCTCTGCTTCAATTTAAAAAGACATCAATTTCTGAAGAGGAAACCAAGGGCGAGAAGAGAAAAGGCAATGACAATGGCCTTGTATTTTTCTTCGTCTTTTTACTTTGTTTTTTTATTTTGATGGAATGTTTGGAGCTAGTAAGAGCTGGAGGAAACCTCTTAACCTCGTAGACACAAAAATGATAAAGAAGGGCGTTTGTATTTCAGATTTCATATTCTTGAATATTTTCCTGAACTGAAAGGTAATTCACTCAAAATTAAATAAAATGTCTCTGTATTTGTGTCCGAAATGATACACTGTGCACTTGTTCTATGTACTCAACTGTTGAGTGTATTAAAGGGATAGTTCACCCAAAAATGAAAATTCTGTCATTAATTACTTTCACTCATGTCGTTCCAAACCTGTAAGACCTTAGTTCATCTTCGGAACACAAATTAAGATATTTTTGATGCATTCCGAGAGCTCTCTGATCCTCCCATAGACAGCAATGTAATTAACACGATCAACATCCAGAAACATAGCAGGGAGATCGGTAAAATAATCCATGTGACATCAGTGGTTCAACTGGAATTTAAAGAAGCTACAAGAATACTCTTTGTGAGCAAAAAACCCCCAAAATAATGACTTTATTCAACAATTCGTCTCCTCCGCGTCACCCAATAGCATTATTTTGGAAAGTATCACATACATAAACAACGGATGCTGTTTTGTGTCAGCAGCACCATACGCAGATACATTGTTTACGCTTTGATCTGAACATAAACAATGTATCCATGTACATACGTTGTTTATGCTGGACTGACCGCAGTCCGACAATAACATGCTTTGCATTTGCAACATCAAGCTTGCATTGCCCTGAAAAAACCCTCAAATGGATAGTTCACCCAAATACTAAAATTTATAAAAATTAATAACAATTCTGAAAGTCTTGTCATTAATTACTCACCCTCATGTCTTTGTTTTCTTTGTGCACAAAAAGGATTCTCATAGCTTCATAAAATGACAGATGAACCACTTACTACCTACTGGACCTTGAACGTGGCAGTTTTGTTGCTGTCTATGGGAGGTAAGAAAGCTCTCAGATTTCATAAAAAAATCTTAATCTGTGTTCCAAAGATGAACGAAGATTTGACAGGTTTGGAACGACATGAGAGTGAGTAATTAATGACAAAATTATTTTTATTTTTTTGCTGAACTATCCCTTTAATGTGGAATTTATATACAGGCATGCTTAAATATTAAATTAATATTTGTCACATTTTTTCATATAATTTATTGTATTAAATTAACATTTTAAATGTATCATCAAAAACTGTATCAATTATTTTATTGGTAGTCCATAGTGTGTCCTTATTTGAAATCTGAATTCCTTATTTTACTTGTGCAGTTATTCATAATTATAATATATTATTATTATTACATATTATTTATTCTTCTCATGCACAAAACTTTTCTAGCAGTGTAATTAAAAAATAAAAATAAAAACCTAAACTTTTACAACTGTATTTTGCACAAGTGAATACATTTCCAGTTCAAATGCTTTTTCTAGGCCATTTATACATTTGCATTCTCTGTGAGCTTAAATAAAAATCTATCCTAATTCCTTCCAAAAAGTTTTTGCCATTTCTCGCCTTGACTTCCGCGTATAACGTTACAAGGCAAGTTTGCAAAATACTTCTGGGGAAGAACTAAATACCCCTTCACTTTCTTCTCTGATTGGAGTTGTTATGGAAAGACACTGGAAATCCCCACAACACGAACACAGAGCCCACTTAGCAAGAGGAAGAGCGGTAATTACATGCTATGCCCCAGTCTGGCAAGATGAGGTGTTTATACCTGAAAAAACATGCTGCCAATTATGTTTGCAACCAGGACCAGCCACGTAAACGAGCATGACCATAATCTCTCTGAGCGTCCCGCTGAGACATTCACAATAATGCATGCAATATACAGAGCATCAAACCCGTCACACATACCACAACAGGAAAGAGCATTGCTTTTTTCTTTTTCTTTGCTATTTCTGTGTAGGAATTATGTACAGAATCACAGGAAATGCAATCCAGAAAGAGAGTGCGTTTCATAACCTATAGATTTAGACTTGCTCCACCATTATCTCGAGTTACTCATACTCTCCTGGCTGTTTTTCTTTCTCTTTCCATATTATTGATGACAGCAGCTCGCTCACGGTTAGTCAAAGCTTTTGACGCTTGACCCTGCTCAGTAGTTGCTCTCTATTCATAGCCACTGATAGCTTTTTGTTTGTTATAACCACCCAATTTATGCCTCTCTGGATAACAGAGAGCATTGATTGACTGACAGAGGGTTCAACGCAGATTGCTGGAGGTGAGGAGCGCCTGTAATGGTTCTGCTCCTCCATGCATTAAAACTGCAACACATCATCCAAATCACTTCGAATCTCAAATCGCACATTATTAAGTGCTCTGTCTATATGAGGAATCGATGGTATAATAATTGCATTTGTTTTCGGCAAAAATGAAAAAGGTCCATTATGTCTCTGCTCTCGGTGCGATGTTGTGGGCAGATTATAGTACACCGTTCACTCTTTCGGTTTTGTTTTTTCTCTCTTCTAAATGTTCACTAATCGTTAAGTTTTGTAGCACCACATGCAGCTGTCAGATGAACTGAACACATCCTCCTACACTCTAATTGACCCAATCTCAGTTTCTCGTGACAAACAACATGACCCCATGGCCCTCTGAAATTACTACTTTGACTGCAAAATCTAAAAAAAGAACTAATTGCTACTTTAATCCACTTATGCCATGCTCATGCACTCATGAAGTTTGACTTTAATTTCATTGAAACAAAAAAAGTGGCCAGGATTAGTTTTACAACAACAGTTCATGATCTAAATGAGCACAAAAGTGAGGGCTCAGATTCTTCAGAATAATTAACTCATTTTTTAATGGCCAATATTTTTGTGCTTGACTGAAAATCAATGTTATCAATACTGTTGACTACCATAAGGTTAACGGATCAATGGTTTATTTCAACGATAAAGAAAAGCTTTAAAAAATCTAGTATTAAAAATGTTGGTTTCAAATGGTTTTAAAAAACTTTTATACCATTTTAAAGAACAGCTTCAATTGAATCATTCTAAAAATGTAATGTGGTGTAACCATTATCGAATACAATCACATCTTAATCATTTGCAAAAATGTTTTTCAATATATTTTTCAGGTTTTTTTTTTTTTACAAATTCAGTAATTATTCATTTCTGAATAGGATTTGGGGAGTCGCACCAAATGACAATTTTCAACCTTTCAAATGTTAAAATTATGAGATAATTTAAGAGACTTACTGATCTTGACATGAGGATCTTATGATGCTTCCAGTTTTTATTTTTTCAGCATGATGGTCGAACCACATGACATTGATTTTGCTAATAAATATTTTTCAAATGTTCATTTTAGCAAAACTGCATGTATGAATTGCATTTTTAATAGGCTATGTCTTTGAAGAAATTAACAGGTAGGCCAAAAACGACAATCATGTCACTGACCCTAAAATCAAACAGCTAAATAAGCTACTTTTATCTTAACATACTCAAACAACAAAAATAATTTAAATATGCACTTCTGCCCTCATATTCAGCTTTGTGCATAACTCACTTGTTAGTGTATGTGTGTGTGTTTGTCTTACTGGGACCACCCCTCCACTCCCTCTGGCTGTGTGTCACACTTAACAAGATTAGCCCTGTGGGCTCCCGACACCCCTAACACCCCTGACCGCTCCCGCTGAGCCAATCACCCATGGTCCCATTCATACAAGCAGCCCCCTCTATGCCTCACACGGGGGCCATTCAGATCACAGACCGTACGCATCTTGGTTACCGTCGAAGTCAATATGGAGCTCCTGTCTAACCTCTTAGCCAGAGTGCTTTAACCAAAGTCACCTCTTTAAAGACAGAGGATGATGGGTAATAGATTCTCTAGAGACCCATGAGGGGCTGCAAACGGTCAGCAGGGCAGTGCTCTAACCATTAACCCTTGAGCAAAACTCACACCTCCGCACAATCACAGCTTGTTACGAGCTATTTCAGGTCAAAAAACTCATACGTTCATCTTCTGACATCCGAGAATCTGTGATTCCTTCCGAGACTCTCCTATTACAGCGCTCGCTTGTTCGCCGACATGCGTAACAACGGATCCTCCGGCCCGTCGTTATCCTCCTCTGCACTGGTATGAAGAGTTGAGCGTAAAATGGAAGCGATTTATTAACGAACCATTAGGGACTGCTTTATAAATGCCCCTTCCCAGCATGCTCGGCGGGTGGTGTGGCCAGGCGGATTAGGCCATGCCGGTTTCGGTGACATGAGAAAGGAAGTTCCCCGCCGTGCGTGTGAAGAGCGGCAAGGGAAACACAAAGCAGGGGCCGCCCTTTCCCCCTACTCGCTACAGGGCCCTGGGTTCCAGGGGCCTCACAATGGGCTGAAGGGACATGAATGAGCTGGCCAGGCCGGTGGCAGTGGAGGTGGCTGGGTGACAGGGTGTGAAAGGGGCCAAGGAAGGAGAATAGCACAATGGGCCAGATAATGAGGTAGATTCCACGGGTCAGCAAAGCATTACATTCACCTTCAGAGGTTCACACACACAGATACACCCGCATATACCTGTGGGACTCTCGGCGACCGTTCTTCATTCACAAAAAACGGGTGTGTGAGAAAGTTTCCCCCGAAAAAAGATGCTCATACAAGCCGGCCTAAGTGCATTGTGGCATCTCCTTGGCGTATTTTCCAGACCTGTTTATTTGAACAACCTCGCTGCACTGTAACCAGATGCAATAAAAACAAGCAGCGACTTGCAGACCTGTACCTGCAAAGGAAAAACATAATTTTGGACTACTTTTCCGCACTGACAGATTGTCATCAGGCTGTTTAGGACAAAGTGTGGCAGATCCAGTTTAACCGACAAATCAGGCCACAGTCTAAGCATAAGGGGAAGGATTAGCCAAACTGAATGGCTGAAAGAAACTCAAGGCTATCAAATAGCACATGTTCGTGCAGCGCTGTGCAAAATAGCCACATTAAGAGCTTTAGACAGGGGAATTGGCGCTTATAATGCTTTTAGTATGGAGCTTTTGTCGTTCCGTTCAATTCAGGTGATTCCAAAGCGGTCACATTGGAGCCGGGTGTTAAAACGGTTGTCATCCCACCTCCTTCGTCGGCCTACTTCAGATAAGCGATTCACAGTAAGTCCGACTCATCAAAATTAGACAAGGTCGCAAGGAAGCACCGGCCATCGGTATCATCATAATCCTCCTCAGGAACATGAGGAACGTAGCAGAGATGCCCAAACATTGTGCTCTCCAGCTGGAGAGGCCATGAGATAATATGGACAGACAAGATACGCCTCCTCACTCTAGACAGGGCCTTTACAGCGCTCTTAATCTAATTAAGTAAATAACTTTATAAGTGATCACCTCTGTGACAAAACACTACTGAGAAAGCTAATTCGCTTCTTCCCTAGTGCAACTGATAATGCTGTTTTATTACACAAAGGTCACAAGGGAAATTAACTTCTCTCCAACAAGCAGATAAAAAGAGAATGCACAGGCTCCCGGAATAACAAGTGCATACTGATTACATTCAACCCGGTGAGTCCCAGATGGGTTACAACAAGTGACCTTTCTCCAAGCTCCTACAAAAATGGGACATGCAAACGTCAACTCACCGACAGCGCATGCGAGCCGGTGTTTATGGGTAAAGTAATAGGAAGAGGCAAGAACCACAAGGTAGATTGTAGGGATTGTTCATTTGTCAGTGTTTGACCACTTTTTGAGGAAGAAATGAGAAGTAAGATTTTGTTTTTTTCACTGAAAATACCTGAATGAATTGCATGGCCGGAGTGAATGCACAATACGTTTTCTATTCTTTTTTTTCAGAGTTTGTCTGATGTTTAGACTGAGATTAATCCGCTGGACTAAAGCTATTGTCTTTGTTCAGGTCAGAATGGAAGACTTTAAACACAAAACTCTACATTTTCTTACTCTCTTTGAGATATTTGTGACGATTTTCTCACCATTATTGGATAAAAATGCTTCAAGTTTGACTGAAACTTCTGATATATGTGCTTGAAAATTAAATCTATACAGATTAAATATCCTGCTTGCACAAAATACAAAAGTTTGGGGTCAATAAGATATTTTAATGTTTTCAAAAGTCTCGTATGCTCATAAAGGCTGCATTTATTTGATCAAAAATATGGTTAAAAACAGTAGTATTTTGAAATATTTTTACACTTTTAAATAATGTATTATAAAATGTAATTAATTTATATGATGGCAAATCTAAATGTTCAGCAGTAATTACTCCAGTCTTCAGTGTCACACGATCCTTCAGAAATCATTAATATTGTCATATGGGGCTCCAGAAAAATGCCTTATTATTATCAATGTTGAAAACAATTATGTTGCTTAATATTTTTGAGGAAACCGGATTCTTTGATGAACAGAAAGTTCAAAACAACAGACATTTTTCATTGGTTAATTTACTGTATCCTTGCTGAATAACAGTTTTTCATTTATTTTTAATAATCTTACTGGCTCTAAACTATGAACAAACTACGGTTTTGTTTCTTAGTTTTTTTAAGTTGTTAATAGTACAAAGATTACCGGAGTTTGTTTTACAAGAAAATACCATTTCAGCCTTTCTACTTCAAAGATTCAGGTTTAATTCAACATTATTTGCTGTTTCTTTGTAACTGCTTGTAAAAAAAGGTCTGTGCTGATACTATTTTTAAAGTAAAATTACATTCATATGCTCTGTATCAGTGACAAAACCAAGGTTTTTCCAATCTGTATTAGTCAGCATTTGACATTTGTAAGGATCAGAGGGCAGATATCATCATCATCTTTATATAAACCCGATAGATGTTACAAATCTAAATTGAGCTTTCGGAGGCTCCGAATGTGAAACTTTTCAGTGCCGTGACAATATCTCCCTGGCCTGAACTATTGCATGTTTCAATCAATGCGGGCTGAAGTAAATAAAAAAGCAGGGGGGAAGATTCACCGCCATTGATCGCGGCTCAACACAGACCCTGCTGACAATCTAGGGTTTGCGCCAGTAATGTCCGCAGTCATCGACAAAATCAATGAAACTCATCCTTTCAATAGCATCCAATTATTAGCACAAAGTAAAGGCGGCCATCTCTGATAAATCACAAATGCTTCATTGAGAAGACACTGACAAGATAAATGTTAATTGAAATGCAAATAATTCAGCCTTCAAACAAGCTACATCATGACCAGTGAAAGTCAAACTCATTTTTCAAATATGAAATGAAGATCTGGTGGAGTTTCATTAAATATCAATTTCATGTAAATGATCAGAAATTAAAACTCGAAAAGACTAAAATAATGAAAACATGCTTCTCTAACTACTGTATGTGTGCCAACTATCACCAAGCTGTGATTCTGGCAAGAGTGCAGCAAATTCCACCCTTCACCACCAGTAATCTTGATAACACACTACATCTCCCACTCTAATCATCATTAATATCTCATCACGGTTTGTGTTAATTAAAAAAGCTACAAGGCTGATGAGTGTTAAATGTGATCTAATGTTCATTGGTTCGGCTCGTCCCATCTTTAAGTGATATTATAAATGTGCCAAATGGAATCAGATGAAGCAGGATGACTTTGTCTGGAAACTTTTTTATTTTTTTACAAAACTATTCAGCTACCCTGAAGAACATATGAAAGAATACTATGACAACATCATCAGTATCGTCTACACATGCTTTGGAAAACTATTTGACCTACACTGCAATCCTGATAGATCTTCAACTTGATTAAAATATAAAAGTGGGATTTAGAGTTTAATTGTTACCTACACCGAAAGCATGGGAAATAAAAACATATTGGCACAATTATTTAATATCAGACTATGACATAAGGCTGTACAGATTTGGCATCAACATACAAATGATGGAACAAAAACATTCAGCATGGTGGAACATTTAATTTAAATAAAATCAGCAATTTAGCTTGTTATCATTATTATTATTATTGACATTAAATATCAAAACTACAAAAATTATGTGAATTTATTCCATACATAAAAAATATGATATTGTCCTTGATATTGTCTCCATGACTTATTATTATGGCTATTTTCCACCTCTGCAAAGGTTCCTACATGATTAATTAAATGAAAAGGGAAGACCCAAGTGATCTAAATTAATATACAGTCATAACATTTTAAAAATCACTGGCATATGAGAAAAAAAGTAACCCTGCACATTCTCCAGGAACTCATTGCTTTTGCCAAAAAGCCCCATTAGACTCGGTGAGACTCCATATCAACAGCATGAAAACATTTCTTCTGCATCTTTGCTAATGTTAAATATAGAGGCACTGTTTGTCTAACATTTTTGGCTAATGAGCCATGAAACACATTTGCTACTGTTGACCCAGTAATTCTGAGTAATATGGCTATTAAAAGCCATTATGTGTCAGTCAGCTGGAACAGAGTGGGGTTGAACGGTTCTCAGAGGGGTTTGAAGAGCACTGGCAAATCAGATCGACTGAAGAAGCCCCGCTGTTAGCGTTGTGTGATAACCTGACTGAAGGTGTGCGGGCTGACCAGGGCTGGAAGTTTCATGTACAGCTTGTATCCACATGCCACACATTAGGGAAGAAAGTAACCCACCAAGATCATTGGTACCCAGTATTTTAAAGCAAAAGACAGTAAGACAAATAACGATTCTTTCACTTTGAACACTGCGAACATGAAATATTATGTACGCATTTACCATATTCTGCTCCCGATTCTCCCTCGAGAACCGTTAGACGTTCCAAGAACTAATTCCCTTCCATATGCATCTCACACACACACATCCATACATGCACTAATATCCTCCCAGACCTCATTAATACAGTGTTGTGGATGACTGCTCTACAGGGCCTGACTTAGAATCACAGTGGAAGGCAAGAAAATCAGATTAAACAATTAGTGTCAATTAGCCCCGGCCAAATCATTCCACAAACAATTGGTCTCTAGTGCCCCGCTTAATTACGAGCGACTCTCAGCGCCTTATCAAGAGCCTCGTCTGGCCCGTGATTCATGTCCGACTTTCCACTGTCCCGCAGGCACCATCAATTATCCTCCTGTAAACAAATCCTTGATAATAAATGACATGCCTTGCCGAGCTCTATTAGCATAGCCTTATTTATGCCCGCGTGCTAGTCCTACTGCAAAATTGCAAGTGATCACGAGGCCCTCCTGATTAGAGAGGGCCGGACATTGGGTGAAACTGTGAAACGATGAGGATATTAATAGAAATGCCAGACGTCCCTGCAGAAGTGATCTAGTGCACTTTTTTTTTGTTCAGCCTTCAAAGTGATTAAGTTGCTTGCAATATTCAAGATTTCAAAATGATTCTATATATGGGAGTTCTTTAACTATGCAGACTTTTATAACAAAAAGTTTGAATTTTATTAAAACTGGCAAATGGTCACATTAAAATTGTCTTGTAATTTTTTTGTACTGCATCTTCATAATTTTTGATACTTTTATGTATAGCTGTTATTGTTTTTGCTCTGTCCTTCATTCTCACTCAAAAAAAATGTATTACTGTGCTAGCACATAAAAATACAATTTTCAAAATCATATTCTTGCCTTATCCAGATTCACTAGGGTAGGCCTACAATAACGATTTGTATTTTGAGCTATCGGGTCGGATTTCACGCGAAAATTGCTCAAGTCGTTCGTTTTTGTCTATTCACTCCATGCTTGTAATAAAACACGGTACGCTTACTTTCCTGTGTGGTTTGTAACTACAATAAATAGTGTTTTTGTGAATACTTTGAACTAATAAGAGAACTAGAACCATTGTCAAAACGAAAAACTGCAGAAAGTGCCAAAGCAAAACTGATAGACAGATATCATACTTGCTTTGATGACATTAAATGTCATTACATTTTCTGAAATACACTTGAAATGCGTGACAGATCTGTTCTGACACGGCGATCCATGCTTAAGCACAACTAACGTAAAACAATTAGGTTACAACGCATCGCATGTAACAAGCAATTTCATTTTCAACCACAGGTGGCGATACAGAGGCCAAGGTTCTGTCGCGCAGCTCTAAATATTACATTTTACAAATATTCTAATCAAATGTGTGCAATCAGCATAAATTAGCGTATTTCAATATCTGTTGGGTGACAAGTTATATAAATGTTTATATAAATCCAGGCCTCGTCACAAACGCACAATTTTGCCTTATACATTTTTTATAGATGAGACAGAAGAACAAAAATAACTAAAAAAGTTATTTAAAAAACAAAACAAAAAATAAACAAATCAAGATAAATATCACAGAATATTTTGATTTTAATATTTTTAGATACTGTGTATAAATCAAGTTATATATTAGCATTAAATTATTACAAATGTATATATTGTACAAAATATATATTAGTATTAAAGTTTTACAAATTTTAGCTTATAAATGATAAGATAAAGAAGTCTACTCTTTTGCTCCAAAAAATTTCCACCACAGAATGCTACTAACCAAAATACATAGTTTGAGATACTGTGAAAAAGACTTGAAAATGGTGACTTTTCAGAAGAAACATTTTTTAAATAAATTAATTATCCCGTGATGTATTCTATATACACTGTTTGACATTGTTAAACACATTAAATTAATGAGTGCAAGTGTGAAGTGTGTTTAATGAGGGTTTATTTGCTAAAAGTTCGCAAATTGCCTACAGAAACCCCCACATATGAAGGTTACCCTTCTGTGTCACATTTTACCCATCATGCACTTACTTACTCTGTAGACTTTTACAAACACCAAATGTGGGGAGGAGCATTTTAGCAATTACCGTTATTTCATTTCAGCATGATACAATGCTGCATATCATTCCTCACAATATAAGATCGGCCAACACCCAAACGACACTGATTCTTTGATATACAGTGTAACCATGACAAAAAGCACACACAATCTCACACCCCCACACACACATAAATACACGTGTTGCAGGGGGAGACAGCAGGCGTGATGACATGTTAAATTACCCTAGTGATGTATGGTTTAATGAACCCCCTTGTGTTGATCATGCTCCACATTAATCAGCCGGCTCCAGCAGATTCCCTTATTTTCTCAATGCTCCCCTGATAAACTGCAATTTCATTTAACCTTGGACAGCAACTTTAATAGCTTCCACAGGACAACTGTCAATACTTGCCTGGGTATACAGTGATTAAATTGCATGGCGAGAAGACTGTCCTGACTTCCTTTATCAAGCCCCTCCTTTGTGCCTCCGTTCCACAATTCTCTCATTTTTACTTATTCCTCAATATGATTTTTTCCTTAAGGCCAGAAGGGAAATGCACACGGATTTTTGAATGCAAGGCTGGACAGTTTAAGTAGAGAAAGAAAGATAGAGGCAATGTTTCTACACTGCAAATCTTCATCCTGCTGCATTTTGTTCAACATTATTTTTTATATGAATCAATGCTGAGAACATCCAGGTTATTCAAAAGCAGCAGATCTTGGCATCTGATGGTATGAGAGTCAAACCAGCAATGTTCTCAAGGTCTCAGTGGCATCTTTCTGGTCAGCACCTGGGAAAAAAATCAAATCACAATTTGAGATGTTTTGAACATGATAGACATTGGATAGATCATAAAAGGGTAGCAAAATAAAACTATGACTCTTGGTTTTTAGAGCTAGTACAATATAGCATGTGTGATTTAGTTTTTGTAGTACAGGAACATCTTTTTGTTGCAATGACATGCCGCTATGAGTCTAGCACTGCAGGTGCCTGCTGACCTCAGCACAGTTCCAGCGCCTTTCTGTCTGTGACATCTAAATTCTCTTCGTATCAACTGAGCACAAATTATAAGCCAAGAGACATCAGCTGACTGATTAAAAACAAGTGTCAGGCTATGGAAGGACAAAGGAATGTCTGCGAATACAAAAAATAATCAATAAACCTCCCTTCCCGAGTGAGCAGTGTATAAAGTAGACCATACTTTGGAGAGCATCAACTATAAGATCGTCAAAACATAATAAACACAGTTTAAATGTAATGATTAAGATGATCAATCAATGATTGAATAAGTATATTTTATACAGTGGTGGACAAAACTATTAGAACACCTGACAGATCTGAAAACATTGATCTTTTTTTCTTCCAAAACATGATTTTATTTTATAATGTTCATGAAACATGCTCGGAGCACGGAGCACAACAAATATCAGATGAAGTGAGTCGTGCTGTTTTTATCCACTTTTAACTTTAATATTTGGTGTGTCCACCTTTTTCAGCAATGACATCAGCACATCTCTCTGGCATAGTGTCAATATATTTCCTGAGAACTTCAACACTAATGTTATCCCATGCCTTCTGCAACTCAAGCCAAAGGCTTTTCTTTCAATGTAGAATAGATCTGTCAAGTTTATTTTCCAACTCGCACCAAATTTGCTTGACAGGGATGAGGTCCGGACTTTGAGGAGGCCAGTCCATCATTTTCAAGATTCCAGCAGAATCTTTCCATCGCATGTAGTTCTGGAAATAGTTCGGCAAGAGTTCTGAAACCTCTTAAATATGCCAAGTGTTCTAAAAACTTTGGCAACAATCATTAAACAAAGGCTACGTTCAAAATGTGGCCCAAATTGTTTTTCTTTTTTTTCACAGGTGACACAGATCTGACACAGAGTACTGAATCATAATATATTAAATAAGAATAATAATAACAACAACAACAATACATTTAATATCATAAGTTCTATGAATCTTTGTATTGAGAATTTTTCTGGTGAATTTTATGTTTTAATATTAGTGCTGTCAAACAATTCATCGCATCCAAAATAAAAGTTTTTGTTTACATAATATGTGTGTGTACTGTGTATATTTATTATGTATATATAAATACACACACATGCATGTATATATTTGTAAAAATATGTTACGTTTATATATATTAAATATATTTATATATATAAATTATATGATTATTGTCACAGTCACCAGTTGAACTGCACTGCATTTCCCAGCATCCCTCTTGCCACTCACCTACACTCCGTCAATATTCACTCACACCTGACCTCCATCAGGGAATCCTCCTTACCTGCTACTAATCAAGCTTCCTATAAGACTTCACTCAATCCATAAGCTCATTGTCTGGTCTCGAGGTTACAAGCTCATTGTCTGTCTCTTCACTCACCTGTTGGATCCCCGTAATGCCGAAGATGTCTTCCACTCATTGATTCTCCTAAGAGGGAAAGATAAAGACTGTTTGTTCCTCAGTTTATGGAGCTTCGTTGGACTTTGAGTTTTGCACTTACCTTTTGAAGTTGCGTTCAATTTGTTAAATAAAGAAGCTTTCAACTTACTCATCCTCGTGTGCCTCTCCATCCAGTGTGCGACAGAAGACCAGACCAAACCTCCAACATAACTATGGACATCCTGTCTTTAAACCCTGTGAATTCCCTCCCCAATGTTTTTCAAGATGCCCGCCCAATCGAGGATTATGTTGAGGAATTTCTCGATTTTCCTGTGGAGTTCCATTGAAGGAAAGAACCTTGAAGACAATCTTCAGGGGTGGATTGGATGATCATCTCTACCAACAGATGCCGGCGTCTGATACCATCTGTTCTCTGGAACACTATATTGAATATGCACTTTGGCTAAGTGGTTCTTCCTTCACTGTTGAAGAGGTTACTGACTGCCCTGTGAATGAAAGGGCCTCTCAGAATTCAAGCCAGCCGGCTGCCACCGATGCTGGCTGCTTCGTATTCAGGCCCGCCATCCGCGGCTCACTCAGGCCCGCCAGCCGCCACTGATTCCAGCCCGCCGGCCCAATGCAACCCTAATAAAAGGAGGAGGCTGAGAAGAAAAAGACAGCACTCCGCCCTCATCCTCGGTACAGAGCTCGCTCAGTGCAGGCTCCAGCCCCTTACCAGAGTCCAGTGCAGGCTCCAGCCCATGACCAGAGTCCAGTGCAGGCTCCAGCCCGTGAGTACGCTCCTGTACCTGCTCCTCAAGAGGGCCTTCCAGTGCCTGCTCCACATAAATGCTTTGCTGTACCTGCTACTCTAGAGCGTCTTCCAGTGCCTGCTCCACTTAAGCACAACCCCATTTCTGAATCCAGCCCACGGAGGGCTCCAGCTCCTCAGTTTAGCTCCGAGAGAGCTGTAGATCTCAGTCCCAGAGAATACTGTTCTCTAATCACGGCCAGGAGTGCCGTTCCCAGTCCCAGAGAATCCAGTTCTCAGTTCACGGCCAGGAGTGCCATTCCCAGTCCCAGAGAATCCAGTCCTCAGGTCATGGCCAGGAGTGCCAGTCCCAGAGAATCCAGTCCTCAAGTCATGGCCAGGAGAGCCATTCCCAGTCCCAGAGAATCCAGTTCTCAAGTCACGGCCAGGAGCACCATTCCCAGTCCCAGAGACTCCAGTTCACAAAGTCACGGCCAGGAGCGCCGTTCCTAATCCCAGAGAATCTAGTTCTCAAGTCACGGCAAGGAGCGCCGTTCCCAGTCCCAGAGAATCCAGTTCTCTAGACATGGCCAGGAGCTCCATTCCCAGAGAATCCAGTTCCCCGTTGAGCCCAGGGAGGGCACCTGGTCCCCAGGGAGGGCCACAGATCCTAATTCCAATCCTCCTTCATCTTCACTGGCCTCAGTCAGCTCCGCTCCTCCAGAGCGCCCTCAAGTTCCCACTCCTCCATAATGGTATCCTGTTTCCAAGTTAAGCCCTGGAAGGGCTGCTGTTCCCCCGACTGGCCCAGGGAGGGCCTCAGATCCCAAGATCTCTGCTCCAGAACCAGTTCCAGTGCTTGAGTTCATGCTAATGCTAGCTTCTGTCCTAAAGGTCAAAGAGGCCATTCACTAACCCCTGGAATGTCCTGCCATGGCCAGGGAGGTTGTCTGTGAGCCTACGGCCTACCCTGTCACAGTCGTACTAGTCATTGGTAATCTGTCTGTTCCCTATATTTTAGTTACACCTGCTCCTCCCTGGTGGGCCTCAGTCTCATCTGCTCCACCCTGGTGGGCCTTAGCCTCATCTGCTGCATAACTGTCAGTCACAAGTTGAACTGCACTGCATTTCGCAGCATCCCCCTTGCCACTCACCTGCACTCCGTTAATAATCACTCACACCTGACCTCCATCAGGGAATCCTCCTTACCTGTTTCTACTAATCAAGCTCCCTATAAGACTTCACTCAATCCATACGTTCATTGTCTGGTCTCGAGGTTACAAGCTCGTTGTTTGTCTCTTCTCTCACCTGTTGATCCCCGTAACTCCGAAGATGTGATGTCTTCCACCCATTGATTATCCTAAAAGGGAAAGATAAGGACTGTTTATGGAGCTTTGTTGGACTTTGAGTTTTGCACTTACCTTTTGACGTTGCCTTCAGTTTGTTAAATAAAGAAGCTCTCACCTTACTCATCCTCGTGTGCCTCTCCATCCAGTGTGTGACAAATATAAATATATACATGTAAATATTTTCCAAATGTATGTGTGTGTATTTATATATATATATATACATAATAAATACACACACATATATATATATATATATATATATATATATATATACATAATAAATACACACACACATGTGTTATGTAAACAAAGACTTTTATTTTGGATGCTATTAATCGTTTGACAGCACTATTTAATATACTATATAACAACATGATATATTAAATAATATATCAAAAATTATATTTATTATAAATACATAATTATATATTTATTGTAGTAGTATAGTTTGTTTGATCTTGATAGAACCTAAAGTATATAATTATGGATGATTTCATTGTCTAATAAGTCCAAGAGGTCCATGAAAAACTTCACAAAGTTAAACTAACTAGAAGAAACCCAGTGTTAATGATGCAGGGCCCCTCTCAGAATGATTTTACAAACTTAAATGTTTTGTCACAGTGGCAAAAGAAAAAAAGAAGTTGCTATTGTGTCACCGCAATGACATAATGAGGTAGGCAAATACGTGTCTCTCCGCCCTGTCTCTCCCCTGTCCCTTCCCTCTCTTTCTGTAGTGGTGACAGGCACACGCTCTGGTCTCCATTATGGCTGTGGATGGACAGAATGGGCAGTTGTGGATAATTACTGAAACTGTAGGAGTCAGGGCTGACTCTCAGCACTTTACTCGGTGCCACTGACTCTAGTGCTGTCCCTCACACTGACAAACTTGCACACACCCACTGGAGTAATGTAGGGGACAGTCAGGGAATAGACTGGGAATAGACTGTGTATTAAATACTTGAGATGGTTTAATTGGATTTGTGATCAGTTGTGTTCATTCTAATGGGATCATTCTAACTGACCAAATTGAACACTTTAGAAACAGTTCAGGTCTGCCCAGCTCAAGTACAAAGTGTTTGTATGATTTAATGTTTTATCTATTGTTGGACCAACTTGTGCGATTCTAAATATTCCAAATTTAACAATAGTAATCAGACTGTTTCATCAGCAATTATACACTGTAAAAGTGTATATTGTTACTTTAAATGTGCAGTCAATCATTTTTCCTCAATAAAATAAAATTAAATGCCATACATCACTGTAAAAAAATAACTATCAGCTCATTACACACGACATTATACATAAATTTTTAAAGACATTTCTCCTAACTCTAAAACAAAATGCAAATTGTATAATTCAAAATATTGGTAAAATACCTGTAAAAAATAAATACGGAAAAATTCCTTAACATTATACAGTATGTTTTTCCCTATTTTATTAACCTTAATTTATTTATTTATTTACAATTAAATTAATTGATTTCAATGTTTTATTTAAATTATTATGCATGATTTTTTAGATTAACAAATTCATAGGAAAATAAAACAAAAAAGTGCCTAAACATGCCTGTTCTCACTCACTGCAAACATTATTTATTTATATACTGCATTTACTTATTTTCTTTCTTTCTTAATTACTGAATAATATTCTTGAATTAAATTAATTATTCTTGATGTTATTATGCATGATTTTTCAGGCTGACATTTTTAGTGTATATTTGATTAATATACTGTATGTGGTAAATATTTTCCTTCACTGACATGCACACATTATCAGCTCAGTTAACTGTTTGCAAACCATCAGCTACACTTGAAAGCATTTTTTCCTTTTTGTGCCTTAATCTTTCAAATAAAGAATCTTACCTAATTAACTAGATTAACCTATAACTTAAAGGATAATAAAGCCTTTTAGAAAGAAGCAACACCCTCTATCCAACACACACACACACACACACACACACACACACACACACACACACACACACACACACACACACACACACACACACACACACACACACACACACACACACACACACACACACACACACACACACACATAAACTGCTACCCATCCCTCCCGGCCAAAGGGGCTCCCATCCAGGCTGACAATAACCCAGTGGCAGCTGGTCGATCGATACCCGACAAAAGCTCGGAGGTTGGGGCAGTCAAAAGATTGTTAACTAGCCATTTCATCTCACAGACATTTAGATGATTGTTCGTGCTTCACTGCACTCCTTCAGCGAGGGCTGCTGCCACACCTGTGCAGTGGCCTTTACAAAGCCTGCTTACCCGCTCCTGATGACCTCACTATGGCCAGCAAATAGCCCGACACAAAAGCACTGCTCCTCAGAATGCATCATACTTAACTGCGTTTTCATGCATGGCTGAACGAACACAAGCCATAGATACTGTATTTGGCAATGTTTTTAAACTACTATTTTATTATTCTGTGTGGCGATAATTATTTATTTATTTTATATACATGTATAATATATTTTATCTCTTATTTATCTATCTATCTAGTCTATCTATCTATCTATCTATCTATCTATCTATCTATCTATCTATCTATCTATCTATCTATCTATCTATCTATCTATGATCTGTTTGTCGTATTTGTTTTTTATTATTATTTATTATAAAATATGTATTTATTTATTTATTTTGCACTTTTCTTTTTGACATCTGTGTAGTTATATTGTCTGTGGGATTATAATGTAGATCCTAAAAATATTGAATTTTGCTTGTCTCCGTATGAAACTTATAGCTCAATCATTTCAGATATTCATCAGACATTTCAGTCCAAAGGATTAACTTTCGAAACATTAAAATGCCCCTTTAACCCCAAAATTAGAGTTTATGATTAAAACAAGTCCATCGGGGCATAGCAAGAGCTGACCCTGTTGTCATATTTAAAACTTAAGAAAATTTGCATCTGTCATTCAGTTAAGTACAATGGCTCTAGTGTACTGTGATACATTAGCGTGTGATTTGTTGGTTAATTAGAGGGCTTATGATAATGATAATGACCACATAGCCCATGATGCCACATTTCCAGGTGTTTAGCTTTGGTGATTAGCCGCTGGATGCCTCCTCCCCCATCTAGTGTCCATACAACACTGATTAAATCAAGATGAATGAGTTATTGGACACGGGACACACACAAGCAGTGTACGCTGGTGTATGTCATATGAAAAACACCACCTTATCTGGTAAATGTGAATTCATTAATTATCCAAAGCAGCTGGTATTCATTGCCAACAGTGTTTTTTAAATATACAAGAGCACTAAAAACATTATAAATGTGTTTTTTTTTTTGCGGGACTAACCTGTGCATGTGTGTGAGCTTTCTGCTTAAACTCTGCACACTTGTCCTCTAGTAGTGATCATATGTCAGCGTTTACACTCCTGTGATCATGTCTATGGTTGTGTGATCCAGCAAAAACTCAGCACATGGTCCACGGCCCTGCTCTAGTAGTTCAATGGGGTTGTGGGACATGGGCCGAGGGGTTGGGGCTGGGATGTGGATGTGGACTGGCGCTCTCTGAGGTTCATCCAGGCAGAGCCAGGCTTCCTGCTCCTCCTTTTGTCACACCATTTGGGCTCTTGTGTCTCGGGCCCCACTGCCCTAGCCTCACTTGGCAGCCCTGCACACAGAGGGACATCTGGTCTCTCTGTCCCACCTCCTGCTGAAAAGAAAGAGTCCGGCCATGGCCCCACATTTATATTATATTTTACAAAAGCATTACATTAAACTATAGTAACAGTTCATAACGCTTGAAATAATTTGTATAACAAGTAAGAGAGAGAGAGAGAGAGAGAGAGAGAGAGAGAGAGAGAGAGAGAGAGAGAGAGAGAGAATTCATAATATACAACTATTTGTTATATATATGTGTGTGTGTGTGTGTGTGTGTGACCCTGGCCCACAAAACCAGTCATAAGTAACACGGGTGTATTTATAGCAATAGCCAACAATACATTGAATACATTTTGTGCCAAAAATCAGGATAAGTAAAGATCATGTTCAATGAAGACATTTTGTAAATTTCCTACTATAAATATATAAAAACTTAATTTTTGATTCGTAATATGCATTGCTAGGGACTTCATTTGGACAACTTTAAAGGCGCTTATCTCAATTTTTTTTATTGACCCTTATGACTGGTTTTGTGGTTCAGGTTCACACACACACACACACACACACACGCACGCACGCACACGCACGCACACACACACACACACACACACACACACACACACACACACACATATCTATCTATCTATCTATCTATCTATCTATCTATCTATCTATCTATCTATCTATCTATCTATCTATCTATCTATCTATCTATCTATCTATCTATCTATCTATCTATCTATCTATCTATCTATCTGTCTGTATATATATATATATATATATATATATATATATATATATATATATATATATATACATTTAAACATAATTAATTGTCGTTCTGCAGAGAAATAATTTATTTAATTACATCTTATTTTCTTTCTTTCTTTCTTTCTTTTTAACTCGATGCTTTTAACGTAGTCCTAAATCTTTATTACTAGTTTCGAATTCCGGCAGTTGGTCTACTGATGTTTCGCAGGACTCGGACAGGTAGACCACCAGATTATCAGTTTTCCTGCATAATCATAAGATTAAAGAGGAAAGCGCTCCCACCATCTCCGGGACACAGCCGCTGACTTCCCCTCTGTTCTTTTCGCAAAATTACTGAGAGCACGCAATATTAAACCCATTTTGTTCGTGCGCACTGGGCCAGAATAACGCGATGATTAGGCCACGAATGGGACCGGTTTCTTCAGCTTGATTTCATGACGGTAATGTAGCCCATGCATGGGAGAAGAAAGGCAGAGATGGGGACATCTGTTCAATACAGGCCAAAAAGAGCCTCGGTGGCATCTTGGGAAAGAAAGCAACAGGATATTACATGCGACGTTTAGTAGTCGTTTTTGACTGCTTTTATTATCATTGTAATTTTTTTTCGTTAATTTATTAAATTTAAGTATTACAGGATTAAGCATGTGATGTGAATTATATTCCCAAAATCACGAATTCAATTTTATTTGCAATTTTTTTGGCCAGATAGACGTTCTAACCTTTTATTATTTTTGAAATAATTTATTTAAAAGTAATACAATTGTGAAATGTGTTTTCTGTAGTAGGCCTATTGTTTTAAACAATCACGCTGTTGCTGCGCTTCCACCCAATCTTCTCTCGCGCATCTCTCGCGCTGTCTTGTCAGAGGACATGAACACATGTTTTGATTACACCACCGGTGGCCGAGCGGCTCCTCCGTTATTCGTAATTAAACTCAATTCCCAAAGTAACATTTATCTTCCAGGGTCTGCGCGTTCACTGCGCGCGAGCGCCACTGCCTTCTGCTGTGCGAGAGGAGATGCGCGCGGGGTCAATCAATAAAGCGAGGACACAGACACGGTATGTGCATCATGCATCTGTTGCAATCAAACAATGCTGCAGTTTATGGGACATTTGTTTGCGTGTGTGTGACATTTGTATTTTGGAACGGGTTGCGCGTGCAGGTTGAGTTATGGAAATATATTGCCGTGAAGTTTCACCACTTTATTTATTTGTCTGTTAGTCTTTACATGCTGATGTCATTTTTTTAACTCTGTGTGGTATGAAAATGTTTTAGCGCTGGACATTAGTTAGTTATCATAATCTCACCATCCACAAACCAAAGTCTTTAAATCATCTGAGAGAAAAGTTCAGTTATTTTGACATTCTGGATGTTTGACACAAAAGCTGTACGTTTTATTTTTTTTTTTTAATTATGTAGAAATTAATTTTACAAACTGTACAGGTTTTGAATTACATGGCTGACATTTAACATTTGCGCAAAGTAGCCTATCTTTTTTTCCCCCGATGCGCTTTGCTTATTTTGTTGCGTATTTTTCTCACTCTCAATTTTGAGTTCAACTGCTTCTTGTTCTTTGAATTAGAAAGGGTAAGCACTGCCAAGGAAACAACAGAACTGTTGTGCAAATCGAAGAAACAGAGAAATGAATCTGATCAGCCATCTATCACTTCCCGCAATAAAGGAGGCGACACGGCGGAGGCAGATGATTTGATGAATAATCTTCGGTCGTTTTAATTAACTTTTTGCTGTCCTATAATGACCAAGTGGGTCAACGGAGCCGGTCAATAAGAATGTTAATATCAAACAAATAAAACTTCTCATGATTAAAAACCTCCTGCTTTATTAAATTTGAAATTCAAATGAAATTTATGCCTCCAGTCCACGGCGCATGTAAATAGAGTAGCCAGGGCTACATCATTATCCTGAGAGCATTTCTGCATTCATCGTCCTGATATCAATAGCCCGCCACTGTATTGCTGTTGAGAGTTAACCGAACACAAAAGACACATTCCACCTTGTAAAGACGTTTACATGCATTATGACCCACAAGTTCACAGATTGAAATGCCCGCAATTCGTAATACATATAATAACAAAATGTCAAAAAACACACCAGTCATGTGTAAAATGCTGTGCGTGTTACTGTACATGTCGTGTGGGATTGTGTGTGTGTGTGTGTGTATTAAGGAGACAGTGAAAGAAGGAGATGGTATGTTATAATATAGCCTAAAGTTATGAGAGTAGCCTATTGATTTCGTTCATTTGCAATTAATGCATATACATTTTTAAATCAATAGCCCCACAATGCACGCTTTTTTGAATTATTTACAACGTTATCTACTAAAGGAAAGTTTTATTAAACGTGTTCATTTTCGAAACAATGGTCAAACATTTAAAGAACAGTTGAAATTATTTTAGCCTATAAAAATAAAAAGGCAACCTGTTCGTTTTGTCTTCTTGACCTGTACAACATAATTTCTTTACAATAGTTTATGGAAATCTATATTCTACAAAACAACCTATAATGACAACGACTTGTAAGAGTGATATGATATACAAGTGCTATTTTTTCCATTATCACAACTTGTAGAACACATATCATAATAATAATAATAATAATAATTCATAACAGATCAGGGGATCCAGTAACCTCGTTAACCTCTTTATACAAAAGAATATAAAAGTTTTCCCTAAAACTTCCAGTCCTACTTATTTAACTTGAGTTGTATTATGAGGGGGGTGTTGGAAGGGGTGGAGATCTTGTCTGAAGTGCTCTATCGATGACCTCACGCCAGAATGTGTCCGCGTGAAGGTACGGCTCTTCCTGATTGGTCGCCCGTGTCACAGCGGCACTTCAAAGCCGTGAGAGGAGCTACAATTGTGCTGGAATGGGCGGACCACATCATTGTATTGCACACCTCTAAAAAAACAGTGCTCTGATTCATAAATATAAAAAGATCCTCTGAGGAGGGCACTTTTGTGATGGCAACTTCACTTCTAGGGGTGAGTCTAAGGAGTTTCGTGCTGGTTTAATTAGTTTCCTTTATTGTCCTGTCGTGGGGATTAACATTGCTTGGGTCAGCCGGGGAGAGAGTCACTTGATTATGTTTTAAGCGAGAGAAACGAGCAGGACTTCCATTTCTCAACTACGACATTGTATGTATAACTTATCTTGGTATTTATATGTTGTGTTTCGCTTTTGTTTTGTGTTTGCGAGTGGTTGTATTTCACGTTACTGCCATACTTCAGGTATGCTGGGCTTGCACGATAAAAAACAGCGAGTTAAAAATGTTCATCGAACATTCCCAAATCTACCTTATTTACTTACCTTCTAACTTCTTTTGTTCCAGGAGGAGCCGAGATTGGGGTCGACTCCTTTAGCCATGTTGGCTGCGACGTGTAACAAAATCGGGAGTCCGAGTCCTCCTTCCTCTATTTCGGATAACTCGTCTTCGTTCGGAAAAGGATTCCACCCGTGGAAACGAGCGGCAGCCAGCAGCTGTAGTTTGGGATCCAGTTTATCCTCTTTCGCTCGGAATGGTGGTGGTTTAAGCGACTCTTTTTGCACGAACACTTCCACGGGATCCAGTGCCTTTTCCTTAACTTCTGGTACTTCACCCAACTCCCACTTCGGAAACGACTACTCAGTTTTCCAGGCGTCGGTTTCAAACAACTCCCAAGAGCCCAGCCACCAGCCCATGTTTATTTCCAAGGTGCACACGTCCGTGGACAGCTTGCAAAGCATTTACCCGAGAATGAGCGTGGCCCATCCCTACGAGTCGTGGTTCAAGTCCTCGCACCCTGGCATACCCGCTGGGGATGTGGGCACCACGGGCGCGTCCGCGTGGTGGGACGTGGGAGCCGGTTGGATTGACATGCAGAACCCGAACGGAGCCGCGCTCCAGACGTCCCTTCACTCCGGTGGGCTGCAGACCTCCTTACACTCTCCTTTGGGGGGATACAACTCAGACTACTCGAGTTTAAGCCACTCTGCATTTAGCACCAGTGCGTCCCCGCATCTGCTGACCACTGGTCAGCATCTCATGGACGGGTTTAAACCCGTGCTCTCCTCGTACCCGGACTCCAGTCCCTCTCCCCTGGGTGGAGCGGGAGGTTCCATGTTGACAGGGGGTCCGACGGTCTCGTTGGCGGGATCTCCGCGGTCCTCGGCGCGGCGCTACTCGGGCAGAGCGACGTGCGACTGTCCGAACTGTCAAGAGGTTGAGCGCCTGGGTCCAGCTGGCGTGAGCCTCCGCAGAAAAGGGCTACACAGCTGTCACATTCCCGGCTGTGGGAAAGTGTACGGCAAAACGTCGCACCTCAAGGCTCATTTGAGGTGGCACACCGGAGAAAGGCCGTTTGTGTGTAACTGGTTGTTTTGTGGGAAGAGGTTCACGCGCTCCGACGAGCTCCAGCGACATTTACGCACACACACCGGCGAGAAGCGCTTCGCTTGTCCCGTGTGCAACAAGAGGTTCATGCGGAGCGACCACCTCAGTAAACATGTCAAAACGCACAGTGCCGGAGGCTCGTCAGGGTCGGGCTCTGGGGCGAGCGGAGGGAAACGAGGGAGCGACACCGACAGCGAGCACAGTGTGCCCGGTAGTCCCTCGTGCCACTCACCTGACCTGTTGCAACCTCCCGAGTCTGTCCCGGCGACGGGCATGAACGACCGTGCAAACTCCCTCGATTAATCCCCTTCAAAATGCACGCACACGAATCTCGAACGGACTAGAAACTTATCTGACGGTTCGCAGCGCAAAAATGTTGTTCGTTCGGTAACACTTTATAAAAACTTTCGATAATTCCAATTGTTAACATACGCTATCAGATCACTAGTTAATGCACATTCAATTCTGAATATCATATGTGAAACAATATAAACCAAAGTTTCATCTCTTTTTAGCTATTCGAGTGTACATTAACTAATTTTCTGTTCAGCTTAAAGTGAAAGTTATTATAAAGTGTCACCTGGTGAAATACGCGTGTGGCCATTTCACTTGGATGTTGTAAAGTGATTCAATTTACGATTCAAATGTAATTTACAATGAAGTAAGCCTGTTTTGGTCTGCACAGATTCTATGTGACATGAATTTGGTAAAGTAAGGGAATATTAAAAAGGACATCATCTGATATGCGCATTCTGATGGGTATCTGTCGAATAGTCTTATTTTACTTACTGTTGTTATGAAACAGAAAACATGTATTTTACCCATCAGTGAAGTGGCCTGTCATTGCTAACTTTTTGTTTTTCTCAAAACCAAACTGTGGCACTTTATTCACGAACACTACTAAAGTCCAATTTCGTAATGATAAATTGCCGTAGTGTTGAATAGACTTCGTTTTGTCATTTACAAATTCATTTCTCTAATATTCGAAAAGATAGTCTATATATCGCACATTGGTCTTTGTCGAAACTACAGACTACAAATCCTAAGTTTGTATGAAATGTACTTATTTCTTGTTGCTGCAAAAGAATGTAAATATTGAAAATAAAATAGAATAGAGAAGGTTATTCCACACTGATGTAAAACTTGAGTATGTATTTGTTCAAGACGCAAATTTTGAATAGCATTTTTAGTTGCATATATTAAATATCCAAAACTGTTTTTTTTTGTGACGAAAACGTCATATTTATCCACGAGTTGGACTTGATTTTTATGTAATTTTTTGGGAGGTCTGTCATAGACGCACTTTGAAATGATTTGTAAGATTTTAAATTCAGAATTCAGTGTTTAATCACGTTTTCTAATTTATGTAAGCATGCACATGTAAGGTGAGCGTTTATTTCACATCGTTTATTTGAGAAAATTTGATTTCTAATTTAAGCCACTCAATAAAGTCAACATGGGCTCAGCCACAGTGAACGGTTTGCGTTGATATTACTGCAATGTTCAGTTTCTATCAAATAAATGTGCTCCAATGCAGGACCTGTTACGCCATTTCAATACCAATTGTAAAAATAAACGTGTTTAAATATTAAAACTGCAGTTGTTGTGAAACCCACGAAAAGCCGCTTTAGTTAATTAACTGTTTGCTACAACTTATAACAGTTTTTTTTAGAGTTGTACACATTCTCAAAAGTAGATTCCAGACAATAATTCTAAACTCCTAAGAGCATTTTATGAGATACAATAAGAACTGTAACATGTCAAATTCAGCACTCAAATGTTGAATTAAAAACGGTGACTATAAATGTAGGTTTTTGTTAGTTTATAAAAGCTATACATTTGCAGTCACTTTAAAATAAAAATAGCCTCAAAGAACGCCAACCCAATAACACAAACTGTTACATCTTTAGTAACCACGAAAACAATTCATGTTCAAGGATTTCAGTGTTTTTCCAAATGTGTCTTTCGAAAATAAATATTATGAAGAATATTGTCAGTGCTAGCATAGAGTTGGTTACAGACGAAAAAAAGAATTATTAAAAAATGTACTGCCAAAATACGTGACCGTACAAACAAAATTACACGTACAAAAGGTACAAATATGCTAGTCCAGAGAAGAGTTTGGGAACTGAAATGTACTTTAAACAAGTTAGCTTTACTTTAAATAAAAAGTTAAATTCAAACATGCCTATAAGGAAAGAACGACAGCAGAGAATGATGGATAGTTTATTTGATAACTATCGAAAAAGCATCTTAAAAACAAACAATGTATAATATTAACAGGAATATACAAGAATAATACCAGTTAATGTTCGAAAGACAATAAAGTTAAAGTCTGTGCAAAAAAAAAAAAAAAGGTCCAACATGTTGGAGGCTCAAATCACGAGCAAATATCGCCCCCACGCGCCGAGTGCATATAAACAAAACCAAGATTCACAGTCAAAGGGTTTGTGCCTCTGGACAGACCATAACATCTTCAAAACATGAGGTAAAAGTGCTGCAGTTACCTGTTAAAGCAGATACGTACTGGTGGTGGTTTACTCTATTGTATGTACAATAAAATAACACTACTGTTATATTTACAATGCACAGTATAAAAATTGAGAAAAATAAATCTATAGATATAAAATATATTTTCCTTCTTATATAAGAAAAGTATCTTTCATTGTAACAAAATGACTAAATAGCATAATCCCACTGTTTTGTTGGCTTGTTTCTCGAGTCAGAATATTTAAATGCCTCTTAGCTTATCAATGCAAGCGTTTTACATTCAGAACCATGTTATGATTGTAACATTTAGTCCTAAAACAAACAGAATATTTAGTGACGGAGTAGATTTCAATTTTATTTAAGATTAACTGCACCATTTAATCATTTAACTTTGCCCTTGATTTTAGATATACCACCACTAGAATAAATCAAAGGGAGTTGAAGTTAGTGCGCAGACACTTGGGCATTCACTAGAGCATAGTAGGCCCCTTGTTTGGCCATGAGTTGGGCATGCGTTCCCTGCTCAGTCACCTTGCCGTTCTGAACAACCACGATGATGTCAGCATTATAAATAGTGGACAAGCGGTGGGCAATGACGATACATGTGCGGCCATGCCGAGCGTCATCAAGGGCCTTCTGCACAATCTGTAAGACAGGAAAGAAAGAAGTGGTCAAAACTTTAAACTAGAGGTAATTGGATATTTAAAGCAACACTTTATCAATTAAATCTCTTGATTTGAGTCTTAGGATTGATCTTCTTTTCTTTTCTAAATTTAACAAGACATTAAGACTCAGGGGGTATGCATGTAGAGTGTACATTTATGGTTTTAAAGGCATTCCTTAAAACCAGCAGGATGTAGGCACACAAGTACAAACTATCAAAAGTGCCGCCTGCTGGTCGAAGATTGAAATGCATACAGTCCATTAAGCATTAAAAAAGAAACAGTTGTAGTAAATAAAATGAACTTTACTAATGCAATACTTTGAAATAGTTTTGAAAAGGTGTGTAAGAGCCTGTACAAACCTTCTCGCTCTCTGTGTCGAGTGCAGATGTGGCCTCGTCCAGCAGCAGAAGTTTGGGATTACGGACCAGAGCTCGAGCGATGGCTATCCTTTGCTTCTGTCCTCCAGACAGCTGAGCGCCTTTATCTCCAACTCGAGTGTTGTATTTCTGAAAGGATATTAAATATGTATATAGATCATGAAATCAGACTGTTTTTATTGGCAGCTATAGTATAATATATATATATATATATATATATATATATATATATATATATATATATATTTTTTTGGGGGGGAAATAATACTTTTATTAAAATTGATCAAATTTTATGTATATCAATCAAAAGTGTAGACATTACAATATCACAAATTGTATTTAAATCAATGATTTTCTTTTGAACACTGGTTACTTTATTATCATTAAGACACTATTATAATTTTAAGAAATATTTAGAATTTGCTTTAATTTTGAACTTTTGTTACAAATATTTTTTTATTTGAGTTCATTTTACTTTTAATTAAAGTTGAAGTAATGTTGTTTTTGTGATTTTATTCGTTTTTATAATATGCCTATATAGTTTTCATTTATTTATATTTCAGTTTTACTTATTTTAGTGCGTAAAGATAAACTAACTGAAAATGAGACATTTTATGCCAACTAGCTGAAATAAAAAAGTTAAATGTTTTTATATATATATTTTTGTTGTTATTTCAGTTAAAAGTTTATTTTATTTCAAATAACAAAATTGTTTTATGGTTTTTGGTAACTATAATAACCCTGTTGAACGTTCTATTTAATAAAGAATCCTGAAAAAAATATGGATTCAACAAGAAAACAACTGTTTTCAACATTGATAATATTAAGAAATGTTTCTTGAGCAGTAAATCAGCATATCAGAATGATTTCTGAAGGATCATGTGACACTGAAGACTAGAGCAATGATGCTGAAAACTCAGCTTTGCCTTCACATAAATAAATAACATTTTAAAATATTAATTAATGCAATGATATTTCAAAATATTTACTGATTGGTTTTATTCAATAAATGAGTAATGAACTTGTTTGTAAAGCAAAATGCATTGACACACACATTAACAGAGACATCATGCATACCTCTGGAAGGCCAAGGATAAAATTATGAATGTTGGCCTTTTTCGCAGCTTCCTCGATCTCATCCTGAGTGACGACGCGGCTGTTGTCTCCATACTGAATGTTCTCAGCAATGGTGCAATCAAACAGGATGGGCTCCTGAGACACCAGCCCCATCTGTGTGCGCAGCCATGCCAGGTTCAGACTTCTGCTGTCGTTCCCATCTACAAACTGCGCGACAAGCAAAAACCAGACAGAACGTGAGGCACAAATTGATCCCTTGAGCCAAAATAATGGCCTAGACCTCTAGGCACACAAAACCACCTGATGAACTCACCACTTGGCCTGCCGCAGGGTCGTAGAAACGCTCCAGAAGCTGAATGGTGGTGCTCTTGCCACAACCACTGCTGCCCACCAGCGCCATCGTCTGGCCTTGACACACGGACACATTCAGGTCCTGCAGGACTTTCACATTCGGACGCGTTGGATAGGAGAATTGCACATCTCGGAATTCAATATTCCCTGAAAAGTTTGTCTGAAAAAAAAATACTTTTTATATTATATTGTGCTTGTTGGTGACTACTTCTAACCGTTTCAGAATTTTATACTTACTGGTCGGTCTCCAGACTCGTCATAGATATCGATGGCTGGTTTCTTTTCTAGCAGCAGTAAGATCCTCCCAGCTGCTGCTTTAGCTTTGGCAAAGTCGGGGGCGAATGATGAGGACTGACCAATGTTCATTGCAGCAAAGACAATCACAGAAAACACCCTGTGGAAGACGAACCGACACATCAATGTAGTAAAGAGCATGCTTGATATTTAAATATCTCACACACGCACACACACACACACACACACACACACACACACACACACACACACACACACACACACACACACACACACACACACACACACACACACACACACACACACACACACACACACACACACACACACACACACACACACACACACACACACACACACACACACGAAAACAGCTTGTACTTACAGGAAAACATTTTCATATTCTGTGTAGCAGCGTGCAATAAGCCAGGATCCGAAGCGGAAGATTGCGGCATTGACCAGGTAAGGAATGGCTTGGGCAAGAGCAAAGGTGATTCCGTAGATGGGTGCTTTACACAAACTAGATCTGAAATATCACATATTGCTGTTTGTAAGATTTGGCTGAATCAGATTTGGCATTAGCTGAGCACTTTTGTTGAGCCACGGATAAACTGATCTGTTAGCAGTTTCTGAGATTTCAAAAGTTTTAGTGCTTAGGACTCCCGAATATAATGATTCCCTTGTTTTTATTTTTAGATTTTCAGTTTTCATTTGAATAATTCTGTTGTGTTTTTTTCATATACATTTCTGTTTAGCTTTAGTGCTTCATTTCAATTGATTAAGTTAACAATAACAACACTGCTTGTGAGGGACACCTATCATATCCTAAAATAGTCATGTATAAAATCTATTTATAATGCACAAGAAAAAAACTATTTAAAATATTTTCAAAATTAAGTAATAATAGTGTCACTGTACTAAAGTCAAAACAAATTATTATTAAAAGTTGTTTTATTATTATAAACAAATTGTTATTAAAAGTTTTTGAACAGTAAGATTTTTTATGTTTTTAAAGAATTCTCTTTTGCTCACCAAGCATGCATTTATTTGATCCAAAATACAGCAAAAAAGTAATATTATGAAATATTTGTTCTATTTAAAATAACTGCTTTCTATATATGTTTAAATGTAATTTATTCCTCTGATCAAAGCAAAATGCTCAGCATCATTACTTCAGAAATCATTCTAATATGCTGATTTGCTGCTCCAGAAATATTTTTATTATTTTTATTATTATCAATATTTAGACAGTTGAGTACATTTGTTTCCAGGAGTCTTTGATAAATAGAAAGATCCAAAGATCAGCATTTATCTGAAATAAAAAGCTTTTGTAACATTCAAAAGCTTGGAGGCAGTATTTTTTATACTTTTATTTTGCAAGGAAAATTAAATTGATCAAAACTGATGCTAAAGACATTTATAATATTACAAAATATTTCTATTTCAGATAAATGCTGTTCTTCTGAACTTTCTATTCATCAAATAAACCTGGAAAAAAATCTATTCAAATACAGAATAATAATAATATTTTTAAATATGTTTTTGCTGTATTTTGGATCAAATAAATTCAGGCTTGGTGAGCAGAAGACAATTCTTTAAAAACATAAAAACATTTACTGTTCAAAAACTTTTGACTGGTAGTGTATTTTTAAATATGAAAATGTATTCATGTAATTAATTATTATTAAATGTATATTCTTCTATCCTTTTTTAAACCCCCATTACAGTAATGTTTTATTACAGTAATCTTTTAACCAGTTTCAATATAATGCTTTTAATTCAAATATAATTGCATTAAACAATTTTTTTAATGAAATATTAACTTTGACAGCCCCTAAAGTACATTTTGTCTCCTGCTTCAAATTTTGCATGGGGCCCTTAGCGCCACCTTGTGGTCCCCAGACCCCAGTTTAAAACCCCTTTATTAAAATGTTTAGTGTTAAAAATGTGATTTTACTTGTATGGCTTGCTCAGGCTGTCAATAAACTTGTGGAAGAAGACATCTTCGCGGGTTAATGCAACAACCGTTCTGAAGTTCTCAACAGTTTCTGTGGATATCTGTGGGGAAGAGTTACCAGTCAGTTATACATAATCCGTTATTGCATGTATTAAATCACATAAACTGCACAAAACCAAACCAAAAAAAGGGTAAATGACCAGTATACTGTACCTTGCCAGACATCTCCAGTGCGCTCTGATCTTTGGATGCGTGTCCTGCCATGGCTCTCATCTGGATGAAATTAGCCCCCGTGAGGAAGGGGACACAGGCAAGGATAAGCAAGGTGAGCTGCCAGCTATGGATGAAGGCCACAATGATAGCGATGCCAAGAGAACAGATAGTGTTTGTGGCTAGACCTAATCTGGATCCTGCAGCCTAGAGATGAGAAAAAGAGAGAAGAAAAAAAGTCACTACCCAACTAAGCTACATTATCAATAAATATAATATTTAAATACACTCCTGTTCAAAAGTTTGGAGTGAGTAAGGTTTTTTAATCTGCAAAGATGCTTTAAGCTGATCAAAAGTGACAGTAAAAACATTTATAATATTACATTACATCAATAATGTCAAAGAATCCTGAAAAATGTATCATAGTTTTTACAAAAATATTAAGCAGCACAACTGTGTTTAACATTGATAACAATACAAATTTCTTAAGCAGCAAATTAGCATATTAGAATGATTTCTGCAGGATCGTGTGAAATTAAGACTGGAGTGGTGGTGCTGGAAATTAAACTTTGCCAGTACAGGACTAAATTACATTTTAAAATGTATTCAAACAGAATATAAATATTTCACAAAATTACAGTTTTTACTGTATTTTTGATCAAATAAACTGGTGAGCATAAGAGACTTTAAAAAATATTACCGACCCCTAACATTTGAATGGTCGTGTGCCTATGAATTCAAGCTATTAATACTAAAAGCTATAGTCATATGGATTGAGAAACAGATTCAGCCAGGCCTATAACGGTTTAAAGAGATGGATGTAATGAACCAGAGCCAAAAACACAGGCTGTATCCACAGTGAAAGCTTAATTACTGGTTCTGATGGCAAATCACTGTGTTCCACTCACCCCTTTAACCAGAGACGCATCTGTGGCTAATTTAGTGGTCAGGACTCCCACTGCATTGTTGTTGTCATCAAACCAAGCAATCTCCTGTTAAGAGAAACAGGCTTGAGGATGAAGCACACATTTCAATAGCTATTTGTTTGCGCCAGATTAGTTCTCAACTGCATAGAGTAATGGAACGAGAGATGCGGGAAATGTGCCATACCTGTCTCATCATGGCATTGAACGCCTGACTTCTCAACCTCATGGTTAGCAGCTCCCCAGATTTACCAAACAGGAAGCCCTACAGGACAGAGCAACAGATGTGAAAATTACGTACAGCAACTATACGCACACCATATATTCAACAAATATATTAAACTGTTTTCAACAGTGATAATAAAAATGTTTCTTTAGCACCAAATCAGTATATTAGAATGATTTCTGAAAGATCATGTGACCCTTGAAGACTGGAGTATTGACGCTGAACATTCAGTTATGCCATCACAGGAATAAATTGCATTGAAAATTGAAATATTTAAATAATTTCAATAATATTTAAATATTTCAATACATTGAAATATTTCATAATAATTCAAACATAAAACTATACATCTAAATGTATAAAAACAAAAAAAAAAAATATATAATTTTATATTGCAAGAATATTGTACCGTTTTATTGTTATTTTTACTTAAATATATGCAGCATTGGTGGACATAACTTGAAATAATTCTTACCAAACTCAACATTTTGACCGGTATATGTATAAATATAGTTTATTTATAAACTAGATACTAGTTTTATTTATACATTTGTTTATTTATTATTTTAATATGTGTATATATTAGTGCTGTCAAACGATTAATTGAGATTAATCGCATCCAAAATAAAGTTTTTGTTTACATAATATATGTGTGTATACTGTGTATATTGATTATGTATATATATAATACAAACACATGCATATATATTTAAGAAAAATATGTTATGTTTATATAATAAATATATTTATATATAATATAAATTATATGAAAATAAATATATACGTGTAAATATTTTTGAAATGTATACTGCATGTGTATGCTTTTATATATAAATAATAAATATGCACAGTATACACATAAATTATGTAAACAAAAACTTTATTTTGGATGCGATTAATCACGATTATCAGTTTGACATATACATATATATACTGTATATATATATATATATATATATATATATATATAAATGTATTGCTGTGAAATAAAGGTTAGGGGTTTGTTAATTTCTCTAACCCAAAATATGAGCAAAAGCAATGCTAGCAAACATACGCTTCATTTCCATTACCCTTCAAATTGCGCAAATTGAAATTGCGAATTGAAAATACGACTAATGGAAATACATACATTTATCAAAAACTCCCATACATCGCAAAGAGGTTTGTGCTTTCCTAAAGATACATGCATATATCTCCTTCGACTAAAACGAATGGCTAGTGCGATGACTGCGCTTTATGCAAACCTACCAACATCTGTCGCCATGACTTATTGCAAGAGGGAAAATTTACGTTTTAGTGTCATAACATCGGGTAATGGAAACACATTTCGCAATAGTTTTTATCAAAATGTATAAAATAACGCAAAAGATTTACGCAAATCTGTAATGACAACGCACCTGGAAGAAATAGGTGATAAAGGCCACTGCTCCTATTAGTAGAAAGAAAAGTGAGAACATCATGGTCTTCTGTCGCTTTACGTCAGGGTCAACCTCTGCAAACACCTAGAAACAGATTAAACTCGATTGAACTGATCATTCTGATTAAATCATTATAAATGCTATGTGCTTATGGGACTAGTGTAAAATCCAATCCACATTTTTAAATGAATTATTTTGAAACTATCGTGAGCAAATGAGCTGGAAGCTAAATCTACACAATAGAGAATTTTGTTAAGAGATGTGCGAACACAGACAAAGGACACTCACACCAATGATTTTGGCAAACAGAATGGCCACACAGGGATAAACAGCTCCACCCACAAGGCTGGCCAGTGTGCCCACCAGCAGGTACAGCCATTCCGGCTTATTCAGAGCCAGAATTTTAGTGAAAGGTATTTCGGGAACATTTTCTTTTTCCTACAAGAGAATTTGAAATGAACAGGATCCAATTACTCCATTTATGAATCACCAGTGTGATTCACTCAGTAGCATCAAAGAAGCGGAGTGCATGTACCTTTTTGTCTTTTTTGGATTTCTTGCTCTTCTTCTTTGAGGACTTCTTTCTGGAGGAACGTCTCTCACTGCCACGTCTTAAGCTTCGTCTGAAGGTTCCATTCTCATTTTGCATTTCCATTACTCCCTCAGGAGTCTCTGTTTCAGAAGATTCCTCACCGGTTTCTCCCTCAGAATCATCCTGAGTATCATCTTCATTGGCATCAAGATCATCATCATCTAGTCTCCCAGAGGTCTGGTAATGTAAATGAGTAGAAATATAAACAAACAAATAAATAAACATTATGCCAAATATCTCTAAATATGGTGAAAATGTTGGGGTCAGTATAAAAGATGTCTTCTTATTCATTTTATAGCAACAGTTTGGAGGACCCTTTTCTATTCGACATAACAGTGCCCTTCAAGGATCAAAGAGAAATAAATCAGATACAGTCGTTTTTATAAATGCAGACCTTGAGCCAAAAACTCATCACCAAACACCAATGACTAGTATTATAGATTTAAGATTTCATACACTTCAAAACTGTATAAAGACTGAATTTCTTTGTTGCCACAGTTTATACTGAGTGACCTTTTTCTCTTCTAGAAATATTAAGCAGTGATATTATAATGGTAATATTACATAATAATTGTCTTTTATAATTTCAAGTCATTGGTGTTTGGTGAAGTTTTTGGCTCAAAATGTACAGTCATTAAAGTGTCTTTCTACACCAGGTATAAAAGTTCAACAGTGGGATTCTACAGGACAACAGTTTCTTCCACACTGACTGAATCATCATTTCTCTTTGATGTCTCTGTGTATAAGGCAAGGATCAAAGAGAAATGATGATTCAGTCCATGTGGAAGAACTTCTGTCCAAACTGGTCTGCAGAAAATTAGCAGCTTCCCTAACACCTCTGAATGTAACTTTAAATGCTTAGACATTGAGCTCAAAAACTGGAAATCACCAAACACTAATGACTAAAACTTTCATTAGTACATATAGGGGTCATTTCATACACTTCAAAACTGTTGCAACAGAGATGGAAATACAATTTTTAAGTACATGAATTTCTTTGTTGCCACAGTTTTGGAAGTACCTTTTTTCTCTTCTAAAGAAGGGGGTGTGCCATACTTTTGTCCATATAATGTACAAGTATTGGTGTTTGGTGATGCTCAATTTTTGGCTCAAGGTCTGCATTTAAAGTCACACCAGAGGTGTTCAGCTGGGATTAGGACTTGGCTTTCTGCAACCAGTCAAGTTCTTCCAACTGACTAATCATCATTTATCTTTGATCCTTGCCTTATACACAGAGACACTATGTTAGAATAGAAAAGGGTTCTGTCCAAACGGTTGCTAAAAAATTGAAGCACACAATTCCCTAGAATATCATTATATGTAAACATTAAGATTTGTACTCATGGAAATTACTAAAGTAGTCAAAACTTTCATTAGAAGGGGTGACCCAATACTTTTGGCAATATAGTGTATATATATATATATAAATAAAATAATATCTTATAATTATAAGAAAAAAGATTGTCAACGTATATTTTTTCTATTAACTGTAAGAATAAAGAAATAAGATATATAAACCTTTAGTAATAATACAACATTTATTTTCTCTTACTGGTATTACTGTTAAAAAATGCTGTCAATGAAATAAAATAAATTAGATGAATTACATGATTTATAGTTTAGAAAGCAAAACAAAAGTGTGAGAGTGTCAAATTTGTTAAATGTGTTTTAAGGGACATTTAATCCATTTCTGATTTGTGACCCTGGACCACAAAACCAGGCATAAGGGTCTATTTTTCGAAATTTAGATTTATACATAATCTGAAAGCTGGATAAACAAGATTTCCATATGGTTTGTAAGGATATGATAATATTTAGCCAAGATACAACTATTTGAATAACTGGAATCTGAGGGTGCATGTGGAGAGGGGGGCGTGGGAAGGCGGAACGCGCTAAGGGGAGAGCGGGTTCTGAGACGAGCGGGGAAACGGTTGGTAAGTGAATCATGATTTACAGCTGTATCTACTTGCAGTGATTGCCGGAGAGACTTAAAAAGGGCCCGCCGGCCGGCAGAGGGAGAGAGAGAAACTGGAGTCCCAAGCAGAAACCTGAGACAAAGAAGTGTTCAAATTTTGGTTGAAGTTTGTGGCTTCTGGCACGATCCCTACACTGCAAACCCGGGACGAGGAAGCCGGCGCGCCGACATAACCCGCCAGCCCCACACCACTTGCGGACTAATCGCTCGCGGGTCTTCAAAAATCAGGCGCTAAGAAGCTGGAGCAGGAGGACCGCTTTAATATATTTACGGTAGGAAATACCCCACGACGACCCGGAGGCCTTCGTGGACAAAATATATTCCCCCTGCTGACGGGGGAGGCACAGGTGGAATGCCTGTTGCGATCCTGATCTTAAAACGGGCCATCCTGCACTCGGCCGAAACCCTAATACAACGCTCCTAAGGGGAGTGCGGCCGATTTTTCAGGCTCCGGGACGCGTGCCGCAAAGCCCCGCGAGAAAAATAAATTCGTCGGTCGACTGCCCCGATTTTGACCCAAACTATTTGGCTGCCCCGGGGTCGGCGATTCTCTCTCCCTCTCTCTCTGCTCTCCCCCCCCCCCTCTCCTTCTCTCTCTCGCCCGGTCCCAAATATACCCCCGCAACTTGAGACTGGTTTTGTGGTCCGGCCTGCTGGAGATGGGGGATCCCGGGCACTTCCAGGACCACTTCCGATATGGAGGTGGGACTGCTGGTCCGGGTCCCCGATCCCGGGGGCTGCCCCCGATCAAGCCGGGCAGTACAGATAGTGAGTATCAAGGGGGGTACATCATAGGCCTTGGTGGATTCGGGCTGTAACCAAACCTCCATCCATCAAAGCCTGATACAGTGGAATCTTTGTGTTTTGTGTGTGGCATCCCACTCCGTGAGGGGCTGCCGCTTTTCTGTTATTTTGTTTATTACACAGTTCGCCGGTTCCCGCCTCCTTCCTTCCCCTACCATGTACACTGGTGCCGAGCCCGGGAGGAAGGAGGGACACGCTGTCAAAGAGCCCTCGCTGCTGAGGGGAATGCGGTACCTGTTCGGGCAGCAGGAAGAAGCGGAGACCGCCAGTGGCTGCCCGAGGCGGTGGTGCTGGACGAAAGAAGAACAGGTGGGACGGAAGACTCGCTGCCGTGCTCCTGGGTCGAGGAGGGGTGGCTGCCATCCGAGAGGGAGCGGAGGAGTCGCCCCGTTCGCCTGGACCGAAGCCTCTGCCGTCCGCCATTCTTGGGGAGGGGCAGGGAACGGGGGACTCGCTGCCGGCTGCCCTCGACTGGAGGAGCCATCGTCTCCGCCAGGAGGCGGATGAGCATGGGCCGTCCACCAAAGAGGTCCAGTCCATCGCATGGCACCGCGAGTGAGCCGCTCAGCGGAGTGAGGACCACGACAGTTGGCCGGGAACCGGACCGAGATTTTTTTTTTTCACTCTCTCCCCTCTCTCTTCTCTGTCACTCCTCATCCTTCCGCTCCTTTTCTCTCGCCTCGTCTGTCCATACCCCCAGATCGATTAGAGCGCAGTATCTGCTGAACGAATAGTTGAATGAATGACACCTGGCCACTCACCGGTCTCGAATCCCACGCAGGAGCTCGGACAAAAAGGAGGAGTGACGACAGTAGACGAGAGAGGACCAGGCCTGGAATTTTAGTTTATGTTTTGTGTACGGCAGTCGTCCGTGAGGGGCTGCCGCTTTTCTGTGATGTTTGTTTATTTTTATCATTAAATGTTTGTTCAATGTTCGCCGGTTCCCGCCTTCTTCCTTCCCCAATACATACCTCGCTAAACAAAAATCACACTGAGAAAATCACGATAAAGCTGTTCAAATGAAGTTCTTGGCAATCTATTACTAATCAAAAATTAAGCAGTTTAATATATTTACGTAGGAAATATATTCATGGAATATTATCTTTACTTAATTTTTTTTTGGCATAAAGAAAAATAATATTTTGCCCCAAACTTTTGGCTATTGCACAACAAACCCCCGCACTGAGACTGGTTTTGTGGTCCAGGGTCACATTTAAGGAATCAACAGCATAGAAATTCATAAAGTCAGTTCTATCCCACTATTATTACACAGTTACCATGTAGAGGGGCAAACATGTACCTGTTGCATTACGAGGGAATAATACACTCCTTTCTTGGCCATAAGTTCTCTGTGAGTTCCCTGTTCCTCCACTTTGCCTTCACTGAAGCATGCGAAATGTACTATGACAGGCGGTTGCAATTGCATGCTCTGGCCTAAGAAACAACACACACGATTATTAATCTGCAGTGTTACACATTTTTGTTTAATATTCTATTAGCACAACAAAACTGTAATAAAAGACATTTATACCCATGATAAGCAACTGTAACCTGTCTATTCCAGTACTCATGGAAATGTACTATGTTTTGCATACCTTGTCCAAAGCTGCCTGAACGACGGACTCGCTCTGTGTGTCCAGGGCTGATGTGGCCTCATCCAGCAGGAGGATTTTGGGGTTTTTGACGAGAGCTCGAGCAATAGCGATCCTCTGTTTCTGGCCTCCGCTCAGCTGAGCCCCTCTCTCTCCAACCATAGTGTTCAGCTTCTGTCTCAGAGAAAAACTACATTTTTAAACATCTAACTCCCTTTCAGACACAACTACACTAAAATAAAACAGTTAAGAAATAATTTTCATTCAGAAATTACTAGTAATTTTCACAAACAATTACAAACAAACAGCAGGTAGCACATAATTTAAATGCGAAATTTTGAAGAAGAAAAACTGAACAAGTATTTCATTGTAGAGAAAAAACATTTTTGTGTACACTGTAGTGCAGCTCACATACATAATATCTGTTCAAAATGCAAAAATCTAAATTTGAACAATATTACAATTCTTGCCTATATCAATAAGCAGATATATAATTTTAAGTTATGGCTGATAACCGATACAGAACCGATATTAAAAGTCTACTTTGTCTAAATTAAAAACAGATGAGTTTCTATTTTGCCTTCAATTTTTAGGGGCTGAAATGAGTCAAAACCTTTAATAAAAAAAGTACAGTACAGTACTCACATCTGGAAGTTTGGAAATGAAATCATAGGCATTGGCCTCTTTAATGGCCCGTTCAATGTCCTCATCGGTGGCGTCTTCACGGCCGTAGCGTATATTCTCAGCGATGGTGGTTCCAAAAAGAACAGGCTCCTGACTCACGATACCCATGTTCTCCCTCAGCCAGCACACATTCAGAGAGCGGATATCATGACCATCCAGAGTCACCTGCAATTGTACACATTTCATAAAATAAACAGCTCTTCTTTCCTGAGACTGACTGAATTACATCATTTTTTGTGTAACCTGAAGTATTGAAGGAATGCAGCTTTAACTGAGAGGTTAATTGATTCTTGCTCATTAGTCAGTGTTACCTCTCCTGAATTAGGGTCATAGAAGCGCTGCAGAAGCTGAATTGTTGTGCTCTTCCCACAGCCACTGGCTCCAACCAATGCAATGGTCTTTCCGTGAGGGATTTTCAGACTTATCCCCTGTAGAATCTGCACAGAGACACATTGAATCAGTCCTTAGTAGTTTATAATTTCTATAGATGCACAATATATCAGTACCATATTGGTTATAAGGTAACGTTGCAGAATAAAAAGTACTCAAAGACTTTTTCTGCTGCACTCTGTGACGTTTCCCCGTGCTGCCAATAGAAACAGAGCATCCAAACAAGCGCCGAAGTCAAAATGGATGAACAGCAGATTCTCTGTTTGTCTGAATTTCCAGAGCTAAAGTATATAAGTTTGCAGTCGGGAGAAAAGCTGTCATGGAGACACATCTTCATTCAAGTTGACATGTCAGGTGTGTTTAAAGTCAGGCAACATTAGCTTATTGTAGGTAGGCAGTATGCATCAGTTTGTTATGAGAAATAGACACGGGCAGCGGCATTGTGTTAAAGCTGTTCCTCCTCTAGCCTCCTCCCCTACTTCGTTGAAATAATGCGGTATTATAAATAAACTACACCCACATCTTTTGATTCCTTGCTGCTCTCTTTCTTCTTATTAATAGAAGGGCTACTACTATCACTCGCTTAGCACGGAACAGATAAAAGTTTTGCTGCTGACCGAAAGGTGGAACAACAATCAAATGACTAGACAGAACTCCCGTTAAAATTTTTGAAAACTCCGCCTACTTCGCTCTGGCCAGCATAGCGCAAATCGCCTTGTATCTGAAGGGATGCGCTGAACCAAGCGGGCGGCACAGCGCATGCCGCGTCCTGTGTGAAAGGGCCTAGAGACAGCATCAGGAACACGGCTTTGATTCCGGTGCGGTCTTCCCGCGTGCTGCGATATTAAAAGGAGCAGATATTATATGCGATATTATTGCAGGAGGTTTCGCGCCGGCGTGCTTTGGCAGGAAGTGACTAACAAAACGCTCCGTGAACGTCTCCACTGCTGCTCTGAAGAGACCTGAGGGATTCACGGGAGCTTCCAGAAGGGCTGTTTTCTCTGAGTCCTTCAACTCTGTTAGAGTAAGCCACAGGTGACGATCTAGCACCACAAAATTCCCCATATTGCGGCCGCTGTCACCTTTGTCGCTCTGAGGGCCAGATCCGTGGGGCGTCGGAGCTATTTGAACACTTCAGAGTCCGGCCCGTCCTCATCCAGAAACTTAAGCAACTTGGCCTGATACACCTGGAGTATTGCCATCACGTGCAGTGCTAAAGCTGCTTGGCCCGCCGTGGAGAAAGCCTTGCCGGTGAGGTTTGCAGTGGCGCGGCAAGGTTTAGAGGGGAGAAACGCATTGTTTCTCATTCTTATCCAAGTTCCACAATTTTTTTATCTCGTCGTGCACCTCGGGGAAAAAGGGTCCGGGTCTCCGCGGGGTGTCTTTTCAGCCACGATCCGACTGGAGGTAACACTCGTCCAGACGGCTTCTGGCCCGCTCGGCAGGAGGCGCCCACTCCAAACCTAGCTCGTCCACTGCCTTGGACAGGACGCTTAGGAGCTCGACATCACTGTGATGGAAGTCCCCGCGTCGCTGCCGTGGGGCGCAGTGTAACCCATCTCTTGGTTGGACCACTCCTCTCTCGCAGATGCAGCCACTGAAATGGCATCATCCTCCTCTTTAGTGCCCTCCATAGCACCGAAAGACCACATCTTGAGCATTGGGGGAGGGGTGGAAATCAGGGACTCTGTGGGCTCAAGGGATGGAGCGGGCTCTGGAGCGGACTCTGTGGGCTCACGGGACGGAGCGGGCTCAGGAACGGACTCTGTGGGCTCACGGGAAGGAGCGGGCCCAGGAGCGGACTCTGTGGGCTCACGGGACGGAGCGGGCTCAGGAGCGGACTCTGTGGGCTCACGGGACGGAGCGGGCTGGGGCTCACGGGACGGAGCGGGCTCAGGAGCGGACTCTGTGGGCTCTGTGGGCTCACAGGACGGAGCGGGCTCAGGAGCGGACTCTGTGGGCTCACGGGATGGAGCGGGCTCAGGAGCGGACTCTATGGGCTCAAGGGACGGAGCGGGCTCAGGAGCGGACTCTGGAGGGACGGAGCGGGCTCAGGAGCGGACTCTGTGGGCTCACGGGACGGAGCGGGCTCAGGAGCGGACTCTGTGACGGCCACCATGGCCTCCAGGACCAGGCTAGAGTTCACTGGAGACATGCCGGCTGCCCGTACCGACCTCATGGGTGGATCCTCAGGCTTACATACCAGCCTCAGCATCCCGGGGTGCGCTGCAGCTTTGCACCATCTGCCGCCACTGGAGGTGCTGTAGCTTCATCGCCCACCACCTGAGGCACACCAGCCACTTCAGCTGGGGAACGTGCCAAAGACTCCACAAATTGCCCAAATGTCAGGTGGTCCAGCCCCGTCATCCTCCACCAGCTGAGGGGCTCATCCAGGGCACTGTTGAAGAGGTCCTTGAGGGCCGCATCGTTGTACACTAACCCCTCAGCTGCACCACTGAACTCTATGGCAAACCTCCTCACGTCATTGCCCTGCTGACGGCAGGAGCTCAGGGCCTCGAACTGGAGGATGCGTTGGTATAAGGACGGAGATAGTGGCGGATGGTGGGCGACCCAAACCCCTCCTCTGCTGAGTCCTCATCTTGGTTGATCCGTTCTGTCACGAGAGAGATGAGGTCGAGGACTCAAGTGCAGAGGAATCAGGGTTTTTAATAATACAATTAAATCAATAAAACAAAAACCAGGGGGGGGGGGACAAGCAGGCAGGCAGAAGACTGGTGCACAGTCAAACATGACACACTCTATCAAAGACACACGAAAGACAACGGATCAGCACAGGACTGCAGACACCAGGAGGCTAAATAGGGAGACAAACGAGGGTAACGAGGGAGACACAGGTGGAGCCACTGAAACAATGATTAGGTAAAAAGATGGGAAGGGACAGACAATAGACATGGGAGCACATGACACCAACAACAAACAACAAGCCATGTGCTCAACACACAGAGACATCTGGTGGCCAGCCCGGGCACACCAGCAGGACCGTGACAGACTGACTGTTTTGAAATTTTTATTGTAGTTACATAGTCCCTAGACCTTTGATTTTATATTTTACTGTACTGTATCTTTTAGCATTTAAAATGACAAGTCTTACATTTTTTGCATGTTTTATGTAGACACGAAATTATCATTGATAAAACTAATAATAATTATTTAAAAAAAAAATAATTAAAAACTATATTTTATTAACTAATAATTTAAACAGTTAGAATGTACAGTATCAATAATAAAGTTTCTGACTGGTGGAAAAATATGCAACTCTACCTTCACATCTTTTCTGGAGGGATAGTTGAAGTGGATGTTCTTGAATTCAATATCTCCTTTCACGTGATCTGGTTTGTGACCTTCTTTTGAACTGCTGTCAATGGGCCGAGGCTGCATCGGGTAACAGGAACAGAAATAAGTCATCCAGAATAACAATTCGGGTATAGATATAATAAATATGAACTTCATTATAAAGAATGAAGACAAACTGAAAGTTTGTACCGTGTCAATTGTTTTGTAGACCTCATAAGCAGCACCCCGGGCCTTAGCAATGCTCTCCAGGTTTGGAGCTCCCTGACCCAAAGAGAATGAGCCAATCATCACAGAGAAGAAAACCTGCGGACAAAAGTAACAAAGCAGGTAGTTAAGAAACCCCTCCTGCTGTGACTTTACTCAGAAACAGAAAAATAAAAGTTTGACAAACTTACAGTGAGGACCTTTCCAATTGAGTAATTCTCTGGCTCGTCCACAGAGAGTTTTGTCCCGTACCAAAATGCCAGCGCGTAAGTGCCAAATATAATGAACTGTGTCAACCCCATGGCCACATTAGTGGTAATGGCTTTCTTTACACCAAAATTCCTTGCGTCTATCAAGTTCTTCTCATACCTAGAATACCGAAAATAACTTGTCACAGACAACCATTTATCATCTTTAACGGACACACTCAGAACAGCTCAATCGCATTCTTGACATTTAGAAGATGGTTCAATCTTATCTCCCCAGTTCAACTGACAAAATAGTTGTGAACTTTTGGTGATGAGTGAAAAGTACAGAATTTGCTCACCTTTCCACCGCTTTCTTCTGTCCATTAAATGCCACAACAGTCCTGATAGCGACCAGAATCTCTTCAGCTACTGCTCCTGCTTTAGCATATGCCGTAAGCTCCTTACTGGTCAGAGTAGCAAGAATCTACAGGCGACAAAAAGGGAAGGTATTTACAAATGCATTTAAATATAAATTATTAAAATAAAGATTTTATAAAAAAAATAGAATAAATTGTGTATTATATTTTTTGTCAATATTTAAATTTTAGTTAATATTTAAATTTTAGTTTAATCATAATTTAATTTAATCATCATATAATCTATAGGTGACTAAAAGGTGAGCTATTTACAAGTAAATAAAAATAAGCAATATAAAAAATTAAAATAAAGATATTTTAAAATTATAAAAAAAGAACACTGTATATTGTGTATTATATATTTTTGTCATTACTTTACATTTTAATTGAATCATTATTTAATTTAATCATTACAAGAATCTATAGGCGACAAAAGGGTAAGATATTTACAAATAAATTTAAAAATAAATAAATATTTATTCAAATATATATATGTACAAAATTATAGAACTAAGAGAACATATTGTGTATACTATAAATATATATTTTTTGTTTTAAGTTATATTTTTACATTTTAATTTAATCATAATTTAATTGAATCATCACAAGAATCTATAGATGACAAAAAGGTAAGATATTTAAAAATAAGTACAAATGAAAAAATATATATTTTTTTATATATCGTGTATTATATACAGTATATAAAGGTAAGATATTTAGAAATAAGTTAATAAAATAAATAAAGAATATAAATTATTAAAATAAAGATGTATAAAAAATTACTATATTTTGTATTATATGTTTGCTAATATTTGTATTTATATATTTAAATGGATCATAATTTCATTTAATCATCACAAGAATCAATAGGTGACAAAATTTAAGATTTTTTAAATATATAAATTATTTTACAATTATGGAATTTTTTATTTAATGATTTATATTTTATTTCATTCATTTATATATGTTATTCATCAAAATATCTTATTTTATCTAAAAAAATAGACATCATACATACTTTAGACCAAACAGCTGCTGATCCTGCCAGCAGAGGACTGACAGCAAGAATGACCAGCGTCAGCTTCCAGCCATAGATAAAACCAATGACGAAACCAGCAACAAATGTGCAGAAGAACTGGACAAACACACAGATTTTGTCCCCGAGGCCATCGTTGATTGTGTTTATATCACTGCATTGGAGGAAAGAAGGGAGATCAATCAATTTGACACCTAAACACCTGAGATGTAACCAAAGAACTGATCAGGTGACAGAAAGGAGCCTGTGGCTGCACTTCACGTACTCAGTAAGTCTTATGTTCAGCTCTCCGATCTGATGCGTGTCAAACCAGGACATCTGCTGGTGGAGGATGGCATGAAAGTACTTCTCCCGGATCCTCTTTGTTTGCTTGGCAGCAGTTAACAAGAAAAGCATTACCTGGAACGTTCCCAGAACCAGGACCGCAGCCCCAATCGCAACGAAGTAATAAGCGTGTCTGTGTATACAAACCATAAAATTAGATCAAGGTTCAACAAAGAAGTGAATGAATCAAAGGTGGATGATTCTAACATTCCAACACTAATGTTAAACATAATTAAGAAACTTCACTAAATTATTAACAGGAGAACTGAATGAGATTGAATCTGACACCAGATGGCTCCTCACTCTGTCATTTTATCTTCAATGCCTATTTCAGGAGAACCAGCCAAACACGCTGAAGAGTTCACGAGGGTGAAGTTTCCAGTGAAGTTGCCTGCAAACATTTGGGTGAAACATTTCCTAAAACCAGTAGAACCAGACCTCCACATTAAAGGAAATATTTATGAGATGATTGCTGAGCTGTAACACTAATGGTAAGGTTTACATTAGAATTTCAAATCAGTCCATTATATGACAGACTTTAAAAGAGATATACTTGACAAGGGCTTATGTTTCAACCACAGGAATTCACGCATGCTTAGACATGCATTTACATGGATGTTTCTTAATTGTTCTTTTAAATATACCTGTCAGATTAAAGCCCTGTCCACTCGACACAAAGCTGTCAGTCATTTTTCCAAAAACCACACACATGAGAGGCAACGCGACGCCATGGGCAGCTGAACACAGCAGGCCAATCACCATAAGCAGCACCTCCAGACAGGTGGCATACCGAAACTGCATCACAATAAACATGCGAGTCAAACACATGACTGCTGTCCTCAGGGCGTACTACTGCATGTTATATCACCGCTTATAAAAGCTGCAAATTAATTATGTCATGTAGAAGAGATGCGCACTTACCAGCTGAAAAAATCCAACTGTTTTCACTGGCTCTTTCTTCTTTTTTGACGTTTTTTCCTTTTTGCTATTTAAACAAGAAATAGTCAAGGTTTCAGATTGATTGATTGCTTGATTGGTTTGCTTATTTATTTATTAATTAATGGCAAAAATAAAAATAGTTTTTTTTAAATACAATCATTTTTAGGGGATTTTCTTTTTTAAATTTATGAAGGCATATTAAGGGAATATAACAGATAAGTTGTCCATTAATGTAATTAATTGATACAGTCTTATGGTGTCTAAATCCACAGCCAAAATAGAACAGAATAATATATGGAATAAAACGTTAGACCAAAAGCTTGCAAACTGTATGCCTTCTTCCTTATTTTTTTATTAAGTAATTGTCATTTATGTTATAACCAAAAGACAGGACAACGAGATTTCAAGTTGGGGATTATTTGATTTGAATTTTGTAATTTAATGTCATAATTGTCTCCAACTTTTAGATGTATATTCAAATGCTTTTGAATATTGCTTTTCATAATAAATATAGTTCCAAATTTTTGTATAGTTTTTTTTATTTGTAAATACTAAGCAACACTAAAAAATATTTGTTACAAAATTACAAACAGATTAATTTGTATTTTTAGTTAATTTACCATAAAAAATAGCCCTCGAAAAAATATAAAATAATAAAGAAATAATAAACATATTTTTATTTAATAGTAAAATGTGTTATAATAAAATAAGATCAATGTCATGACTTCTAATATTGAAAAGGCAATAATAATAATTAAGGTTAAATTTAGATTTTAAGGCAAAATGTAGTTCCTATAATTGTACACTGACTGCCTAACAGTCCCTTGCAGACCCCTGTATCAGTTAAAATCACTAGAGGTGTATTTATGAACATTTTAAATAACTACAGAGTTCTGAAAACTTTCTGGGGAATTTTTGCCCCCAGCTCTGGTTCATTTCTTGACTGTAGTTTATAGACACATGTATTTATTTTGTCAAGGAATCTACTTATAAATTACAATATTCATCTAATAACAATCTAATACAAATCAGACACAAAAACTCTGCTTCTTGGTCACATTTACCCTTTGCCCTGTGATTTCCCAGAGGACTCCGGTGGCTCCTCTGGTTTGTCTTCCTGAGGCTTCTCATCCTGGGTGTAAGCTAGGTTGACTAAGCCCTCGGGGATCACCTCTGCACAAAAGAGGGTTATGTTTACCTCTTAGAACAGGTGGCGTAAGTCTAAGCTAAGGTGTCTGTCGAATATAAATAATTAACTCTAAATGACGCAGCATTTTACAAATTAGGCAAGTTATAAAGATATATACATATATTTAGAATGGCCATTTAATAAAATGACATCTACTCAAACTATACCAATCAAATTCGCCATTGTGTACTATGAATATTGTTGGCTGCTAGTCATTTTGGGAAGAATAAAAAATTTCTGGCAAATGAATGAATGCAAATGTAAAATGTAAATGAATATATAGAACACACCTTGTAAGTAAGGTGGAGGGTCTGTCGACTGAACGCTCAGCTCTTCTTTCATTGTGATAGCACAGTGTTTGTGTTGCTAGATAAAAAAAATGAAATGAATTAAAAAAACACAGAAATATACAGTTGCTGTAAGCAATACTGGTTCAAAAGGAGGTGCGCATTTAAAAAAAGTTTTGTATCCTGATGATACCTTTTTAAAAAACGTTTTTTATTCTGCATTTTTTTAAGAAAACAATCAAAGTAAATGGGATTTAAAAGACACTCATCTGAAGAACTTATTAAGAACATTTTAAATCTGCAAAGAACCTTGAAGGTAACTCAAAAGGCCCATGTTATAGTTTAACTAACTAGCTAAATCATATTTTTTGTAATGTAGACAATAGCTTTCAAAATTTTTATTGAGATGGGATGAAAATGATGAACAGATTAATAGACTAACTGGAAAAACATATTACTGCATTCATTTGTTTTTCTTATAAATACAAGACCTTCAATTACTCACGAAGAGAAGTGCATTTTACATATATGTTTTACTGTCACTATCTAGCATGTTGGTGTTATTATTACATAAGCTCATCTCTGAGTTTAAATTCATTCAACCCCGCATGCATGTGTTACCTAACCGGTTACAACAGAAACGGAAGTATATTAGCCTACAAGTGCAACATGATATGATCGGAAACGCATAGCCTACAATAATATAATAATAACTTTAAAAGTTAAAAGTTAGTTAGGCTATTTTAATGAAAAAAAACTCTGACTCCCATTTTCACATTTGTAAATAAAAAAAAATATAGGCTACCATTTGAATAGTCCGTGAAAGTCCAGACTAGCCTAAATGAAACAGCACGCAAAACAAAAAAAGCATTGAATATACAAATGTTTTTTTTTCTTCATCTTACCCCATATGTGGTGATCACAAATCTTGGACAGACAATATGTAGATAAGCAGGCTGAGCCTCTCCTTCTGTTACATGATGTTTTTATAGCTCATTGTGATACCTGGACGCGCCTCCTCCAGACAGAGTCAATACAGCACGAAAAAAATGTAGGCGTGCAAAGCAGAAAAAAAACTGTGACTTTTGCCCTTATAGCGGAAATAATCTGGGTAAAATAGGGAGCCAGTGCAGTGTTGACAGAACCGGGCTAATGTGGTCATACTTCCTGGTAGTCCTCCAAGTAATTGTTCATCTGCTTTTTTGAACTGTTTGGGGGCGGGATTCTCAAAACTCAGAAATGGCTTGTGTTGGGGAAATGTTCATTAATGTCAGCATTAAAACAACTACCCAATATTTTCCAACACTGCATCAGGGGTGCAATATTGGCATCGGGCCACCCAGTTGGTGGGCCATGTCAAAGGATCATTTAAGAATTAATTGATGAAAAATACAAATACAATTGCATTAATTGGTAACTTTACTCTGTGTTAAATCCTGTATTTTAACACAAAGACATTGTGTGGCGGTGTCAGGTGTCTGACATATACCCATTAGTTTTCTTACCAGTTATATACTGCTGAAATAATGAGGTTGATTCCCAGTATATTAGAAAAATTATAAATTAACAGAATTCAAAGGGCTTATAATGATTAAAGAAAATACAATTGCTGCTTTCTGTAGTGCAAAAACCTTGGCTAACTTACAAAATCAGTTGATTTTTGTTTGATGCATCTGAGAGAACCGTGTGAATAAGTGTTGTAGTAAATGCATAATTAGTTACAATGGCAATCACAAGTCCCCAAATAGCCTCAGATTGTGCATCTTTCCAGTATTAAACAGAATGTGTGTCGAGATTGTGTAGTTCTCCTCTGGCCAGACAAACCAGCAAGTGACAGCAGAGTGAGCAGACCACAAACTAGAAAATGCCCTGGTCTCCGCTGAATAATTATAATTATCTGGAATAAAGCAGTAATTGAAAATAAGAAAGAAACTGTTTGGGTAACTTAACTCAATAAAATGTTTTAATATTAGTGTATTAGTGTGTTATGTGTACATAAAGAGATGCAATCAGATTTAAACAAGTTGCTTTGGATTAAAGCATCTGGCAAATGCATGAATGCAAATGTAATGTAAAATCAAATGTATTTTGGGTTACCTAATTTAAATAAAATTAACAGCTGCCCATTTGATGATTCTGCCCCTCATAGTCAGCATCCCTGTTTTTGCTTGGAGCAATCTCCTGTATCAGAGTCACAATCCTGTTAGTGTTATTGTAGTTTATGGTCAGAAAAAAAACTACCATACAATAACAGAACTTACAGGTTATAATAAAATAAACATCAATCATGATATTTGTTAGCCAAACTTCCTATATATTGCTATTTGCTAGTCCATTCCTATACAACCAGTTCTATGGGTTAGCGGAGAGCAGCAGCCAGTGGCTAATTCGGCTAATATAGTAGTTGATGGCAGCTTACTCACCTTTTGTCACGCACCAAAGCCGTTGTTGTTATGTACTTGTGTTTGTGCTAGAAAAAGCATCCAAGAAAAAAAAATATATATATGTAAGAAAACATTCTACAAGTGTGCAAATCTCATTGCAAGAATTCACATACTGATTTGCGGATGTACAAAACTCGTCCGTGACTTCACATTTTTGGTGCAGGTGTGTGAATGTGTTTTGCACCATATTCACTGTAGCAATAGTAGCAAAACATGTGAGCGTACAAGTTTCTTAATTTGTGATTCGTAGAGTAGGATTTGTGTACCTGCAATGAAGGATCCGAGAAGGTGTAACTGTTATACTGACAAAAAATGTATAGGCAAAATGCACTGTAAGTCACTTTGGATAAAAGCGTCTGCTAAATGCATAAATGTAAATGTTGTGTTGTGTTTGTTGGAGAGAGAAAAAATCTACAAGTTTGCAACTTTTGTCGGTGACTTCAAATTTACTGATACACATGTGTGGCTATTCTCTACAAATACAGATTCCACTGTCACAGACGCTCAGTTGTTTTGCACCAAAAATACCTTCATATAAACGACAAACAACAAGCACTACTCTACGACTACGAGTCTTAACTTTTTATAAAAAATATATCTTTGGTTTTGAGACTTTAGTCTTTGCGACTTCAGGGATCTTATCTATGCTTGTACGATCTTATACAGCTTGTAACACTCCAAAGAGAAAGGAAAACTTGAAATCGCATCATATGATCCCTTTAAGTCCTCTTGGGTCCATCTTTTTATCATCAACATTACATAAACAACATTCTAAACCAGATTCTGAACATTCAAGTTTAGTGACATGTGGCCAAGTATGGTGACCCATACTCGGAATTTGTGCTCTGCATTTAACCCATCCAAGTGCACACACACAGCAGTAAACACACATACACGGAACAGTGGGCATGCAGCTAATGCTGCGGCCCCAGGGGAGCAGTTGGGGGTGCCTTGCTCAAGGGTCTCACCTCAGTCATGGTATTTAAGGTGGAAGAGAGCACTGGTTATTCACTCCCCCCACCTACAATCCCTGCTGGACCTGAGACTCGAATCCACGACCTTTTGGGTTACAAGTCCGACTCTCTATCCATTAGGCCACAACTGCCCCACAAATCTGGTGACAGTACCAGCAGTACAGTGGTACTTTGATTTATACCATGGTGCATTTACAAAAAACATGGAAGTAGTATTTATTTTTGTTAAGCATTTTAGGGTGATTTTATGGGTTTGATCATTTGATATAAGCCTACTACATTTTTTATCCAAAGCGACTTACAGTGCATTCAGGCTATACATTGTTTGTCATTATGTGTGTTCCCTGGGAATTGAACCCTCAACCTTTTGCGCTACTAACACAATGCTCTACCACTGTGCCACATGAACACTTTAAAAAAAATAGCACACCAAATCAGAATGGTTGAAGTACTGGATTGAATTGGGTGGATGTTGCTTGATGGCTGTATATGAGAAATTTGAGATCTCAAAATGTCAAGCAAAGATAACAGGTTTATGCTTAACCTCTATATATTAATAATATATAGGCCTAGCATATAGACAAACTGAATTGGTACAGTTCCAATTGACCCAAAATCCCATATCTATTTTCTCTGCTTTACATTTTGTCCCAAGATTTTAAAACAAACCCAAGCTTTTGATATGCAGGCAGCAATGGCTTTTATTCATTAAATAACATATATCACCTTTACATTAACCATAATTACCATAATTCATACAATATTGTTATTCTTCTAAATGCTCTTTATATTAACAACATTTCTGAGAGCAAACCTAAGACAATGTCTACAAAAAGTTATTTTAAGAGTTGTTTTTGGAGCTGCATCGACCTCTTACACATATTAACAACAAACATGCGGGCATAGCCAGTCTTAGCGTGACTCTGTCCATATTTTGGCGCCACATGCAAACCAGTCTTTCTCTTTATATAACTGTGGCTTTATGAATAAACTCAGTTGCACTAGTGAACTTTAATACAAGATCTAAGAGATAATTGACATATTTGTCTCTATGATGGCAGCCTCACAGGTCAACTAACATACTGTTTTGACAATCTTCTCAAGATGAACCCGCATAAGAAAGAATGCTCAGGGCGAAATTCCTCCCTTTTAAATATGCACGACACCTGTACAGTCAGGTTTCTCATTGAACACAGAGTGTTTCACAACAAGATACCGTAGATTTATGTTTTGATTTTTTTTTTAAACTTGACTTTTACACAGGGTTATACATCATGACTATGAATGTAATTTGAGTATGTTACCTTTGTCCTTTATCATTTGCAATGATATCTAGATATAGCTCACTATTTTTTTTTTTTTACATTTTATATTTTAGTTTTAGGCAGTAAATTTATCAGTTACTGCAGAACCAATTAAACTTGAATTGTATAAGGAAGCAACACACTGGCATCTATGATTAAAGGTTGTATAACCCTATCTGTTTTTGATTAACTGTTTAGGAGCCAGAGTTCAAGAAATAAAGACATTCTTTCTTATAGGACATTCCGACTCATCTGATCACCTTAAGCATCACCTTAAGGTGATGGTGGCATGAAATCTGAACACAGCTGTTATTAATTTTGAGTGTTAGGGCAGCATTATCAATGTAGATCTTAAAATGTCAAGATCTTTGCCTGGAAGCATGGGAATTCGTTATCTTGCTGTTACCTTTAAACTTTAAACTTTAATACGATGCCAGACACTGTAATATGCACTGGCCCGCTCCCTGCTTACCGGGGTGATGAGATTCATAGCAGACTGTTGTCTCTCAATGGCTGGATGTCTAAGTGGTGCCCGCAGAATAACATAGGCTTTATAGAAAATTGGACGAGTTTTTGGGGCAGACCTGACCTGTTGAAAAGAGATAGTCTTCATCTCTCCTGGGGTGGTGCTGCTATTCTCTCTAGAAATATGGCACATATTTTTAGAGTTCGTACCTGACTAACTGGGGCCCAGGTCAGAAAGTAGACATACTGGCTAAACCGACCGTCTGCTAGCCGCCTCACGTCACAGAAGTCAGTTAATTCTCAGCACATAGAGACCCTTTCACCTAGATATCACACTTTAGAGACTGTGTCTGTTCCCCTAACTAGAAAATACAAAAAACATCCAAACCAGTTTATGAGTCACAACTTAATTGATGTTCAACAAATGAAAAATATATAAAACACAGAGAAACAAATGATAAAGAATATCAGGTCCCTTTCTACGAAAGCACTTTTAGTAAATTATATGATCACTGATCATAAACTAGATGTGCTCTCTTTGACAGAAACCTGGCTAAAACCAGATGAATACATTACTTTAAATGAGTCTACCCCCAAAGATTACTGTTACAAAAATGAGCCACGTCCAAAAGGCAAAGGGAGAGGTGTTGCAACAATGTATAACAATACTCTCACTATTTCTCAGAAGACAGGCCTTAAGTATAGCTCCTTTGAAGTAATGGTGCTTCATATAGCATTATCTAGAGAAAAAAGTATTTAATGATAAATCCCCCGTGATGTTTGTACTGGCTACTGTATACAGGCCACCAGGGCACCATACAGACTTTATTAAAGAATTTGGTGATTTTCTATTAGAGTTAGTGCTGGCTGCAGATAAAGTCTTAATTGTGGGTGATTTTAATATCCACGTTGATAATGAAAAAAAATGCATTAGGATCAGCATTCATAGACATTCTTAACTCTATCGGGGTAAGACAACACGTGTCAGAACTTACTCATTGTCGAAATCATTCCCTAGATTTAATACTGTCACATGGAATTGATGTTAATGGTGTTGAAATTTTACAGCAAAGCAATGATAAATCAGATCATTATCTAGTCTTGGGTAAACTCAATTTAGCTAAAGCTGTAAATTCAACTCCTTGTTACAAGTATCGTAGAACCATCACTTCTACCACAAAAGACTGCTTTGCAAGCAATCTTCCTGATTTATCTCAATTCCTCAGCATATCCAACAGCGCAGAAAAACTTGATGATGTAACAGAAACTATGGACTCTCTCTTTTCCAGCACTTTGGATACGGTTGCTCCTTTACGCTTAAGGAAGATTAAGGAAAAGACTCCAACACTGTGGTATAATGAGCACACTCGGAGCAGCCCGGAAAATGGAGCGCAGCTGGAGGAAAACAAAACTGGAGGCATTTCGTATTGCTTGGCGGGAGAGTACCCTATCCTACAGAAAAGCATTACAAAATTGCTATATCTGATTACTTTTCGTCTCTTTTAGAAGAAAACAAATATAATCTCAGGTATTTATGCAATACAGTGGCAAAATTAACAAAAAAAATTAATCAACAGGTGTTGACATTTCCCAACAGCACAGCAGTAATTACTTTATTAACAATTTTACTTCCAAAATCGATACTATTATAGATCAAATTGTGACCATGCAGCCGTCAGATACAGTATCACATCAAATAGTACACTGCAGATCCCCTGAGGAACAATTCCACTCATTCTCTACTATAGGAGAGGAAGAATTGTATAGACTTGTTAAATCAGCTTAACCAACAACATGTATCTTAGACCCAATACCATCTAAACTACTAAAAGAGGTGCTTCCAGAAGTCATAGATCCTCTTTTGGCAATCGTTAATTCGTCAATGTCATTAGAATATGTCCCCAAAACCTTTAAATTGGCTGTTATTAAGCCTCTCATTAAAAAAACACAACTTGACCCCAAAGATCTAGTTAACTACAGACTGATCTCGAATCTCCATTTTCCTAGAAAAGGTAGTATCCTCACAATTATATTCCTTCTTAGAGAAAAATTATATCTGTGAGGATTTCCAGTCAGGATTTACACCATCTCATAGTACTGAGACTGCTCTCATTAGAGTTACAAATGACCTGCTCTGATCATTCGATCGTGGTTGTATCTCTCTATTAGTGCTCCTGGATCTTAGCGCTGCGTTCGACACTATCGATCACAACCTTCTTTTGAATAGACTAGAAAACGTTGTTGGCATTGGTGGAAGTGCACTAGCATGGTTCAAATCGTACTTATCTGACTGCCATCAATTCATAGCAGTGAATGAAGAGGTATCATATCAATCACAAGTGCAGTATGGAGTACCTCAAGGCTCAGTACTAGGGCCATTACTTTTCAAAAAAAACAGAGGTGTTAATTATCGGACCTAAAAACCCCACAAGTAATAACCTAGAACACTGTCTAACACTTGATGACTGCTCTGTCGATTCCTCGTCATCAGTCAGGAAGCTAGGTGTGCTATTTGATAGCAATCTCTCCTTTGACAGCCACATTTCTAGCATTTTGTAAAACTTAATTTTTTCATCTTAAAAATATATCTAAACTGAGACCTAATGTTAATTCATGCGTTTATGACATCAAGGTTAGATTATTGTAATTCTTTATTGGGTGGATGTTCTGCACGCTTAATAAACAAACTACAGATGGTTCAAAATGCAGCAGCTAGAGTTCTTACTAGAACCAGGAAGTATGACCACATTAGCCCGGTTCTGTCAACACTGCACTGTCTCCCTATTAAACATTGTATAGATTTTAAAATCTTGTTAATTACTTATAAAGACCTGAATGGTTTAGCTCCTCAGTACTTGAGCGACCTCTTATCCCATTAGAGTCCTCCACGTCCACTGCGTTCTCAAAACTCTGGCCATTTGATAATACCTAGAATATCAAAATCAACTGCGGGCGGCAGATCCTTTTTCTATCTAGCGCACTAACTCTGGAACAATCTACCTAACAATGTTCGGGAGGCAAACACACTCTGTCAGTTTAAATCTAGATTAAAGACTCATTTCTTTGACCTGGCGTACACATAACACACTAATACACTTCTAAAATTTCTAATCCGTTAAAGGATTGTTAGGCTGCATTAATTAGGTCAACCGGAAGCGGGAACACTTCCCATAAAACTCGATGTACTTGTTACATCATAAGAAGATTGACATCTAAGCTAATATTAGTCTGTTTCTTTCTTATTCCGAGGTCACTGTAGCCACCCGATACGGTCCTTATCCAGCCCAGATGGTCACTGCAGTCACCAGATCCAGTCCGTATCCAGATCAGATGGTGGAGCAGCACCTAGAGAAAACTAGGACACGTAGATGAGCCCCAGAGACAGATCCCCAGTGAGGACCCCGTCACCTAGACAGCCATCGGGAAAAGACCACTGGAACCAGTGGAGCCCTTACAATCTGACTTTGCTGCAGTTGGAACAAACTGCTGGTCCATCTGGCCAGAGGGGAACTGGCCCCCCGACTGAGCCTGGTTTCTCTCAAGGTTTTTTTCTCCATTCTGTCACCGATGGAGTTTTGGTTCCTTGCCGCTGTGGCCTCTGGCTTTCTTAGTTGGAGACACTTAACTTACAGCGATATCGTTGACTTGATTGCAAAGATACTATTTAAACTGAACTGAGCTGAACGATGCCATCACTGAATTCAAGAATGAAATGCCTTCAACTGAAAATTGAGTGTTAAATCTTGTCATTTTACATTATTGACACACTATTTTCCTATTTTGATATTGTGCAGTTGCTTTGTTACAATTTGTATTGTTTAAAGCGCTATATAAATAAAGGTGACTTGACTTGACTTTATAACTTGCAATTCTGACTTTTTTTTCTCGCAATTGCGAGTTTATATAAAGTCGCAACAACCCTTTTTATTTTTTATTCAGTGGCCGAAACGGGCTTCCATACTTATTAGATTACTTTTATAGATTACTTATTATCAAACTTTAAACGTAACATTTAACATAACATACCATATTGCAGTGGTGTATGTGATATGCAGGTATACGGTGTATGCCCACTAGCAAAGGTCAAGGATTTCCGTATACCCACTTAAAAAAGCGTGAGGATACGTAACAACATCTTTGTGTCAGAACTTTCACACGTTCCTTCATAAATTCACCCCGTCTGTGTTGCAATCAAAGCACTGACTTTTTGAAAATAACGCTGTTTCTGTTGATGACCAGTGCTATTGCACAACTCTTTCATTTGAACTGACTGGCTGAGCCCATCCTAAAAATGCGCCACTGCTGACCGTTGCCACAAAAGCTCATCATTTGCACGTGTTTTTATGCCTTGCCCATTTAAACATTCAAAAGAGTTTATAAACATCAAACACAGGATGTGGAATAACTCAAATGAGTACTTGCGCACGGTGTTCTGTGCAGAGCTAATGTAAACTTAAGTGAATGTAAACAGTTGAGAAAAAAAATCGGATGTGCATCATACTTCTTCTTTTTCTTTGGGTTTTAACAGCAGCTTGCATCCTTGACGTTGCATTACTGCCATCTTCTGGTTCTAGTTATTTCCCATATACTTTAGTCATCATATTCTTATCATTAGTCTTGTTGTAGTCAGAAAGCAAATCAAATATTTCATTCCTTGTTCACTCCTACTGCAGTCCATTATATTCTTTACTCCACGTCCTGTTATCCTATTTTTCCCATGTTTTTTATCATATCCATCCTCTGTAATTCATATTTTAAACAATTAATAAGCACATGTTCTACAGTCTCGGGTATTTGGCATTGGTCACAAAATCCAGTTGGATGTTTCCCCATAATATATAGAGTGCTATTTAATTTATTATGTCCTTTTCTTAATCTGGTCATAACAGTCTCTTCTCTCCTATTTCATCCCTTATTTTCCACAGTGCCAACTCTTTTTATAATCATGTATAAATGTCTTCCTTTTAGTTCTTGGTCCCACCTTTGTTGCCATTCTTTAATAACTTTTCCCCACACTATACTCTTTCCTTCTGATCTTGAAAGGCAGATGACTGCTTCTATACTCTTTTTGCAGTGCCATCTTAGCTATTTTGTCTACCTTTTCATTTCCTATAACACTCATATGTGCTGGGACCCAAATTCTATTAAATTCACTCATCAAATCAATTTGATTGTTTACTATTTTGGTCAGTAATATCTCCAAATCCACTATTGGAGACTCAAACTTCCACATAGGGATACTGGGCCATACTATAGTTTTACAAAACTCCTATATACTCCCAGGTCAAGTACAGCATCATCTCCTGTCTAATCAAAACTATTTTCCCCCTTTCCCTTTTCCCAATTGCCTTGTAAAACTCTATTTTGCTGCTGATCTAAATGCTGATCCAAATGCTCCCACAATCCAACCTAGATTTTATTAGGGAAATATATATATATATTTTAATGACTTAAAATCTGCTCTCCATTCCACTCCTGTAGGACACCTCCTAATGTTTAATACTTTTTTACTTTTATCCTCTACTTGTTTAATGTGTGATCTCCATGTTATTCGCGACTCAAACCACACCCCCAAAAAATTAAAGCTCTCAACTCTTTCCAAATTATTCCTATACAATTTCAGTTTAATATCTTTATTTTTCTTTCCCGAGAAAACCATCGCTTTTGATTTTTCAGTAGAAAACTTAAAACCCATTCCATTCAATGTATTCAACCTGATGTATTCCTTCCTGTATTTTCTTAACTACATATTCCACATTTTCCCACATATTCAAAGCGCCCCATCATCCGCAAACAATGATCTATTCGTGCAATTCCGTTTATTAAATATATCCGGATGCGCATCATATTGGATGTATTGTCTCTTAAAGTGATCACGCCTAATTTACTAGCTCCTGTCGGTGTCCTTAAAGTTAATCCAAGACATTAAATCAGAGAAAATCACTCACAGCTCTTTACTTAACTACTTAGTAGTTTTACAAGAATTAATCTATTTAATTTATACATAGGAAGGCCTGTACCTGGACACCTACAGACTTGTAAAAACTTCAACATTGTGTAAATAGCACAAATAAATATATGGAACAAACATATATTAAACTATTTCAGACAGGGCCCAGAGGTACAACTTACACTGGGGCCCTGCAAACCGCTACGGCCCAGGGAGCAGTGACAGATCAGTCAACTGTCCCAAGCATCTTTCACGCAGTCAACAGTATGTTGACTTTCTCAGTCCAACATAACTAGCTAATAACTTCAGTAACATTAGTGTGCGGATCAATGAATGCAGGAGAAGGAGAGAAATAACACATATGTGTGTGTGTCTGTGTACTGCAGTTAAACTGAATACAATGTTTATATCTCCTTGTTTCAGATGGTGAGAGAGATGAGAACTCCTGGCCAGCCTTGTGGACTGAAGGTCAGGCTAGGGAATTTAAAAACAGGCACTCTTAAATGTGCATTGAAAATTGCCAGGCTCATAAAACCTGTGCTCCTGTCATGTGACCATATTATTCAAGGAAAATGTTGGATGATTAACAAAGTAGAAAATCAGTCCAGTCTCCCCAGCTGTAAATGCCATTGGCTGTCTTGTGTTGCTTTTAATAAATGTGACATGTTGATATCACATAAGCAGTCTTTCAGAATGCTGTCAGTTACATGTAGATGCATACTGTACACATTAGTGAGTGGTGCTTATGACGTGTCGCTTTGGGATGGGTGAAGGAGTGAAAAATCACAGTATGCTCACAAAAAACTAGACTACACCACTGCCATATTGATATAAAAAAGAAAGAAAATATATTCACTTATTCAATTTCACCTTTATAAAATACATTAAACTTAACACTAGTGAGTTGATAGTGAGTTCATAAAAGCTAGTAATTAATTAAATCATAAAAATGTAAAATAAAAACATTTGTGAATGTAGTCAAAAATGATATCACAGATTTTTGTATAGGAAAATTTAAACGATAAAAATTAGGAAGAATTGGGGAGAATAAATAAAATATGATTCATTTTGTGCAAATAACTTGTAATATGTAATCCATAAAAATCTAACAATAATCGGATTATGAGCATTGTAGAAATGTAATATACTCTGAATTTAATATACTCTTTAATATTATATTATATGTAATATACTCTGAATATTTTTTTTATCTGATTATGTAATCCAGATTACATGCATCGTTATAATAGCCTAGCCTATATCATGCAAGTGCTCATCTTTTTTTAAATACATAGGTTAAAAAAATAGTTAAATGCATTAGGTATTTTGAAATAACAATGAACAATAATTGTAATGCATTTATGTTTTACCTTAGAAGTTAATGTTAGTTTCTATATATACTAAAACAGTGGTGTCAAAACTCGGTCCCGGAGGGCCACTGACTGTCCTGCAGAGTTTAGCTACAACGTTCCTAAAAACACCTGCCTGTACGTTTCTAGTATGCCTAGTAAGACCTTGATTAGCTGCTTCAGGTGTGTGTTCGGAGGTCAACTCTGCAGGATAGTGGCCCTCCATGAGCAGGATTGGACACCCCTGTACTAAAACATTTGTAACATTTCAAGATGTGTAAAATAATTGTCACTATCTTATGCACGAGCACGATTTAGCACTGAACGATAATTACAATAATATTTGTAAATTAACAGTAACCTAGATAATACAATTATTTAAAAAGTATTATTCATTGTTAAATCAATAGTGTTTACGAAATGAGCTACCATGAATTGACAGCTGAACTAGCTAAAGTTAACCACTAGAGGGTGGTCACTGACATTTAATCGTGTTGATGAGCCTTAAAATATCATTTGAAATGATGTTACAAGACTCCTTCACGGACGTTTACGTCCTAAGTCAATTCTGTCTTGAATAAACAAGGAAATCATTTGAATTAAAGGCATGCCCTGTGTTTGTGCTTATTACATAATATTATGGCTATAAACATGTTACGTTTGAGTAGATAATGAAAATGCACTTTCAATGATATTTAAAAATCATAATGTAAACAATATAATAAATAAGTGAAAATTAATGCAAACAGACTAGGCTACTTAAAGACTACTTTTAGAAAATTATATATATATATATATATATAGAATAGCCTTTATAAATTTGAAGTGCTGTAGTTTATTCCATTTTTATTTTGAAGCATTTCTTCCTCTCATGAATTTGCATACCGAAACCATTTTTTCCTTGGAGTTTCAGGTGTTGCAACGCTTTGTGCGCACATAAAGAGGAGGCTTGTGGGTGGTGGAGTCTAACTGAGAACCTGGGAATGAAGTTCAATACAACTGTTTGACTGTTTGGTACTACATATCCCAGTGTGCACTTTTCCACCATTCAAGTAGACAGAGGCACATAGAAGTGTAAGGTGTACAGTTGGTGTGACGCTCCACGACGAATAAAAAGTTCGCATAAGGACTGAGTGGGGAATCTACCATGTCCCAGGTACGTGTTTTAAGTTTAAATAGTTACAATATTTTAAGTTATTGCCTATAGCCTATTTGTCCAACCTAAGCATGAATATAAAAAGGTGTTTTTGACTACACGAAGTCTTTCACGTGTTTTGATTTTAAATAGATTGTGTGCATGATGGAGTACATCGTGGAATGTGTGTCCTTATGGCGTTTTAACAGGCTAATCCTTAAATTATTACATGCATTTATTTAATAGAGAAACTCACAGTAATATAGAACGTTTATATTTTTGATACGGGATGACGTTTGCATGCGTTCCAAAACAAACAGGTGTATTGTGACGTGGCTGATGCAGGGCGTGTTAGCGCGTGTTGATTTGAATAGAGCACTCAGCCCTTCACCAGCGAGACAAAGCTTTGTCAAAGAGACACTGATATATTCAGACAAGACAGACCTGTTTTCATGCATTGCCACTGCATAATACGTATTTAATGAGTCATTGCCGGAGACAGGACAGAGAAGATACTGGACAGTGATTCAGAGACTTTGTGACAGAAGAAATTATTCTAAACAACAAGAGAAGTTTCACTGATTGACTCATGGATATTGTTTATCCGTAAAGTTTGAGTTATTTATTTGTTAACGTCTATTGGTGATTGTTTACTGTTTAAATAAACAATAAATCACTCATAATTAATAAGAAACAGAAATGGTAGGTGAAAGTGAGCGTCAGATGATTTATAAGACTGTTGTAGAACGATAAAAGTTTCAGTTTGAACACCAGTATAAAACCAAGGAGACTTTTTGGAGGAATTTTGACTTCAGCAAAGGAGGAAAACCAAGGAGGATTTTGACTTCAGCAAATAATGATTTTATTATCTTGTCTAGATCTTTACAAAAACATACAGTATATACTGGTTCAGATAAACACTGTCCTGAAGAATCTGTTATGAAACATCAATAAATGTATCTCCAATAACCATATAGGCAACTCAAGAACACTAAGCAGCAAAATTATCTTGATAAATGGGTTTCTTACGTTCAGTAAGCTGCTGCAGTTAAAAACGTTTATATTTAAAAATGTTATATGATATTTTTTTATGTTAATTTGTTCACCTTTTTTCAATAGCTTTGACATTAAAGACAAGACTGTTGTCGTTTCATCTTGGATATTCAAAATGGCAGCCGCAAAAATAAAGTCAAACAGTCGTGCAGGAAATCTGCCTCGCAGTAGATCAGAGGGAACACTGATAGATATAGATGAGAATGTGACCATCAACAACAACAACAACCTTCATGGTAAGTATGCTAAAATGAGCCCCTCTCTGTTAATTTGTTAATAATGTGAAGACATTTTTCAGAATGTTATATTTGCTCCACAAACATACTTTTCAAACTGATCTAATTGTCCTGACAAATGCATGTATTAGGATTTAATTTCTTGGTTGTCCTGACATTTGATATCTTCTCTTCTCTTAGGGGGCTATGGTTATGAGATTGTAAAAACCTCAGAGTGGCCTGTCCTACCGAAAGAAATTGATAATCCAAAACAATCTACCAACCCCTTCTGGAATCAGCTGGCCAGGTCAAATCCATTCTTAAATGAAATCGTCCATGCCAGCAATTATGACTCTGGAGTGTCCATGCTGAAAGAGGATCCCTTATCTCCGTTCGACAGTATTAATGAGGAAACACTCAGCACATCCTCAGATGAAACAAACTTTGCCCATCTTTTAGCACCCAGACAAAACAATTTAAACCGATCTGGGAGGTGGAGAAGTGCCTCGGATATACTTGACAGCCTTGAGAAGAAGGAAGATAAGATGACAAAGAGACTTAACTCTCAAGAACCCTTCCTGAATCCTGATTTTGAGTGGTTGAAGAATGACAGAGAAGCTTACAAAATGGCTTGGTTAAGTCATAGGCAGCTAACCAGGTCCTGTTTGGACCTGAGCCTAATGAAACAAAGTCCTGGATGGGCTCAGACTCAGGCCACAGACGTTCAAATCTTCTGCAAGATCGACCACAATGGCGGCTCTGTGCAGTTGCCAGACTCCGATATCACTGCCCATATTCCTCAGGGACACGTCCCCCCAGGTGAGATCCAAGAAATCGGCCTGAAAATACTCCTCGATCCTCCCGCTGGAATAAACAACAACTACACCACAACTCTGAGTCCTCTTTTAGAGGTCAGCCTCAGTAACCATAATGTTTCAGGTGGCATTTCGCTGGAGATGACAATGGCTGCCAAAGTAAAAAGTGACCCCACAAGCCACATCCTGACCTCATTCGTGGGGCTAGCCTCTCCAAGGAAAGAAGGACCTTATCAGAAGATAAAAGACTGTTACATATACAACGACATATTACAAATGAAGCTCTTTGATTTAAAACCGCACATGTATGTCATAACTGCTGCCGAGGCCACTGTTTTGGAGCAACCTGCTATGTCAGTATGGGATTACCTAGATCGCCATATCACGGTGGCCGTCTACGGTCCCAAACACATACACCCATCGCTCAAAGTGGTGCTGGTCATATCGAGCCATAATAATATTCCACCCAGGCTCCCTTTCTCTGATATCCAGAGGGGTGACAGGAATCTGCCTCCTGTTGTTTTGGAGCTTTGGGGGAAGCGTCAGTTCAACCCACGTGGTCTTAACGATCTTCAGATTGCTTCTAGAGTGTTGGATTCAAACTTTGAAGTGAAACCAGTGGATCTGAATAAAGAGGTCACGCAGGAGCAGCTTAAAGCAGGAAAAGTGCTCCATCTACCGTTAGATCTGGTCAAGGTGAGTGGAGGTGAAATGTGCCCCTTCAAACTCAACATTGAGGTGAAGGATCCAAAGTGTCTCACTTTGGGCAATTTCTACATCACCTCCCCTGAAGCTACCCCTCTGAGGTCAGAAAAACATAACCACAGGCAAGCAGATCGGCAGAGGGAAGTTACTCGTTCCACGCCAATTCCTGAGGAATCGATCCCAGAAGTCCTTACCCAGAAGTTTCAGGACAGACCTGTGGATTTGCATTGGTATGGGGTTGCATTGAAATCGATTCTCAGACAACCGAGGGTGGAATATCTTCTAGAATACTTCAAAGGTGATACAATTGCTTTGCTTTCTAAAGAAACTGTAAGATCTGTAGGTCAGATGAAGGTTAAGGAATGGTACATTGGCTTTCTTCGAGGAAGAGTTGGCTTGGTGCACTGCAAGAACTTGAAGGTCATAACCAAGGATCAAGTCATCGACTTCACTGGAATTAATCTCACCACACAAGTCCTCTTGGACAATATGACAATTCCATTTAAAAAACTCACCTACATGTACTCTGCTATTCAGACCCTGGTCACAGAGCATGTCAAGTGCTGGAGAACCTTCGCTGAGGCTCTCGGCTACTCAGAGGTCTCAATTGACGCTATCTCCAGGAGACACGCTGACACGGAGGCAGAGAAGGTGGCTTGTGTTCTAGAAAAGCTCAAAGAAGACTGTCACGCAGAGAAGATCAAGAAAAAGTTCCAACATGAGCTTATCATAGTATGCATCTTTTATTCTGACGTAAATTTATGCGTAGAACAAAAATCTGAGGGAAACAAGTTTTATTAATGATTTGTATTACCCACAGGGGCTGTTAAAGATGGATGTTCAAGGTGTAGTAGCCCATCTCATCCAGGATATAGTGATTCTATCCACAGCAGTCGAGCTGGGAGTGCGATGGCGGGAACTTGCCGAGAGACTCGGGAAGCTCTCCAATTCCCAGATTGCTGCTTATGAGACACCACACAAAGGGAAAAATGGAGAAGTTGGTGCCCAGGTGAGCTAAAATAAAAAAAACTTACAAGTAAAAGTCAATCATTAAATACCTTGTTCAATTTATTAACATATTACTCGCTTATCATTGGCATGATCGTCAAAATAAGGTCTAACCCAATCCTAGTCATGACATGTCTACATCTAAATACATTTTTTGGATTTTATTTATTGTTTTACTTCATTCAATAGTCAATGTGGAAGCCTGCATATGACTTCCTGTATTCCTGGAGTAAGCAGTATGGGGACGGTTACAGGGATATGATCCAGGACCTTCACCTGGCCCTGGATAAAATGAAGAACCCAGTGACCAGGCAGTGGAGACGGATTACTGGAGCTCTCATTACTGTCAACTGCATGGAGGTCCTGAGGGCATCCGCCTTCTTCAGAGATTAGGAGATGACTCCTGGAGCACCTACACATCATATTGAGGTGATCCTGCTGAGTTAATACTAATAGCTGTGCCATATTTTTGACATGATAAATATCGACTTTATGTGGCATCTACCCTGTTATCTGAAAAGTACTGAATATTTGTTACTGTGCACCTGTCTGTTTATTTTATGTGTTGTATTCATGTGCAATTCACTGTGACAATGAAATTGTGAAAACTGTTGTCTGGTTCTTAAAATACTCTTGAGTTGTTACTAAGTCCCTTATGCAATGTTAAGGCTTTTAAGGGTTGTTGGTGAAAAGAGAAATAGGAGATTTGTTCATTAATTTTGATAGAGATGGAATCTGAAACATTTTCATTCTAGATGAACTGCCTTAAGGTTACCTCCTTTCTTTGTTTTACTTGAGCAGTTTTGCTTTAACTGTAAGTGTCTGTATCAGTACGTTTTAATATTTGAAGCTGTATGTGGAATATCTGGTATAAGTGTTACATGCATTTTGGCCCTCTTGGAATGTGACTCATCATTCGTCCGTGCCAGTGTATATTGATAATTTCTCCATCCAAGGATGTACCGTTATACTAGGTTTAACATCTAACATCATATCGTTGTATGATACTGGAAAAATGTATTGATCTATTTTTATATTTTGCATTTCTAGTTGTCATTTTAAATGTACTAACTACAGTGTTTAAGAGTGAGGGTCCTTGTCTAATTGCAAACCTTTCCTGTGTTAGAAGAGTCTTTAAAATCTATTTTTTAATGCTGTATTTTTTCATGCTAATACATTTAGAGTTGTATTATTATTAAACTTTAACCTTTTGTCATGAAGGAGCTCTAATAAAGGGCAAAGACATTAATAAAACAAATGTGTTCATGTATTCTAATCTTGCAATTACTTCAGTAAATGTTGTTTAAAATATCTTATCGTTTGAATTAATGGGAAATGCACAACATGCAGCATCATAACACACACGGCACTATATCTGCATTGCATTCGGATTAGTGCAGTGATGTGTAATTCAGCCTCAAATCTGTCACTTCCTTTCAACGATTTAAAAATGATGCCATTATCTGGACACCAGTGGATTCCCCAGTGACCTCAATGTCATAGCCTTATTTATAATACAGGATATTCATAAAGCTCATTAGCCTGGCTTCAGCCATGCTAGACTATCTGAAGTACGGTTCGTTGCTTGGAGATCTCAAGTGCTCTCAGTCATACAATAGCATAGTCTCTTCAAATTCCCAACCTTCCCTAAACATGCTAGTGCATTAAAATGTCCTTCACCCTTTCCTGTGGTATCTGTTGCTTATTTAACTTGCATGTTTACCTAGGGCTAGGCCTTATCCTGCTAAGCATTTTTCAGTGTCACCCTCTAAAAGTTCAGTTAAGCAGTGTTTGGCCTTTTACCAACTTTGGTGAACCCCCTGGACATACGAAACTTTCTGGTAACATATTTAAAGACATGTGGTATCAAGAATAAATTGAGTTCAAAAGCCATGATGCCTCTGTGTGTCTTGTCTTTGCACTCCCAGATCTGTTGAAGACTTCACTCACAACATCCAACCTAAATTTCTGATTTGATTTAGAAGTGATCCAAAACACAGAAAGAAAACTTAGTTCATAAGGGAACTGAAGTTTTACTGTCTCCAATTTAAACTTAAACTTAAAGGGACAGTTCACCCAAAAATTAACGTTATCATCATGTAACATAAGGCTGTGCAATTAATCAAATTCGATTATCATGCGCATCTCGTCAGTAAAGTAGGTTCCGTGATTGACGGTAAATCTGCATCACCTATTTTCAGATGGAGCGGCTGTTAATACACAGAGCCGTAGTACACTGAAAAGCTAGGACATATCGCGTTTGTAATCGCAGACGAATTGCCTTCGATTATGAATGCAATATTGTGTAGCTTGTCAGTGAACTATGGTTCTGTTTATTAACTGCCGCACCATCTGAAAATAGGTGATGCAGATTTACCGTCAATCACGGAACCTACTTTACTGACGAGATGCGCATGATAATCGAATTCGATTAATTGCACAGCCTTAATGTAACACTTGGTCTAGAATGAAGCTTGCATGATGACAGATTTTTCATTTTTGGATGAACTATCCCTCTACATACTCTTTGATTTATTATTGGCCGATTACAATCCATCTCACATCATGATATTAATGTGACTGATGTCCAAATCTCTGATCTTGAGTGGTCTTCTGTCCCACAGTCCACAAGGGCTGTTTGTGTGTTATTTTAGGTAACACTGACCCAGTCTCAGTCTAATCATGTATTAAAGAGCAACTCTGATTGGTTATCTAGAGTGAAATTTGCAAACTGAAGATCAAATTAAAGTAGCACTGACCCAAAAAAGACAGAGGTTTCTTGAGAAAAGTTCTGTGTATTAAAGAAGCAGCTCACCCAAAAATGTCATTGTTTCCTCTCCCTCGTGTTATTCCAAACAATCTTGGGAGTCGGGACCCATTGTCCATAGTATACTATATACACAAAATAGTATACTATGTATACATAGTATACTATGACACAAAATAATATGGAAGTTAATGGTACCCGAAACTATTTGGTTACCAACATTCTTCAAAATATACAAAAAAGAAAGAAATGCGTACTGGTTTGGAAAGATATGAGGGTGAGTAAATGATTATATTTATTCAGTGTTTACCAATCGATATCTCATTATTTTCTAGTTCTTCTTTCATGTTTACATACATTATGAATACTCAATAATAAACAAACATCCTTAGTTTGCATGATATTCTTGATATGCGACTCTCATCGCACCTTTTGATTTAACACACCTAGTTATGACTCTCTTTAGCTCAGGACTAATTTTATATATAAATAAGATTCATTCCAAACAATTCAGTCAGCTTTTGTTTAGATTTACAATAGGCTTATTCTATTTATGTCGGCATTGACTGTTTGCTTGGAATGGTATTTGCACTATGGCAACTGTATAAATCTGCCATCATGCCATTTTTTAAGTTTAGAATTTTTTTTTAAATCTTACTGTATAAAGAAGCTTGCCTGGGCACGCCTTGTTAAAATCTAAAAGCATTCCAAGAGACACAATCGATGGGTGTTGCTTTTTCTCATGTGCTGCGCCTATTTGTAAATGACTGATAATAAAACACTACTTTAGGTATTCCAACATTGTGCCAAAAACCTCAGTGACGTTCTGAATTTACCTTTTTTCCTTTAGGTTATGTTTGTACACATAATAACTAAGCAGGAGGCACAGTTTAGGCTTGATAAAGCTGGGGATAATAAGAGGGGTTTTTCAGAGTGAAAGAAATGGAAAATAGCCAATAATTTGATAGAAAGTTTCTGTTCCTTTCCAAACATCATGAACTGCTCTTTGGGTTTTTGGTGAGAAGCCTTAATGGTTTTCACACTGTATAGTGTTGCATCATAGCGTCTGGTTATGTGAAGAAAGTGTATGCTTTGCCTCACAAAGAAGCTGAGAAATTCTCAAGGACTGGTTTGTTCCATTCTGCAAGCAGCTCACCTTTAGCACCCATTGAGCAATAGAGCAAAGCCAATTCAGCTTTAAGAATTAAGGTCATTACCTACAATGAAATGGGGTGGAATAAAAGTATTTTATGGAGTTTTGGCCAGTTTGACCTGTTATGAATTGCTAGGATGAATATGAGTTTGTAAGCACAGATGAGTTCAATGTGTGAGTGCCTTAAGATTAGGTCTTGTGATTATGGGTTTAGTTCAGTAAGCTCCATTGAGAGTGTACAGCTCTCCCTGAGAATAAAAAGAAAAATACTATTACATTATGACTGAAAAATGTCTATTATACTTGCCACCCAAAAACAACCCTGTTACGCAATGTACATTACTCATAACAACAACTCTGCAGTTTTTGTAGTGAGGCTAATTGTTAATGTTCTGAGTCACAGTGATACTCTGAGATCACATGGTAGAAAAGTTGACCTACTTTTCTGTCAAAAAGATCTATATTTATTTGTATCTCTCTGTAGGTGGTTTTGATCAGAAATGAACTTTGATCACAATCAGTGGTTCTCAAGGAGGCCTCAAGATGACTTAAAATTATTTAAAACATAACCAAAACCAGGAGTTTCTCTAGACCTTTTTTTTACTGGTACAGTACATGTGCCCCAGTGAAATATTATTGATAAATCATTATATGTCAATAGAGATTCCAGTGCACTGACCTGAAAATATATATATTTTCTGATACTATTTCAGCAATGTTTTCTCTCAGCTGTTTATAATTGTACAGTTACTAGCAAACACGTGATTCAGTTTGATTCATTCAGACAGACAGTTCACGTATGCACCGATTCTTTGCAGTGTTTTCTCACACCTAAATAGCAGGATATTTTAGAAGAGAGAAAATAAAATTGACCTAGAGTACTGTATAAAACAAAACTTGAAAATGTCTTCTATGACTTGTGAACAATGGAGCAGCTCTTTATTGTGCATTCAGCATGTGAAAAAGTTATCATCAAAATATAGGAACAGGTTGTTGTTTTTTTTTAAATGAGGGTTTACTCTCCATGCTGAGTACTGTGTGGGCAAGATGTGCTGCATGTCCATCCAGTTCAGAACTTGCAGGGCACCACAGTGCCTGTGACACCACACGTTAATGAGAAAAACAAGGGCAATGACCGGAAAACATACTGGCTTCACACTTCAGAGGCACAAACTGGGAAAACAGCAGGCTTCACACTGCACTGCTTCAACACAGTGACCTCCAGCGTAGTGCAGTTTCTTTTCTAAATTCTGCTAGCAGCTAAAATCAAAACATTTTAAAATGCGGTTATTTAAAAACCAAGGCTTAGAAAGCAGCCCAAGAAGACATTTAAAGGAATAGTTCACCCAAAAATGAAAAGTTTGTAATCGTTATCTCACCCTCATGTCGTTCCAAACCTATATAGGTTTATTTCTTATATCGAACACAAAAGAAGATCTTTTGAAAAACCAAACCGAATTTTGTAGGTCCCCAATCCTGATTGACTTCCATAGTAGGGAAATAAATACTATGGAAGTCAATGGGGACCTACAACTTTTTTATTACCAGCATTCTTTAAAATATCTACCTTTATGTTCAACATAAGAAAGAAACTCATACAGGTTGGAATGACATGAGAGTGAGAAAATTATGACAAAATTTAAATTTTTGAGTGAACTATCCCTTTAAGAAGCATAAGGAAGAAAGAGAGACATTCATTATAAAAAAGAAAAACTGAATAAGAGTGTATGCACAGCATTTGTTTTCAATTACACAAAAATGATAATATGAACTGATTTTATTCACTGATTTCTTTTTTTTTCCATTGCTGAATCAACTTCAATATATTAATATATACAAACAAAACAAATTATGATGGGGGTTAAATCAGGTATAAATAGGCAACATATTATGTAGGTTACCATGTTTTACAGTGTAGAACTAACCAGCTAAACCTTTTAGTTTGCTTGTTCGGTTTTAAAATACAGCGGGACAATTTAACACTTTTTAATGAAGGTTTCAGGCAGAGAGATCTCATCCTGTGCTGTATATCTCAGAGAGCGTGTGAGAAGTGCCTGGAGGTAAATCAGCACAGAGCGGTCATACTCGGCAGTATCACAGCCCCTGTTTTCACAAGCACTGAGGCACATCAAACTGAGATGAATGAGATGTGACTGCCTTTGTCGTAGGACCCTTTCACCGGATCACATGCAGATGGTGGCCGAGCAGTGTCACACTCACTGAGGGGGATCTGAGCACATCAGTGTGGATAGTATGTATCTGGAGTTTATTATCTTCATTCTACGTCTGGTGTTTAAGTGCACAATTTCATTAATATTCTTCTGTGGTTTAACTGTGTTTACTTTGTTTTATAAACCAGGCAGTTACTTTTAACCTTCCTAGTCTACCTTTATCCTCTTTGGACCCATTATGTGATGGAAATGAGGATGAGGATGAGGAAATTAGTTTTAGTTTGGGGTGGAATATCTTTTTAAAAGGACAATTCACACCCAAAAAACACCTATTATTTGGACCCGGTTGACTTGCATTGCATGGGCAAAAACAATTTAAACATTCTTCAAAATATCTTCTTTTGTGTTCCACAGAAGAAAGAAAGGCATTCAGGTTTGAAATGACACAAAGCTGTGTAAAACGATAACAGAATTTTCATGTTGGACTGAACTATCCCTCAATCAGGGAAGTAGACCATTAGAAGGCTGCATATGTTTATGTTTGTGTGTTAAAGGTCAGATGGTCATGTGACCTGTATGACCATATCACAAACTATCCAACTGCTTATAATCAGAGAAACATACACAAGAGCTGCACAGAGATTTAATTTTGACTGCTTATTTTAGGTTATGTGTTATTGCAAATCTGAAATCAGAGTTTAAACTTTAAATGAAACACTTCAATAGTTTCTTAAAGCTGGAATGTGTAAGAGAAGATCTGTAATAGCTGGCTGGCGAGGTGAGAGAGAGTTTCTTCCTTTGACTCTTTCTCACAGTGTGAGGAATGTTGTCTGCAGGAGCATGTGCACCAAGCGAGCGCTTGTTTGGAGTTTGCTGGTCCTCTCTGTCTTTCATATGGGACTCGGGGTGTCCTGCATCTCTCTGTGTGTGCGGGGGATCACACAACCCGCAGGCTACAGAAAAGCCAAACCTCCTTCTCCACACCGATATGGAGCGGCGTGTGTGTAAGTAAGAGATCTTAATATCTTCTGCATGAGACTTATATACTATATTAATATGTTTATCAGCAAAAAATTATAATACAATTATCTTATCTATATAAAATACAGATCAAATGATGAATTACCTTATTAATAAATCTGCTGCCTTTTACTGTGATTATCAATTAAAGTAATTTCTACCACTTTTTTCTCTTAAACCTGACAAGATATTATTATTTAGAAGATTTGTCAAATAAAAGGTGCATGTCACCTTTTATATTATATTATATATTTCTGTCAAATATTCTGTTGAATTTTTTTTCAATTGTTAATTAGTAATTCAATTATAATCATTCACATCAACTATGCCTTAAAGAAGGTATTATCATATTATATTATATTGTGATTTTAAAGTATTATATTTAAACTAGTTTTTTAAACTGATACAGTAATTACTCTTATTTTTAAGCTTAGAGTTAATCATTGTGATTTCTAACATCACAATATCCAGTGTGAAACTAAAATATGACATTCAGAATGTGCAATATGAAATAACACTTTAAATATGATTTAACTTCAAATATATTTGACAGAATATAGAATAATTCTTATTAAGCAAGGGTTAATGAGGGTGATTTTACCTTCACAACATGCAGCTAAAATATGATATCCAGAATGTGTCATTTGAAATTAGAATTTGATTTAGTAACACATCTCTGTTTTTCAGTTTCATGTCTGTGGACTGTGTTGAATACTGTGTGCAAAGAAAAGAACTGGACCGACTGTAAGAGTATAGTAACACGCAAGAAATACTTCTTATATAATCTATATATTACAGAACAAAGGCACCAATTGTAACAACATCATTGTCTTAGATGCTAATACCGTGCAATAAGTTGTAATATAGTTGTTTGCTGCAGTATTACATTTATCATACCCGTATTGTAATCTGTGATCTGTTTTCAGCTTATTTGTGGACTCGGGGAACATCACAATATTTTGTGTGTGTGGCTCACATGACTATCAACCTGGCCTTCCTCTGCCTGGCCACATCTTCTTCTACCCTCTCCACCTGAGATAACAGCCATTGTAAGCCACTGACAAACATTGTCTGTAATCCGTGCTTTATCACTCTTGTGATACTAACGTGCAATAAGAACCTGTTTTATATAGTTGTTAATGCTGCATAATTACTGTACTCTCATACCCGTATTGTCCTGCCTCTCATCACAGATGATCCTGTTTTCAGCTTGTTGTATTTGTGGACTTATTGGGGAATTCTCAACGTTCAGTTTGTGCGTGCAATGGTGAAACAGTCTGTACTATCTGCACCTGGCCTTCCTCTGCCTGGCCAGCCTGGGCATCTTCGGCTGCACCCTCTCCACCTGGCTCACCTGCAGACTCGCCAGCTGTGAACAGAAAAGACTGTTTCTGGAAAGGGATCTGTCACTGCCTCATTCTGTAGAGAAGGTGAAGGCGACTTGTGGATGAACTATCTAGGGACTGTGTGGGCTCTTTGACTTTTATTAAAAGTGTATATTTTATATTTGGTTTGTAGAATTGCTTAGTTTGAGTTAAGTCATGATAATTTGTCTCTTGTGAGGTATAGCAGGTATTTCATATCAAAGTTAGTAATGTTAAAGTAATATAAAAAATTAATCCTGGAATACGATCATTCTAAAGGATATGTTTTGTGGCATAATTTATATCTTTGTTTAGTCTACTTTATTCCTGGTTTGCTGATGAATTACAACATTTCAGACAGTTTTAACTGTCAGTGAACGAAGAGTCAGGTGATTGCGTCAGTTTGCAATATGAAGAATGCAGTATATGTTAAACCTTCGACAGGTCAATATGACTTAGTGTTAACCCTGTAGGGCCTAGCATACAAAGTAATAGTCAGAAAAATCTTTTTCATTATTTAGAAGAATTGTTTTTCACAAAATCAAAAAAAAGTTTTGTGTTGAGTATTATATTTATTACACTAGGCTTGTATGGAGGAAAGCCACCATAGGAAAGAATACATTTTATTCATAGGCCCAAACTAAGTAAAATGCTTGTAAAGTAAATCAATGAGACCTTTATAACTGTATACCATATACATATCAGTTGTCACTCTGTATTTCTCAATGATATGTCTTATTGAGATGATAATTAAATGCTTAGTTTTATTATTAAAGCTCTAGTTTTTATTTTGTGGTGGGGGTGAAACACCTAATGCATTGCAATACAATGATGATTAATGATGATAAACATTCATCAAAAGCCTTGTGTATATTTGATTTGATACATTTTAACATGAAAAAGGGCAAACCAAGTAAGTCCAGTTGAAATATTAATAACAATATAAAAGTAATTTGACATACTTTATAAAAATCAGAAAAGATTTCATGTACTGTGTGTACTAAGGTCTTTTACTTACTAAAAAGTATCAATCTGAGGGCAGAAGGCATGCAGGTGTAGTTTGTTGTGTACAACAGGTTATTTAGCGAAGTTTTGATCATGTTGATAATTTAAAGGCCTTAGAAATGTGTGTATACAATATGATACAGTAGGCTTTATAGAGAGGAACAGCAAAGGCATAGGCTACTTTTTTTCTATATGTGTAACTGAGTGTGTGTGTGTGTGTGTGTGTGTGTGTGTGTGTGTGTGTGTGTGTGTGTGTGTGTGTGTGTGTGTGTGTGTGTGTGTGTGTGTGTGTGTGTGTGTGTGTGTGTGTGTGTGTGTGTGTGTGTGTGTGTGTGTGTGTGTGTGTGTGTGTGTGTGTGTGTGTGTGTGAGAGAGTGAGTGAGAGAGTGAGAGAGAGAGAGAGAGAGAGAGAGAGAGAGAGAGGAGAGAGAGAGAGAGAGAGAGGGAAATGATTACACTAACTGTTTTATCTGGCCTATCAGGAAATTCCAGTGAAGCATACCACGCACAACATGAGCACCTCACTACCATAAAGCGGCCATAAACCCTCGGATCTGCATCCAGGTCTCCTCAGAAAGACTTATTTTATACCCTGTTCTAATAACCAGACTGGGTTCAAGGCACCTTACAAAATCCCTAATCAAGGATCGACTACTCAATGCCAAAAAGCTAAAATATTGCAGTCATAGAAGGAAAACCCCAAGCTGTTACTCAACAACCAAAGACAAACATTCCGGTGAATGTCCTGGCTGTTGTTCGGAATGTACAATACAACAGCGCCGTCTGCTGGTGAAACGTGCAGCAGCTGAGTGGAGCTATGTACAGCAGGAAGAAATCAGGGGTTACCTGCGATGGGAATATACAGGTATTTATATGCAGTTTTTAAAGAACGTTATACATTTTAAAATATCTGCTGAATTGTTATTTAAAAATAAGTACATTTTAGTTATTCGCGTCGCGCAACTCAAATTTGCGCCAGAAGCCGTTAGCTGACGTCATCTAAAAGATGTTAAAATAATACTAAAGGTTCCGTTATATGTATATGTGTGTCCTGTGTAAGCTGCAATACAACAGGACTTGTCGTGCTTTAACGTTATCGATACCACCCTAAACTAATTGCAATGATCTGGTGAACGTGATTTATATAACTTTGGGGCGGCCTATTGACACGTTTGAGAAGCGGGTTCACAGCTGTTGAAACCCGTTTATAAAATACAAAGGTATAAGTGACCCTGGACCACAAAACCAGTCACAAGGGTCTTTTTTATTATTGAGATTCATACATCATGAAAGCTGAATAAATAAGCTTTCCATCGATGTATGGTTTGTTAGGATAAGACAATATTTGGCTGAGTTTTGAAAATCTGGAATCTGAGAGTGCAAAAAAATTATGATAATAATAATGAGAAAATCACCTTTAAAGTTGTCCAAATGAAGTCAAAGGAAATTTACTAAATATCTTCATGGAACATGATCTTTACTTGATATCCTAATGATTTTTGGCATAAAAGAAAAATCAATCATGTTGACCCATACAATATATTTTTTGGCTATTGCTACATTCCTATACCCGTGCGTGGTCCAGCAGGGTCACATATGTGTTTTTACCTTTTGGTTTGACCCCTTCCCCTTCAAGAAATTGACTTTTAATAATGTTTCTGCTTCAGTTTTATATGATGGACTCGTACAGATAAGCATTAAACATAAATACATGGAAATAAACAAACAAATAAATCCCCTGCACATAAGACCTGCATTCTTCTAATGCTAGAAGAGAAAGTTTCTCAGTCGCGAACTTACTGATATGCTAATTTATAAGAAGAAGCACATCATTCATTAATTTAAGGCATAAGAAGTGATACACTTCTGGACTTATCAATCCAGAAATCCCTCTTTTTTTTTTAAATGAGCCTCATATGACAGGTGAAATGTCTGCTGTCTCTGTGAGGATCCTAGAGGGCGCTGTTCCCAGCCACTATAACTCAAGCCCTGCTGCCCCCTTACTCCCTTCTTCCACTTCGTGTCTCTGAAGCTGACAGGCCATGAACATTCACAAATCATGGTCATGAACAGAAGCATTCCTTTGTCCTCTGGGTATATAGGGCTTCATTTGGTCCATTCCCATGATATATGCTGAGGGCAAGAAGTCGTTTAACACACAATTTATTAGTTTCCTGAATTATAACCCATGTAAAAGAAATGTGGTCCCTGGCCACCTACCCCTTTACTCTCCGAATACCCTTTAATCTTTTTTTTTTTTTACTAATGATGTGAATAAGGAAGAAAGTACAATAATTACACATAAAAAAAACTAATGCAAGGCTTGCTTTTTATTGGACACTTCGATCGGGAATAAGCATATCCATATAATTAATGCTCTTTTACACATAAAGGGTTTCATTTTTTTGTTATCAAAATGAAGCAAAATACAGAGCACAACAGTGATCACCATATTTTTTGTGACCTTGGTACTTGGAAGTATTTTTCCATTACTCACCTTCCTATTGCATTTCAATGCCTCAAAAAAAATCAATGGTACAGAATAATATTTTCGATGTATTATGAGTATACATTTTTTTAAATAAAAAATTATAAAAAATACTTGTAAAATATAATTACATTTATACAACAGAAATTAATCAAATATATAACAGAAATTATATAATATATATATATATATATATAACAGTTTATAATTTTTATATTACATATTATAATAGACATACATTATATTGCTTGATGTTATATAAAGCAATCACACTGACTCATGGCTTCTAGAATAGGATATATATTCACTTTCATGCCATCTTTCATGGTATGACTTTCTTGAAAGGTTTGTACATTATCATTAAAAAGCCATTTCTCTATAGAGAAAACGAATGAGATTTTCCGACTATTGCACTCCGTTGCCTGCATCTCACTAACCTTCTAAAACTTCCCCATTTTATCTTAGATAAACATAAACACGCCCTGTTCAGATGGAAAATGTTTTATGGATAATTATCGGAGGACAAGTTGCTCAATCAGCTGGAACAATGTTTCTTTAAATCAGTCAGTTTGTTTCTCTTGCTGGTCGCTTTCCACATTCGCTCGTCTGGATGAGCGGCGACCTTGTTCCACTGACTCATACGAGCAAAGATTTTGTGACTCACTGTTGGCGGTGTCTGAGGGATGAGCTGTGTAAATCATCTCTGCTCTTCTCCCCTCCCAGAGCCACTGAGAACTCGGGGTAACCTGCACCGGTGGGATGTTCTCTCCATAACTGCCTCTCTGAGCATTAAACCACACAGCAATCACAATATGAGTGAGTATTTGGAGGAAGCTAGTGGAGACAGGAAGTAGTCCTCTGTATCGTTTGCTGGCTCATCACTCTGGCAGAGGATGCTTGGAAATTTAAATGTCATTGTGTGGTTAATTTCAGAGGTGCCGCTGAGTTGATTTTGAGTGCAGAAAGTTCTACTGACTGAGGTTCAAAAATAACTGTTGCCCTTGGCTATCACACTCTGTGGAGCTAAACTCATACATTACTGTATTTGTAAGGCGTAGTGCAGCTTTTGACCACTCAAAATAAAGGACTCTACCAGGTAGTGGCGTGTGTGGTGAGTGTTTTAGATGGAGAAGATGAAGGGAATTCTCTTGTGACGGGTCACGTTGACGCTGTAGCAGCTGAGGTCTGCCAACCCCGCCTATAATGGAGAACACAGACACGGAGAAGTGCACTGAAGGATGTGGTCAGAGGGAGACAAGGCTTACCAAAATTATAAACGACTCATTAATTGTCTGTATGTTAGAGGTGAATTCCCATAGTACACCCTTTGGTGCACTCCATCTGATCCTAGATCAGAGTGGAAATTTAATGGAAGGTTATTTATTTTTACTGATTAAGCGTGTGTTCGGGACATTTTGGAAATTCTGGGAAACCTTGTAATGAGGTTATACATCACCATTAATAAACACCATCATTAGTGCATTATTTAGGCAATAAATAATCAGTATTTTTATCTTGTTTTACAGTAAAAAATATTTATACATGCTTAAAACAATATTACAAATTCTATAAGATATTAAGACTTTTATTAAGAGAATATGTCTTTACAATATTTTAATTAAGTTACCAAAAATACACAAAGTACCACAAAAAGAAAAATACTAAAATACTTGTAATCAGACTACAGTTACTTTTTATTGATTACATGATTACATATTTACACAATAGCAATAATTATTCATAATTTATTGATTCTCCCTATCAATTCCTTTTTAAAATAGCCTACTGCTTATGTACATTCAGAAAGTCTTCTAGTTTTGTGTGCATTCACACAAAGACCAGTCATTAGTCAGGTGGCTTCATAGCATTTGACCACTGGATTTACACAAATTCTTTAACATTTAAGAAGTATTTCAACACTTCATGAACTACTGATGAACACAATTAATATTTATTTGAATTACCATTCAGTGGGTTATTTAACCATGTGTTACTATGTATTTGGAAAGCTTTTGTCTTTAAATATTCATAAATGTAATTGAATTTTCCCAAACATATAAACCTTTCACCTAATATATTAACTTGAAGTATCCCTGAGATTTATATATATATATATATATATATATATATATATATATATATATATATAATGTAAGTATCATATTTGTATGTTCATGTTAATGGTCACATGACATGCAGGTAAACATAAAATATTTTGTGTTTTATTAAAATTTTTCTGATTTTGATTTAATTTATTCATTATTTAATTAATTATTAGCTTTTCGTTAAACTCACAAAACCCCTGCGGATCTTTTGCAAACCCCAGTTTTTGAAAACTTGATGTAATGTTTAATGCACTTCATGATGTTAATTACAATAAATGTAATATATTTTCTTACTCTTTTTATTTTTATATGAATATGGTACATATTATATGGCTGTCCCACTTAAATCAATTTGAAAAAAAAGTTTGGTCAAAAGTAATCTAAAAGGAATTAAAAAGTAGTCTTATTACTTAAAATGTGTAATGTAATGGATTACGTTACTAACAAAAATGTATTTTTTTGTCAAGTAATTTGGAATCAGGAACGGACTACAATTTGTAAGTAATCTTCCTAGCTCTGATACATTTTTTTTTACTATTCCTTTAAGTACAAAAATGTGGGCTTGTGTCTGTCTATATGTGTGTGCGTGTGTTAAAGCAGGTATTTGAATGTGCACCTGCAGTTCACGCCTATAACAGCCATCTGCTGGACATTAGAGAGTTGAAGGTGGGTCACTGTTTGTCTGTTCAGGATACAACTGACTCTCAGCACAGTACACCAGGGGCTTGTGTTTAATGGTGAACTAGGGAGAGGCTGAATGACTCACTTAGACAACAATAAACAAGCCTGAATCATACATATACAGTTATCAAAGAATGAAAATATTTACAACTTGTAGTATCTCCAAGTGACAATTATTTTTTCTTGTTTATTTTTTTTTGGCAAAGGCATCACCAAGTCCAGTGGCAACTGGGATTGGAAACACTTTGGTAAAGGGACCGATTCTCACTATTAAATAGTTGTTTATTAGCATGCCCATTATTAACATATTGGCCCATTTATTAGGTACACCTGTTCAATTGCTTGGTAACACAAATTGCTAACCAGCCAATCTCATGGCAGCAATTCAATGCATTTAGGCATCTAGATGTGGTGAAGACGACTTGCTGAAGTTCAAACTGATATACTGTGTGTATATATATATATATATACACACACACAACACACACACACATATATATATATATATGTGTGTGTGTGTGTGTGTATATATATATATATATATATATATAAAAAAATTGATACTGAACGCCACTTAGCTGGACGAGCAACGATCACGCCGACTACCGTGATGTCTCGTTCCCGCTCTCAGGGAACTGAGGTTACGACAGTAACCAGAGACGTTCCCTTATCGAGCTTTCACGAGACATCACGGAGAAATTCTGTGAAAGTTCTCAACTTCTCAGAGTAGTGCTTTTTAGCACTAGTGTAGAGCATTCTAATCTCCTTTGTTCCTGGACTGGTTATACAAGATTTTATCCCCACTTCTGTAAGCCTCCTCTTTGGCGTGACGAAGCTGTTTGAGTTTCCATGTAAACCACAGTTTATTATTATTGAATTATAAGAATATCCTGGTGGGGATACACATATCCTTACAAAAACTAATATATGATGTTACAGTCTCTGTGAGCTCGTCCAGATCGTTTGCAGCAGTTTCAAAAACAGTCCAATCAGTGAGGTCGAAACAAGCTTTTAAATCTTGCTCTGCTTCATTAGTCCATCTTTTAACAGTTCTTAATACAGGTTTAGCTGATTTCAGTTTCTGCCTGTAGGTCAGTATAAGATGAACCAAATAGTGATCAGAGAGCCCCAAAGCTGCCCGTGGGACAGAGTGATATGCATCTTTAACTATTGTGTAACAGTGATCCAATATATTACTGTCTCTGGTGGGACATGTAACGTGCTGTCTGTATTTTGGCAGGTCACAGGAGAGATTTGCTTTGTTAAAATCCCCAATAATGATTAAAAGAGAGTCCGGGTACCTTTGCTCCCTTTCAGATATTTGTTCCTTGTTTGCACCTTTGAGAATGAAAGAGGAAAAATCCCGTGGCGAGAAATATTTACGGTACTCGTCTGCTCTGAACAGCTGATAGCCCGACAAATGAAGCGCATTATCCGGGATGGCTTCACTCAACCAGGTTTCAGTGAAGCACAATGCAGAAGATTTTGAAAAGTCCTTGTTTGTGCGTGCGAGGAGAAGTTTGTCTGTTTTGTTAGGAAGGGATCGGAGATTCGCTAGATGGATATAGGAAGCACTGCTCAGAAGCCACGTTCGCGGAGCCTAACCAGCGAGCCGGCGCTCTTCCCTCGTTTGCGTCTGAGCAGGATCGCTGCCCCTCCGACTAGAACATCGAAAAAGCGTCTGAATAATCAAAAACATTTGCCTTATGTACAGTATGTTCGTCTCTGGTAAAACAAATACTAAGATAATGACTAAACACAGAACAAACAAACAAAAACAGTAAAAGAATGGAAGAGCTCCACACCATGGCTGTCATGCGCGGTGCCATCTTACTCCAAAATACCCTAATCCTACCAATACCTAAACTTAACAACTACCTTAAGGTGCGTTCACACCAGACACGAATGAAGCGAATAAATTGTGCTATTCGCGTGTAGTTGGACGCTTGAACATTTTGAGTTTACTCGCTTCATTCGCGTGTGAAATTCGCTTCATTCACGCGTGAAATTCGCTTTATTCGTGCGTGAAATTCACTACACAACAGACGCGAATTCGCGTCATGGGAGGGGCTTCTGCCAGGCAGCTCCAGTCTCGTTGCAAAATTTATTCCTGTTTTTGTAAAAGTACAAAGATGTATATACAGCTCAGGGTACTCACATACAACCACGATTAATTTGTCCTCCATTGTTGTTTCGGATTTTCTGCCTCCGCTCGTAATGACGTCACTGCTAGAGCAAGCTCCTGATTGGTTAACGCGGCGTGAATATCCGCCAAAGTTCAGATTTTTCAACTCGCACTATTCGTGCGAATTGCGCGTCAAACGCCCCAAACGCTCAATTCGCTCCGCGTAATTCGCGCCATTCGCGCCGCCTCATTCACGCGAATAGCGCTGCAGGATTGTCTATCGCGTCTTTGCATTGACTTAACATTTAAATAATTAGTGCGTAACGCTTCATTCGCGTCTGGTGTGAACGCACCTTTACTATTAATAAGCACCAAATAAGGAGTTTATTGAGGTAAACGTCATCATAGTTAATGGTTTGCTAATTAAAAAAAAAAATACAAAATACAAAAAAAGTAAAATTTTACGGTCAGTTGTTGCAAAGTTATACTCAATTAAGTGAGTATATCAAACCACATTTTATGTTCAGTTGACATTAATATATGAAACCGCAAATTAACCTTTTAAAGTGAACACAACTGATCTCAGTCAGACATTTTCATATTTTACAAATACTTTGCATTCTTCAGTGCTACATTATGCAGCATTTGTTGCTGCAAGATTGACCTTTTAAGTTTATTTCCTGAAAAACTTGCAAAACTGAAATATCTAGTTCAATATATGATGGCAATTTCATATAAAAAACCCATAATTAAACACAAACCAGCATATGTAACACTAAACACAACCACAACTTCAATACCAACAACGATTGTTTCAGTCTTTTTAAGTCCCAGTTCCTTGTCTTGGCCTAATGACATAATGTCCCTTCTCCTATGTAAAAAAATGAAATAAAAAATATGTCGGTTACTTTTGATTAGTAAAATTAATTAATTAATCAATCAAAAGAGATGCAATTTTTGTAAATTTACTTAGGACCAAATTATTTCATATTTAAGTAACTGTAACTGCGCTTGATGATTCTCCTTCCCTTGTTTAAAGTATACATATCGCCGTGTACCAACGCTCTTCGATAGTGGCTGTAGTAGCATGTAAATTCTTTCCCTTTTTATTAAGCCCCATCTCAGCGGAACCCTACATATCTCAGGAGAAAGCGTCTATAAGTTCAAAGTGGCGTTTCCAGGAACCGTGGCCTGGAGATCACTCAGGAGGGGTGTAGCTTTCAGTGTCCTGCAGGGAAGGGCTGAAGGGTGGCGGAGTTCTCACTGCTCACTTTGCACCTCTTTCCTTGTGGACTTTCTCTCTCACGCTGCCTGTTCCTCTCGCTCACCGTCTGTATCTCTCAAGCTGTTTGTCTCACTCTCACGCTCTTGCCTTCCACGATCTATTTGACTCTGTTTGCCTGTCTCACAAACTCTGTGCTTTTCTCCCACTCACGCTGTCTGTCTCCATCACTCTGTCCGTCTGTCTCCCTTGAGCAACTCAAACTGGCTGAGATGAGAACTTCATAGTCGTGCTGTTAAGTCACTTTATTAAAGTTAAACAAACAAGCCGCCAGAAGCTCAGAGAAGTAACACGATATTCAGCCCAATATCATGAATTCAGATTATTCTTTGGGCTAAAGTGAGTTTTCACCACACATTTCTGCCAGTGCATAATAAAGAAACTGTGGCTGTCTGCAGATCATTCCAAGAAAAACATTGTTTAGCAGACCAGTGATTGTGTACTGACAGGCAGGAGTAGTTTCCTGGGAAAACTACGCCTGTAGGTGCATTGAACAGTTGGTATGATGGAAAAATTGTGATGGTGCAGACAAGAGGAGAGATATTGTTGTTGCTCCCACACATTTTTGGAGATCTCCTGCTTATAAAAACCTCCAAAGAATTTATTGTCGGTGTAATACGAGGCCTTAAAGCTGACAAAACGAAAAATATTCAGACGTCTGTGGCTCTAACTACCCCACTTGAAATGAAGGGGTCACACAAATTTGAATACCTCTGACAACCAGCGTTTGACCCCAAACACAATCTCTTATTTTATATCGCTCCCTCTCTTCCCCCAGCTGCAGAGTTGAGGAGCGTTGGTGGGAGGACGTTGCGGCTGTGCTTCCCTCGAGTACAAGCTGCAGAGCCAGCGGGAGCATCCGTCCACTTCCTCTGTTGTTTTTGGCATGGGACGCCCGTCCCCTCCCCTGCTCGCGCTCCCTCAGCCTACAACCCCCAACCTTTGCCTGTTACCCCAACGTCCCATATTCATCCCCACACACAGCTGTAGCACTCTTGGTGACCCCGACTGTCATCGCACACACAACAACAAACAAGCATGCAGTAATATAACTCAAGCTCAAACAGATAGTCAAGAATGCTGTTAACTAAGATTCATAGGTACAGCCCAAGAGTGCTTAACTACCATAATACGATGCACTGTTGGAGAAATTAACAAGTTGCGAAGGTTTCCTGAGACTGTAGTAGCATGGTCACAACCGCCGTCAACAATATAGGACTATTGTATATAGGACACACTAAAATATATCAATTTAAAACTTAAAAAGCTATAGAATGTACTGTATGTTAGCTTGCTTATACTAAAAGAAACTATACTTCTAATCACAGGTCGAGATGCTGTTTGCAAATGTTTCTTGGAATGATACTATCAGGAAACGCAGAATCATTGAACTATGTTAGTAAATGCATTAACCTGGATTCACTATCTGAGTTATATAGTGAACTGAGCAACATAACTGGCATCTGTAATTGTTGTCAATATGCCACAGATGCTGTGCCATTTACATTAGTAAAGAAAAAAAAATGTCGCTTTTAAAACTAAAACACCACAGTTTGTGTGTGTGTAGGTGGTCTGGCATGACATACTGAGTAATGATTTGGACTGGTATGGAGCGACTCAGTGGCCCCAAGAACATTAAAACAATGGAACAGTGTCTAATCTAAAAAATAAAGTAGATCATGGGCCTCTAACAGATTTATTGTATAAATTCATCATTTTTACTGAAATTTCATTAAATAAATACTAAACTTTAGCCCTGATAAAAAGGGAAATAACTTTAAATGACTTGACTATGTAAACAATGTATACTTTATGTGTATATGGTATATACAATATGTCTACAATGTATGCAATACATGTCATGCTAAATAATGCTTTTACTGTATAAAAATATAAATTATTACAAAAAAAACTTTACTGTGTTTTTGTGCAGCCTGTCATCAACTAGTTCAAGTTGATAATGAACACCTTTATGAAAAACCAGTCAATATTAATGAGTAATAAGTTGGAAAATCAAGTATTCATAAAACATGAAATTAATAAAACAATTAATGCCACAAACTATACACTTTTTACAAACAATTATATGAAGGTCATCTAATTGCTGTTAGCATAAGCTAACATAAGTGACTAATTTGTACCAGCAATGCTGGGTTTGTGCTATGTGATTTTAGGCCTGAATTTTACTAACCCACATATTTTTGGAAACCAGACATAAACCCTAAATCTGAGGCAAGTGTGCAGTACAGTGCAAATTTTGCATTTTAAAATTATGTTTTTGTTGTGGTGCTGGTGGTTCCAAAGTTGTGCCGGAAACAGCCTATATGCATCACACTAAAAACACATGGTTTCTTTTCACTCTTGGCCTCTTTTTTATTTCCTGACATTGTGAACATTTAATGTTATACGTTATATTTTAAACTGCTCTCTCAATGAGTGATGGTTGGCTCATGTCTCAGTCCACCAAGAAGAATACAAACTCAAAACCTCCATGTGCCACTTCTCTGTTGCTCATCCAGCCACATCCAGACCAGCACAGCCGTCCTCACTGAAAGCACTCATTCATAGTCCAGTCCTCAGATCCAGACAGGCTAGATCTGTCTATATTCATCCTCACCTCTCTAATCTTCACCCATATCCTTTCTCTTTTGTGGGCCAGACAGGTCCTATCAGGAGCCGATATGATGTCTGGAGTCTGCCTCTCAAATTCCGAGAACAGTGCTATGCACGAGCAGAATCCGCTAATGAGCCTTCAACATTTTGCCTCCCCTTCAAGAACAGTTGCTGATGAGTTAGTAGTGAATATGACAATAGTCAATCTAGTAATACATGTAGGCATTCAATACAACATTGCTGGCATTTCACCACTTGACAGGAGTGAAGACCCAAAGTGACAAGACTGTTTCCTTTCACAGTACCATTAAAACATGATAATGCAGTTATTGGAGCCATCATGATGTGCTCTGGCTTTAGAGCAGTGCTGGATCTGTCCTTGTACTCTGTGCAGCAGGAGGAGCTGTAAAATATCAGATTCTTGGACTTCTCTATATTTGAGTCAGAGTGTGAATCATCATCACATACTTACTGTGAGTCAAAATCCTCACTCACTCAGCAGTCCTGCACAGGGAAATCGATTATATGCCACGTGTGTGGTGTTAGATGTATAATTTGAATCCAGGATTTGTCTTTTAAGAGACCCAAGGAGCTGAAACAGGACTGGACAAACATTGGACTGAGCCGAACCAAAATCCCCTAACATGTTTATCAATCCCCCGCCCTAGCTGCACAAATTGTGCAACAACTTTAAATTATGCAAGAGGTGAATATTGGACATTACCAAGATTATTCATGTCCTCTTGGTAGGACTGCAAGCCCAAGTGTTATAGGTTATATGGTTGCTCAAAGACCTTCAGATATAGCGTGCTGTACTCTGTGTTGTGGAAATGGGAGATTTTGTTTCTTCTTTGTCTTGAGATAGTTCTGCCTTTAAATAGTGAGGAATTGAAATTATTTTCAGGTGAAATGGAAAAGTGTAAACTGTAAATGTTAAAAGTTGTATTGGACACCTGCCAGTCTCCAAGATCACTCTGGATTTCAAGATAATTTGTGTTATTATCTGATTTATGTCATTGCCAGTTAAATTCAAGCACTGGCAACTAGTATTACGAATTTGGCATGAACAAGAATATCACGACCCCTGGTGGAGAACATTTATCAGCTCACTTTATATAAACAAAACTATAAAATGACAAATCTGAGCAATGTTACAGTGGACAGTATTTTATCGATGTGTTAAAAGCACATCGATTCTGATGATTTACGCTTTACATGTTTAGGTTGTAGGTTATGTATTGGTTTGGGTTTCAAATGGTTCTTGCAAGTATATAAATATATAATTCATGTAAATTACCCAGTCTGAAAACCACTTATTTGTATTCTAAAATATTATTTCGAATTAGATCTGATATTTCAGTCATACTTCTACATTTATAATTCCTAATTGATTTCTAAACACAAATCAAGCTTAACCTGGCAGACTAGATGCCTATGCAGTCATGTGTTTTTAGACTTAAAATTTGAATTTAATTGTATTTATCAGAGGCTTTTTTAATTTTTTTCGTTTCAGAGACTAAATGTTGTTAAAGTTCTAAAAGAAGATGTTCGTGGGATGAAATAACCAATAACCGAATTAAGTAGGTTATTATAAGTTGATTCTAAAATGCACTGACAATGTTTTAAAATCTAATCAAAGCACAGCGAATCCTTTCAGTTAGTCGAGCATGCAATCGCTATTTTTTTCTGCTCACCAAAGAACTGTAAGACTTCTCAAGGAAAATATCTCGAGTTTAAAAGAAAAGGTTCCCCCACCCTCCTTCTCGCGTCTTAAGCCTTCTTGGCCAATCGTCTCTCTTCTCACAAACACTTTAGCAGACTATAAGAGCTCCCCAACTTTTTCCTTTCAACTTAACTCAAAGTTACTCGGAATCCCGGATACCTAGTTGTTTCCCAGAGAACAAGCAACGCACGCTTGGAATTGTATTTCACCCTCATGAGGGAATAACGTCTTGCTTCACGCGCTTCCAGCAGACTTGAACGAGATGCCCGAAGAGCCCGCGCGAGACTCCTCCAGCTCCCCAGTGTCTCCCGCGGACAGCCTCAGCAACAGCGAAGCAGAGCCCGACAGGCCACCGAAGAGGAGCGGAAGGAAAAGACGGTCGAGCAGGAAAAACGGGGAGGATTCCGATAGCTCGACCCTTGGGAAAAGGGGGAAAAAGTCTAGCAACAGCAGCAACAGCCCTCAGTCTTTCGAGGAGCTGCAGACGCAGCGCGTGATGGCGAACGTGCGCGAGCGACAGAGGACGCAGTCGCTCAACGAAGCGTTTTCGGCTTTGCGCAAAATCATCCCCACTTTACCCTCCGACAAACTGAGCAAAATACAGACGCTTAAACTCGCCTCCAGATACATCGATTTCCTCTGTCAGGTTCTACAGAGTGACGAGCTGGACTCCAAGATGGCAAGTTGTAGTTATGTTGCTCATGAGCGTTTGAGCTACGCGTTCTCGGTTTGGAGGATGGAGGGCGCGTGGTCCATGTCTGCATCTCACTAGTGTGCAGGGAAACTTTTTTGTTTTCAAATGGTACGCTTTCACAATATCCCTCGTCTTTAACGATGTTGTAAACAACTGAGTAAGATCTCTCAAAACATGTACTTCATTTTCCACGTTTAGTCGGTTTAGTCATAAGTTGGAAAGCCAACAGCTGTTGCATGCATTTCAGATCGTCTGGGTTTGTTTACTATCAGCATGGCTTTATTTTTACACACTGCCTCTTCCTTTAGATATAGCAACACTAAATAAACAATTCTATAAAGAAAACAAAGTCTATAAAAAGTTGAGAAGCTGTTAAACAGCTATCGCATGTAATGCAACTGAATTGTTTACCAGTGCGGCCTATTGCAGCACAATTTTTCCACAATCGATTACAATGATTTTAAACCCCCCCTCAAAACAAATAGGTTACTGTAAATAATGTTGTGCGTATAACAAACATGGTCCCGCATAAATCATGCTATTATTCGCAGGTGGAAGCCGAGAGCTGGGAAAACTCGAGGACCAATGCGCCGACACAGTGCTAGATTCCTTCATAATCTTGGGGAAAACTGCAAATGTTCCAACAGAGGTCATGGCTATTATCGAGAGAAGGCCACGGACAGCGAATTGCTGACTTCCTCGCGAGTGTTATTAATGACGACGAATGTTGGAAATGTGTGCATATGCATGTTTTGTATTTTTTTTGAAGTTTTTTGAAGACTCAGATGTGCATAGCTTTCTTGGAGAAAGTGAAATTGCATCACAAGGACTGTCAGTGAGAAGATGGGGAATGAAGCCTCTAGTTCGAACCCTGTGCAAAATACAAAGTTTTAGTACAATTCTATTTATTTATTGATGACACACTTTTTGAAATGAAGGCAAATGTATCCTGTGTCGAAATGCATTCTTATTTTTGTTGTGCTACTTTTGTAAATAAATGTGCATTTCTGTAATAAAGATGAAGAACTTTTTAGAAATATAATATCAACATTTATTCACTTCGTTTGTGTATACGATTTTGGAAAAACGATGAAAAAAGTAGAACGAAAAACAGTAAATACACGTTATTACGTCTCGTTTAGTCTTATTATGAAGAATGATTTTAATAGTTACATTTTAAAATAATTACACGAGTTGGTTGACATAGGCAGGAAAATTGGCAATATAACAATGAAAATAGGCAACATTTTCACATTTTATTTGAAAAATAAAAACATATTTGCCTGCATTTTATCTAAACAATAAGCCATTGTTTTATTACTTTTAGTATAAAAAGTGCACCTGTAATTCATGAAAAATGGAGAGTATAAGATAAAATGGTGCATTATTGTCACATTAGAACGCATTATAGATGAAACTGCATAATTTAAAACATAATTTAAAATTCTTTAACGATTGCATATGATTGTGATGAAATATCAAGTTTGATTTCGATAGGTCTGGCTAATTCTGATTTAGTTGGCTGACAATGTAAGCCGGAGTTATGGACGTTAAAGGATTCAACAATATGTACTGTCTTTTCATCTGAGTGAGAAAAAGGGAAAGCCGACAAGAAAATAGGGTTGTATTCATGGCATGTAGGCTACCCCTAAAATATTTTTTTTACAGTTGCACTAAATATGATCGTTTTCATCCAGCTAAAGCTTCCCAAATGCGCACGTGCGTCACAGGGTCAAATCCCTAGGGACTGCAATGGATGTATATCCAGAGGCTGCTCCAAAAATACTGTGCGCTGGGGGAAAAGACAGTGCTATTCATTAGTTTTGTCTGTTTGTTTTGCTATTGTCCAGTTGCACTCATTTTAGAAAAATAAGTGCCTTGCAATGTAAGTACATCCAGTTCACTAAATAAAATAAAATGATTAATTTACATGACCAAAAGCCTAAACATGCGTTTTGTCTGGCTATGACTCCTGAAGGCCTGTGGGATGCTTTTGCTACGTTCGTGGTTTGTATTTGGCACTTAACCATATATGTAGTACACTGTCAATTGCGTTTGGTTTTATATGAAGTCTGGGAAAGTATTTTGGAATCATGGAATATTTGAAATCAAAGCGCGTGCACGTTTGAAGGTGTGTAATTGGGTTTTGAGGCATGTGCGGAATTCCCAGATGTCTGTGAAATTTAAGCTGCCTTCAGCAGGACATGGGAAGGTGGGGTGTATGCTGAGCAAATGTAATGTTAACCTAAATAAAAACCCTCTCGAGAGACACACAAATACATTACATCAAGTTTTTAACGAATAATTGATTGTGCAAATCTTTTCTAATTGCTCTAATATTGGTTTAAACAATATAAACATTTTTATTTGGACATAAACGTCATAAAGATCCCAGTGAACTTCAGGAGAAAACTGGACTAAAGTTTGAGTTCATTTCCACTTGTAAGGCATTTGGCAGATGGATGTTAGAGGCACACGAATGAAACTTATTTTGAACAGATGTTAGCATTTTAGAGTCACGTGAATTGAACAGATGTTCAGATGTTGAGGTCCGCCTTTAAATAGACTATACTGAAAAACTTCGAAACAAAGCGTTGGCTTTTCGTGAAGGGATAGAGCCCGTGGAGTGACGCTGGTTGTCCTCGGAGACTCGAGGTACGGTGAATGTAAGCTTTTTGCTCTAAATCACGGCCCGTGGGATCCAGTCTCGAGAAGAACGCGCGTGAGAGTTTCCCAAATAAAGAAAGCCGTGTAGAATCGCTGTTCTAACAGGTACTGTACATGATGGTGCTGCTGTTTTCCGACATCATTGTGCACATGTTTAACTTTGTTTGTTTGTTTTTACGTTCTGTCGAAACCGGAATGAGTGTGTGGCCTACTTGTAGTCTAGGTCAGAAAAAATAGCCTATAGTTTTAAACGGTAATATTTTGACATTTAGTGGTTCAGACAAAGCTGATAATGTCGTATTGAATCACAACTTACTTTTATTTTGACCTGCTAATGATTTTTGATTCGTAAAGCTGCTCTGATGTCAGTGTTAACTCCGTTTGATCCGCTTCCCTGAACCAGTAGCTAGTGTGCATAACTACTTTTACTGGTATTTTTATTATTATCCTTTCAGGTCCCTTGGGTAATTTATTAATGTGGCATTTCGGTTGTTAATTAAAAAAAAAACTTCTACAAATATTTTCGTGGGTTGCCAGAGTTCTTAAAAATTATGAAATGTGTATGAATTGTGTTTCTTTGTCGCGTGTAAACCGATACTAAAAATGATCAACTATTTTTTAAATATAGGCTACTAATGATTTGTCTGAAACACATAAAAAGTTAAACGAACCTTTATGTTGAGTACAAAAATAAATAATTAAATAAATAAAAAGGAAGTCAAAGCGAGCACTTGTTCATTTACACAGCTGGCTCGCTTAGGCTACAGCTCATACAATAACTGCTGGCAATTCACTTTATGAAGGAAAATAATTTCCCACTAAAACGACAAGCAGATCGTCTGCTCCTGGAAACAGGTGCAACTTGCAGAAGTATGCTAGCTGTAACCGTTTTAAAATCACACGGAAAAGCCATCGAAAACGGATGCCACGAATGATTGTTTACTGGATGCGCCGATTCCAGGCCTTCTTCATCTTTCAGTAGAGACTCTACCTTTCATAGGGTAACAGTAAAAACTGTGCATGCGTGGGCTGTGATTTAGCGGAAGTGGGCAGTGCAGAAAAATGTTTTGTTTTTTGTTAATAGAGTTTTTTGCATTTTTTTCCCCAGATGGAATTTCTAAAAACAATTATTCCCAGATGTAATAATTGATTTTTCAGAATTTCGATTTTCAGTATTTCAATCCATTTCATGTTTCCATGATTTTAACATTTTATTTTGTGATTTTAAAACGAGTGTTGCAACACTTATTAGCCTGCGTGATTGTCACAGTCATGAATCTTTCATCTTTTTGCAATTTTTTGTTTTAAGATCAAACATTTGTCAACATTATATGCTTGTATTTGTAAAGAAATAAAAGTGCTTTTGTAAAACCATCTGCCATCTGACATGCTTTAGGGTCTACATGAAAATCTTGGGCTCTTTAGACACACAGGCACATTACTGTAGAGGGTAACATTAAGAGGTTATACTCTGGAGATGGTGCAGGGTTACAGTTACGCTAAGGTCAAGCCTTGTTCCTGAGTAGAGCTAAGGTTATATAAAACAGATACTGTAGCATATAGGCCTACACCTTAAAACCCCTTAACATCCCATTTTCTATCCAAACAAGTGATGATATTGACGACACAATTCAATTTCAATATAGAAAGAGCCAAAAATCTGATAATGAATCAAGCAATCAAACTGTGTCAATTTAATTAATGTTTAAAAAAATGTGAACCTTAAGAACTACGCACACCTGCTGTAAGAGAAGTCAAAATATGTAATACCTAAATATATAATATCTAAAAGCAAACTTCATGGTTTGTTAGAACTGCTGTATTTCTGTTTGCAAATGTTAAATTAGTTGTTGTTTTGTACCTGTTGTCTTTTTATTACAAAATGGGCTGTAAATAGTCTGAAATTTAGAATGAAAATTGTTCTTTTTTGGGAGAATAATATCAGTATCACTGCGAAAGCTGTCATCTTTTAGCTTTTTGAAATGAGCAAAGATCAACTGTTGCAGCCTGATGGTAGTTAAATTACAGTTTGGTTGCATTATAGCTTAGTGGTGCAAGTGTTGCATTAAGAGTGACAGAGCATCAAAAGTCCCCTTTCAAACTCCTTCAACAAAGAGAGTGCCGAACCCCCATGTTTACGGAATACTTAGCGCACGCCACCCAGGGAGCAGACAAGACACGCATCACGCAGCCGCTAGGGGATACACAATGATGTCACGCACAGGAAATGGCTGGAGAGACTTGGCACCTCACGGTGGTTGGCCCAGCATCCACTGGCTCAGGAGGGCTGCTGCGAAAATAAACAGGCAATCAGAACGCTGCACGAGAAGTACACAAATCCATTGTGGTGTTTCATGGATAATAAAGGCAGAGTTTTCACATCTAGAGTGGTGTTTATTTGTGCAATCTGCTTGTCCATAAATAGACTTGTCTTTTGCAGGATGGATAAACAGAACGATGAAGTTAAAGCAGTTTTTGTCCTACTTTCAAACTTTCCTGGTAATGTTTAGTGATGTTTACTGGATGCTCAGCCGAAAAAGAATAAGACATTTTTTATTCGTAAACAGGTTTAAGAAATACATCCTGGAAGGATGGAAGACATCTAGTATGACTGAACCTAAAATATGATTTTAAGCTACAATCATTAAAATAATCCTATAATTATATATATTTACCTACTACATTTACTTCAATGGCTTAAGGAAAAGTTTTCTCAAAAATGAAAATTTTCTTAACCCCATGCCTTTTCAAATTATATACATATATATAACTTTTTTCTTCTGCCACACACACACACACACACACACACACACACACACACACACACACACACACACACACACACACACACACACACACACACACACACACACACACACACACACACACACACACACACACACACACACACACACACACACACACACACACACACACACACACACACACACACACACACACACACACACACACACACACACACACACACACACACACACACACACACACACACACACACACACACACACACACAAGAGAGCTTTGAAGACGGTCTCAGTGGTTTATGTTCATACCGTGTAGGTCAATGGAGTCCAAAAGTTTGACAAAAACATTGATCAACAGATTACTGAGCATGTTTTACAAGAAAATATTATTTCAGTCTTTGTACTTAAAATATCATGTTTAATTCAGTGTGTTACTTGCAGCATATGTTTGATTAATTTTATAATAATTCCTGAATGAAAATTATTTCTACACCATTTTGAGTTTAAATATGGTGACATATTTAAATATCAGTAACATCAAACCAATAAAATCATATTATAAGACTTAACTAGTAATTAGACAACATTTGGACCCCATTGATTTTCATTGTATGAACAAAACATTTAAAATGTAACATTTGTCTGATCTTCATTTGTGTTCCACGGAACGGCATGAGGGTGAGTAAATGATGACAGGATTATTACTTTAATGACATCAATGTATTATTGATTTACTCAAGTTCTGTTATTCTGCTTTTGGTTTTTCAGTCAATCGGTACTTTAGTGAATACTTTTTGTTCATGATAAAGAAAATACGTTCCCAAGACAAAGATTCTGAAACTGTAATAAGCAGCTCATATTGTATCACTTAACACCATATTGCTCCGGGAAACACTTTTGTTCTTCTGTTTGGCAGTAAAATCCCTCGTCTGGATCCAACCTGTTATGAAGGAGAATATCTAGCGACTATATAGCGAACATACTGCTAAATGCATAATACAACTTGCGGCTCTGGCATGAAAGAATGCCATTGTCAGGCAAACGAAAAGAGAACTGAACATCAGCTTTCATGAAGACTTACTCATTACTCATTACAATAGCCAATTTTCTGACGGCCCCGATAAATAAACACAAGTCCTTTCAGACATCTTAAAGCTTCCACAGAGCACTTTGTTAATATCCATAGATGTCAAATTAATGCACTTTTCCAGAATCGTTTACTGGAGCAAAAAGTGAACCCTTAGGTATGTTATGATTGGCTCGTCATTAAAGACCTCATGGTCTTTTAGCTTCAAATGTTCAGTACTAAGGAATCTTTCATACATTGAGAATTCGACAATGTGTGACTGATGCTCTTAGCAGTCAAGTGGCCTACGTCACTTTCTCCGGCCCAGGGGCGATCACCCTAATGACACCCCCACTCGCCCTCCTATGGGGTCGGCTCCTGAACAGCTACTAAGCTCCACAGAGTCATTAACCTGGAGCCCACCGGAGCTCTCAAACACAGGCCTATTTTCACCACTATATGAAGAAGATAAGTGATGTGTTGTTTCTTGGCCATTACAATGATTCCCCTTCTCCTTCCTCCGCATGTCAGGAAGCGTAACTGGGGCTAACAACAGCCTTGAGGTTAAAACAGGAGGGTCATTATCATTTAACCTCTGCATCCCAATCATGTTTTGGCAAAAAATGCTAATCGTTTCACATTTCATGGTTTTATTTTAAAATTAGGTAGCTAGAGATTTGTATTCTTATTTAGAGCTCACACAACAGGAAACTATCTTCAAATCTAAAAGATGCTAATAAAAATTAATATCACATCAAAAAGTAATGGCTGGATTTTTAACTGCATGTCAGTCTTATCTTGCCTTGTTAACATGCCTTCATATAAGTTGTGTGGTTGATATGATACAAAAATGATATCTGATATTGCTTTAGGTAAGTCTTAACTTAAAAAAAAATCATATAATGGTGTTTTTATTGCTGCAATTTTATTTAAACTTTGCATGTTGGCAATAGTTGTGGCTAAAATGTGAAACAGCATCAAATCTTTTTCTCTAAATGTTGTTTGCATAAATGTGTGAAGTTAAAGTGTCATATCTAATTGACCATTAGAAGTTGCAGCATGTTATGGGTAAGATTATCTGTCACAATATACTTTAAAAAAACTAATAGGATATTTTAGTATTTCGATATATAAAACTAAATTTTTTATTTAAAAGTTTTTAGTGACTAGTTTTTCCTGATGCTGTGGTTGTACAGAGAGAATCAGTCCGTTCGTCAGCATCGGGTCTGATGAAGATGACTCAATCTGACTCAGTTCACTTCCCAGCAGGGTGACTGTTATTATAATTCATATATGATTCAAAGGTGTCACGTTTCAGTCCATCTGATGTCAGTTCATAACATGAGATTCACTAATCAGAGAAGCACGTTCAAAATGTTAATCGCAAAAGACAAAAGTACAAAAATAAGATAAGTTGGAAAATAATAGATTAAAGCCGGTTTAGTAATGTGAATATTTTTAAGGCTAGGTTTATTTTTTTAAGTAATTTTCTATACACATACATTGGCTAGAAAACAAAAAAAATCCACAATAGCGAGCCATATTTTTTACACCAAGTTGTGACAAACTAACATTAAACAGCTTAATACAAGGTTCCAATTGTACATATTTTGCATGTTTGTATGTAAAAACTAACATAATCAAACTTTTATGGCCAACTAAATTTAAATTAATCAACTGTATAACATTACAAAACGTATAAAACACCTGTGACAACTTGTCCTGGCAATTATGATATTCTGTTGTCCAGACAATAAAGTTGTTATTACGGAACAAAAATTCTGTGTGCCGGTTTGAATGTCTGTTAATCGAATGTACAATAAACTATTGGGCATGAGATAGATTAGATGAAATTTCTCCAAACCAATGAGTTCTAAGAACTGAAAATGTTTTTCATGAATCAGTTCAGAGGAAAAAGGTGACGAATCGAATAGAACAGGATGTTTTGATGTGATCAGCGCACAAGGTGGTTCTGTTTCTTATTCTCAACAGACCTTTGATGTAGTTTCCCAAAAATCCTGCAATGACATCGGAATTTTGACTGCAATTTGGTAATGCTGAAAGTCTGATTTTTATTACATATGTGACCCTGGACCACAACATCAGTCTTAAGTTGCTGGGGTATATTTGTAACAATAGCCAAAAATACATTTATGGGTCAAAATTATAGATTTACATTTTATTCCAAAAGTCATTAGGATATTAAGTAAAGATCATGTTCCATGAAGATATTTTGTAAATTTCCTACTGTAAATATATCAAAACTTAATATTTGATAAGTAATATGCATTGCCAAGAACTTCATTTGGACAACTTTAAAGGCGATTTTCTCAGTATTTAGATTTTTTTGCACCCTCAGATTCCAGATTTTCAAACGGTTGTATCTCGACCAAATATTGTCCTATCAAAAAAAAACATACATCAATGGAAATCTTATTTATTATTTATGATGTATAAATCTCAATTCCAAACAATTGACTCTTATGACTGGTTTTGTGGTCCAGGGTCACATATAAGCCAGCCTAAACGGGACTAATAATATTTATAAGTGCTATATCTAAGGTCTGAGTGATCTCTACAGGACACCTTGTTAGTTAATCTCACGTGTTTTTGTCGTAACATGGAGGATGACATCAAGCAATGACTTAAGGGACTGGCGTCCCCAGGGCTCTGGCTCCAACCTGCAGCGAGGCAAACCAAGTCGCTTTTGACCCGGGTACTAAATCAAGTTCAAAGCATCCCACGGCATACTCGCAGATATTGTGTTACACATTCGCTGTTGGGATCTGGTCAGCCTGCCTTATGTTTGGTCAACCCCGGGGTTGCCCCTTTGACTCTTTCTCTCAGCTTGAAGCCTGGTGGAGTGACATTTCTACAGGCAGGAAATACTCGTTTAGAACTTTAAGGAATATTTAGGATTTAATACAAGTTAAGCTCAATGGATAGCATTTGAGACAATGTTGATTACCACAAAAATTAAATTTCACTTGTCCCTCCTTTTCTTGACAAAAAATAAAAACGATTCTCACAATTCAAAGTGAATGGGCCAATCAGTAAACGTTTTAATAGTGTAATAGTGTAGCCACAAGAAGGAAACACTATCATAATATTGTAATGCCATGACTTTAGTGTGGGGAAAAATACTTCCCTTTTCTGTGTAGTTTTTGAAAAAAAAGTCTCCAATATCCACCAAGGTTGATCTAATTTGTTAAAAAAATAAAAAGCAGTAAAATTGTGAAATATTTTTAAAATGTAAAATGACTCTTGTGATGGCAAAATTGAATTTTCAGCAGCCAACAGACTCCAGTCTTCAGTGTCACATGATCCTTCAACGTCTACCTTTCTTATGATTATCAATACTGGAAACAGCTGTGCTGGTTAAAACCATTAAAATTAGAACAAATTTACAACTCAAATAATATATGTTTTAACAATAAATTAATGCAAGCTTCATTTTTGTCTATATTAGATTTTTGCCTATATTACAGAAAAAGAAAATGACCAATTTATTTTTTGATGGTAATCAATATTATACCACAAATGCTTGAGCTTAAGTTGCATTGAACCTGTAATATTCCATAAACTATTCCAGAATTAATCATCCTGAACATTTAAATGCATACACATTAAAACTACAGTCTGTGCATGTGCACAGAATAAAAAAATAAAAGTTCTTCATTAGCATCAGTGGTTCCATTAAGTACCTTTAACATCCATGGAACCACTAGAGGCTCTTTATATTGGAAAACGTTTATTTAGATATTCTTCTCAGTAAGAAAAGAATGGTTCTTTTAAGAAATTTTCACTAAAAGATTATTTTGGGAACCCAAAATATTTCTTATATGGAATCACTTTGAAAACCCCCTTTTTGGAACCAATATTTTTTTAAATGATGAAAGCTTGTTGATCGCAGTTTTGTTAATGCATGAAAAATCCTCGAAAATTTTTTTAAAATTGCATCACTCACTGAGAATAAAGCAGACCCATTAGGTAAACAGCAGCTCATTACGACTTTGTGCCTGAAATCAACATGTTAAATCTGCCTGAAAGCCTGACAATTTTTCGACTGCACATACCACATGTCCGATAAGATGAAACTATGCTGTGGGGAAACTGGGTAGAAGAGGCATGGCAGAACGTAACGCTGTTTTAAAGCTCAACTGTCTGGCACCATTGATCGTGTTGATTAGCCTGCCCAAGAATGTGGACATTAACGTAAAGTGTGGTCTTCACCCCAGTGTGGAGCGATCTGAACTGCGCAGTGGCATGGGACAGTAATTATTGCCTTTTCCCTGCGACACACCACATTAACTCTTCATGGGCTGTGGATGAGTGCAAACTACCAGGCTTGAAGGAAAACTCCATTCCAATACGCCATTTCATCCTCCTTCCTCACCATTTCACAAACATCGTAAAGCTGCATTATGTGTACAAAGATTGATTGAAGAGTTATATTTAAATAATGAGCTTAGATTGGAAAGATATATAAAGAAAGCATTGATTTCAGATAATAATGCATATATTGCACAATGAAGCTGCAGTTGCCTTCATATGCAATTATTTTGAAGTTACGATTTTAAGATAAATACGTACTTCAGCGCTAAGCCAAAACAATCATGCCAATCAGGCAGTTATTGGGTAAGATTTTACAATATTTTCAAGAAATTATTACTCAAAAAATGTGTCTGTTTTCAGGTCTGAAAAAAGTTGGCACAGGGGCAAAAAAGGGCTGAAAAGCAAGACATTTTGAAAAGATTCAGCTGGGAGAACATCTAGCAACTAATTAAGTTAATTGACATCAGGTCTGTAACATGATTAGCAATAAAAGGGATATCTCAGAGAGGAAGAGTCTCTCAGAAGTAAAGATGGGCAGAGGCTCTCCAATCTGTGAAAGAGTGCGTAAAAAGATTGTGGAATACTTTAAAAATAATGTTCCTCAATGTCAAATTGCAAAGGCTTTGTAAATCTCATCATCTACAGTGCATAACATCATCAAAAGATTCAGAGAAACTGGAGAAATCTCTGTGCGTAAGGGACAAGGCTGAATACCTTTGTTGGATGCCCATGGTCTTCGGGCCCTCAGACGACACTGCATCACTCATCTGCATGATTCTGTCATTGACATTTCTAAATGGGCCCAGGAATACTTCCAGAAACCACTGTCGGTAAACACAGTCCCCGTGCCATCTACAGATGCCAACTAAAGATCTATCATTCAAAAAGAAAGCCATGGTCCAGAAATGCCATCGTGTCCTGTAGGCCAAGGCTCATTTAAAATGTTTCAAAGTGGAAAAGTGTTCTAAAGTCAGACGAGTCCAGATCTTTCACTTCTAGAGAACATTTGCGCATTTGGCACATTTTCTTTGATTTTTTTTTTTTACAAATCATGAACTATTTATAAAAAATTATTATCACGTTTTGGTGGAGTCGCACATTAAACCTGAACTAAGCTTGCCTTGTCAAGAAAAGATCAAATTATCAATTGATGTCGACAGTCTTAAGGATACGCAGCTGTTCTACTTATGATGTAATTTCCTGTTTTCTTTTCCATAGTTCTGCATGTTGATTGAACAATTTGGTTTTACAAACTAAAATTTTCCAAATATTAATAAGCAGTGACTTAGTTTTGTTCATTTTGTTCTAAGAAAGAAAACTACTTGAGTTTTTCTACAAATTTATTTTAATTTTGATATAAAGACTTCTAAAAATCCTCTAAAATCAAAATGTCTTGAAATCCTCTAAAATTTTAACATATCAATTAATATATAATTTTTTATGAATAATAATATATAAATAACATGAAATAAATAATTACATTAAATTAAAATATCAAAATAAAATAAATTGTATTATATAATAAAATATATTTATAATATATTATATATTTATAATATATCAGAACAGTATCAGTATCTTGTGATATTTTCACTTTATTCCCTCGAAAAAAAAAAAATTTTTTTTAATTTTAATGCTTTTTTACATTATTAAACAGATATCACAAAATAATGAGCACCTAACCTTGACCGATAAACACAAAGTAGTAGAGTTTAGTGACTGTTTTGTTGCATATATTGTTCCGCAGTTTCTTCATCCACTCACACATGCATGCTAAAACTTCCACCTGAGGAAAGAAAAAAGCCCTTGGACTCTTTCCACTTTGTTCCCATGAACCTTTGCATCTTTTAAAAGTAGTTGCCTGATCACAATCAAGCGTTTTGGACTAGTACATTACTTTTGCTTCTGTGACGGATGCGATTTGGCGATGGCAGCTCTCAAAATCTCAGATTAAGCTGGGGTGACCTTTGACACTGGGCCAAAACCACGCAAATGCCCAAGGCGCATATAATGGCTGCTTTCCTTCATAATAAAGTCAGCATTAAAGTGCGCAAATTAGAGTAACCACGGCAACCAAATTAGAAGGCCAACTGCACTCCGAACACTTTCACGACTTCAAAAGGTCTGCGAGCTGCAGACTCCAGGGTCTGGCAGAACCGGGCCTGGTTTAAATTAAGAAGCGACTTCCACACGCCTCACAAACGCAAACTCAAGAGGGACAGAAAAAATAATAAAAGGAAAACCAAAAAAGTGAGAAAGGTCCTGGGGAAAGCCTTGCTGCACCAGCTTTTTCTGGATTCTATTAGGGCCAATTATCTTATCTGTTTCATTTCAAAGGCTGACCCAAGGGGCTCAATGGCATTTCAATACTGTGTTCATAAACAGGCTGCAGCCTGCCGACTGGGTCATTACAACACTCAGACCCCCTGCCTGGGGTGATCAAATATTTGTGCGCTTTTGTAAATAATGCTTACTCTTTTTTGCCCCCCCCCCCGACAGGAAACAAAGGTTTCGGTTTTCGTGCAATTTATTTAGCTCGGCGAAGTATATCTTTTTAACTTTTGACATCTGGTACTGATACTAGTGCACATACATTTATTTCAATACATTATATTCTGTATATATTTCATACACAAACAAACGTTTACTGCTTATGTTTCCCCTGTTGTTTCACAATTCAACCCTTTTTCTTCCGATAAGGTGAACATTTGCAGACTCTCTTGGTTTCATTCCCAGAGTCACCGTAATGGCTCCCAGTTCATACATCAACTGTATCAGTGTAAGGAATGCAGTCCCTACGCAAATCGATCAGTCCAATAGTATACTACATGACAGATAAAAGTTTCCACCCAGTAGTTACATAACACCCCTATGACTTAAGTGTGATTTTCCACCCATGCTATTCTCACTGCTTTGTTCTTAAACATGTCTCAGTAAGTATGATTTTTTTTTTTTGCATGAGTAAACAATAGACTATGATTTTTTTTCACAAAAAATTAATTATGCATGCATTTATGCATGAAAAAAAATAGTGAAACTGAAGTTTTCTTCAAAGGAACATTTGGTATATTTACCTAATTTATTTGTTAATTTATTAAAAACAATAACATTAAAGATGCAGTTTATACATATAATGGCCTCAATACATTGCATTTTATTATGAATTTCTGAATTTAAATTTATTTTAATGTTATTTCGAATCACAAGGTCAACTGTTTTGGTATCATAATGGGGGGGGGGGGGGGCTCATTAAAAGAACGACAATATCTGGGGAAAAAACATAACCCATTTCGGTATAATATTTTATTATTTCTTCTTATTAAAAAATAAGGCTGCTTATTACATTTACATTTAGTCATTTGGCAGACACCTTTATCCAAAGTGTCATGACTTACAAATGATGACAACCGAAGCAATTAAAACCAACAAAAGAGCAATAATATGCAACTTTTACAAATAACGTCATGTGGTCCAACCAACATGGTCAAAAAGTCTCTTAAATTATCAGATAATTTGACCTCTTTGTGACATCAATGTTTGTTCACATTGTAAAAATGTCAAATGGTTTAACTCGTAACTCATATTTATGAATTCATAATTATTAACATTATTATTATTTTATAAAAAAAAAATGATTAAGATGTGAAAGGAAATTACTGAAATTGGCAAATGTTATTGCTTTTTACTTGATCATCACACCACAGTGCATTTTTCAAATCATTCAGCTGAAACTTTTCTTGAATATGGTATTAAAATATTAAATTTCCCCCCAAAACTGAATAAAACCAACACAAATAAAAATAGTGTTTTTTTTGCTCAGGTGTTTCAAACTAGAGTTTAAACTAGATGTTCCATTTTGATTGTCATAGATACACTTATTTATCACTTACCCACATTCTACAATGATTATTTATTCACACACACACACACACACACACACACACACACACACACACACACACACACACACACACACACACACACACACACACATAATGGTTTTTATTCTGTACAAACCGTACACCACACCTACCCTACACCTAAACTTAGCACAGGAGACTTCGTGCACGTATGATTTATAAACACACTGAAAATGTCACACAATACCTATGTCACCCACATTATACACCTCACACACACACACACACACACACACACACACACACACACACACACACACACACACACACACACACACACACACACACACACACACACACACACACACACACACACACACACACACACACACACACACACACACACACACACACACACACACACACAAAGACACAGACAGACAGACAGACAGACAGAGCAAGCAATCAAGCTACATCATGGAGAGAAAATATTACTTTGTCAAAAGGATGGAAATGCAGTAAGTACTGGATACAAAAACAGCAAGTGCCTAAGCTGTGCCAAGATATTTACCTTAAGGTAGCCACAGACCACCTGCCCAAGCAAAATCTGAATTATTCAAATCTGGATTCCTGCTCCCACATGATGGCTCAGAGAAACATCATCCCAGAAATAACACAGACTGGTCATGCTCTCTGGCCAGCATAATCAAACAGCACATCAAGCAGAGGCCCAAGTCATGGGCCCTGACAGGACCCTTCTCCAGCTCTGAGTGACACCCGGGTGTGGTGGGGTCCCATAGGCCAATTTAGGTAATCATTCAATTAAGCAGCTTGGTCACAGAACTTAAACAATATAAGTCTAATCAGGCAGGAGCTCAGATGTGATTGAACAGTTCTGGGGGGGAAGGGGGGAATTAAAGGGTTTTGGGACCTGGAGCCGAAATAGAGACCCGGCCTCATCACGGAGATCCTTGCCCCTGGAAGAGCCTCCCTTCATCACGGGCACACCAGGAAATGCAAAGGACGGCGGGGTCACCGCCGATTGGCCTGCTATGTGCCATTGCCATGGCTACCATCCCTGGGGCCAATGAAAACAGATGACAGGAACAATAATATGAGGTGTAATCAGAAAGGTCAGTCGCCTTCACTTCAGTCCACCTCACCCTCCGGTCTGAACAAACCCATCTAATATTGCCATTGCAGCATGTCGCAAGAAATTTGGAGGAGCTTTCTGTTGCTCACAGATTCAGTATGAGTTCATACTCCAAGATCCCTGCCCTAACTTTTATATTTAAACCTCTTTGTTGCATAATTTTGCAATTTATAGCAAGCAAGCAAAGTCTGCAAACCTCAACTTAAAGGCATGTAAACTGCACTCAAAAATATTTCAGTCTATATTTAATACCTAACATTCAGTTTTAGGACACATTTACATTAAACAGTCGTCTTTAAAAAGGAATGCATATAAAGTAGTTAATTTAAATATGAACTAAGAAAATGAAATGCATAAGTTTTGAAACATTACAATGTTGAAATTTGCTTTCATTTTGTACTCAGCAAAGTTACATATATTTAAATTAATCTAATTTAAAGTTTAAACTCTAAATATTTTTTTATATACTGTATATATTGCTTGAGTTTTCTTTTTGTGTGTCAACAAATCATTTTGTTTTGTTTTGTCTTCAGGGTGCTGTGAGCAATGCAAATAAATAATTGTCATTATGTCTAGGGTTGCAAATGGACTGAAAATTTCAATACATTTCGATAAAATTTCCAAATCATAAATTAAAAAATTAAATAAATCCTGGAAAGTTTTCAAAAATATTTTTTATTTAAAATTGCATCAGCAGCATTACTCAACCTCATGACTTTGTTTATTTGTCGGAACACAAACTAAATATTTTGAAAAATGTGTGTGCAATGAAAAACACATTGCATCAAAAAACAATCAATGGGGTACAATGGTGTTTGAAACCCAATGTCTAAAATATACCATCCATTGTTCCAGTTAAAACACTCTCTACTTTGCTATTCTAAACGTATTTCTTTCACTGTATTACAGATCTTTTCAAACTGATTTAGATTCAAAATGGGTTTTAAGGTGTAACAATTTTTCATATTTAGAATCAAATATTGCAGTAAAATCACTAATATTATGTATATTCAAACGTATAGTCTTCACCCAAAACCCATAGTCATACCGATTAAAGATTTTAATAATAGACCCCCTCTGAAAGCGCCCAACATTAAAATATATCACAATCATTTTACTTTTATTTTGTCATGCTGCCAAAGTATTTTGAATTACTGTACACTTTTTCTGAGCATTGTTTTTGTCTTGAAAAAATTATGTCAGAGCTGCATGGCTAAATCTTTTATCACTTGCCAAAAAGAACGAGGGCAAATAATTGCATCCAGATGTGAGGCGTTCTCATTGATAGCAGCCTTCATTTCCTGCCTCTGCTTTTTCAGACAACCTATTACACCTCAGAGGGAACTGCTGTTAAAATATACCGTCATCTTGTAAATCAACACTAACTTTGGGCAAGTGTCATTTAGGAACATCTAAACACATCGCCAGGTCTGTTATGTTTCACAGCGAGTTTTGTGAGAGTTTGAGTGTGCTGTTTACTATCAGTCATGTGTGTTATCGATCTGTCATATCATCAGGATGTGCTAATCAGAGCTCGTTAATTATAGTTGAGTAATTAGTTGGGTTTGCTGAACAAAGATCTGGAAGCTCATCATGCCCCATTGCCATCATTAACAGCTGATTAAAGGAAGGATTTATTTTTCCTTTGCATCACCTTTTGGATGTTTTATATAGTTCTTTGGTCTTGGACATTTGGAAATATGCATATAAATGCAAAACAAACACATGCTGAGTTTGTTTCTAGAATTAAACTAATTAAAGTCATCATTTACCTCTCCCTTTTTTGAGCTTGTTGTTGCATATTTTTATTTGCCATCCATTTTTAAAAGATAAATCTTCTGTTCATGGTTTTGCTAGCAAAGGGAGTGCATTAGGATTTTGTTCATAACAAATTGAAGCTTTTTCTGTACAATAAAGGTTCCAAAAAAGGGTTTGTGCTGTGATGCCAAAAAAAAAAATTTAAAGGGAACCTATCAGTGAACAGTTGTTCAAAAAACTTTTTTTTCTTAGTGTGAAGAACCATTTTCCACAATAAAGAACCTTTTGAGCAATGAACATTTTCCATGAGTGTTAAAGGTTCTTCGTGGAACTATAGATGCCAATAAATAACCTTTTTTGAAAACTGTAGATATATATTCCTGACCAACACACCTGGTCATACAGATCAGACAGTTCAATAAATGCTTTAACACCAACCACAGTGAGTTTTGAGTTTATCGGAAAATGTATACCATAAATGTTGTATATTGGCCTGTTTTTTCACACAAAGTTATTGCTCTATGGAGAAATTTTGGTCCAAAATTATGCTTTTTGGATTAGGGCACATCACATGTTTTTTTTGGCAAGAGCTGAATAATTATTCTATATTCATGTTTCACAGGACAAAATACAGGTTTCAAATCGCATGTAGGAAGGAAATATAAAATGATATATCATCCTTTAATAAAACTCAAAACCAAAACTAACTTTATACCAAACTCGTGTTCAAAGGTATCAATGGCATCTGATTTCCCGTTTTTTTTTTTTTTTTGCCAGTTTTTATTCTCAAAAAATAAACAGCCCAGGGGCAAAATTCCATCTCAAACTGATGTCTGGATTGTTTGGAAGCAAAAGTAAACAATACAGTGGGGTTGCCTATTGACTCAGATGTCGTGTTTAGACTGTGATTAGTCTTCACGAAATGAGAATTCCTGACAGAGGTTCTGAGACGGCATGGCATGATAAAATAAACGGAGAACTGTGCCGTTTCAAGGCGAGTTCAACAGACCATAAACTTTAAAATCCATAACCCGGCCCCCGCGCTCATTATATAAACGGGTGGTCCCCACCTCTCACTTTTCGTCCCACTAATTTTCGACTTTTTAGTGTGTATACATACTCTCCATCTTTTCACCTCCTTTGCTTATTTCCTCCTCTTTCCTCACTCTCTTTCTCCCTTCGCACCTCGTCTCTCCTTTATCTTTCACCATCTCTCTGGCCTGTATTTGTGTTGCAGCTTCCTGCTTCTCTCCCACCCACTGTGTGAAGGGGCCGGGAGCTTACCTTCCCTGCATGACACAACTTTTGGCTGTGCACGGGGAGATGGTGAAGCATGCTTCACTTCTAACTGTGTCACCATCCACCTGAGCAAACACTTTCTGGCATTGCAAGGGAGAGAGTAAGAGGAATGAAAGCGAGAGAGTGACCTGTCAGGGGACTATCGGTGGAGGCCTGGCATTGGTGCAGCCTATATATCAAAACATTAGTCTTGTGCCGAGCCCAGCTGAGATCTCCTTCTGGACATGGTTCTGCCTAGACTTCTCTTTTTTTTCTTCTTTCCTTTGTATTTTCTTGTGAGGGGCTCCCTCCAACAGAAACACATACTTGTCATGCCTCACTGCTGTCCCTTGTTTGTATTTCTCATTACAAACAGCATTACGTTTGCAGGGCTCAAGGCTGGCCAACACGCACCAGTCAGATTGTCAGGCCCAATGGGACATTCAGTTGGATCCCAAAAATCCCGGTTAGTGCTGAAGGGAAAGATAAAAGACTTGGCATAAAATGTTTTGCACTTAAGAGCAATGTTGGAAGGCTACTTGAAACTATAGCTTCCTGAAGCACAAATTACTTGTGATTTAAAGTAGCTGTCAAGTAGCTGTTAACTAAATAGTAGCTAACTGAACATGTCGTTTATACAGTAGATGTGAAGTAGAACTGACCAAACTATTTGGTGGATCCACTAGGTGGCAACACTCAAAGTTGAGCTGCTGCTTTCAAGATCTACATAGATGAAAACAACGGAAAAAACAACTGATGAAGAAGGTGGAAAATACACTAACAGATAAGCAAGGAGGTCAGAATAAAGTGGCCTTCAAATGAAGTCAGAAATGTATGTAATTACGAGAGAAGTTGTATTTATTAGTGGAAAACCTAAAATTGATTGTGATTATCACATAAACCGTTGGGGAAATTAGCCTATTAGCAGGAAAGCTAGATTATTACAAAAACTGCATAACTACTGGCACAATAATACTACATAGCAGCACTTCAACTTTTAGTTAGTAATTCCTCAACACCATCTTCAAATTTTCATCTTTTATACAATAAATATATACAAAGGAGAAGTATAATATGTCTTCAAACGAGGTTCTCTTCATGCAACATGAAATCTTCCACTGAAATATCACTAAATTCCTTACAAGCCAGTGTGGTTGATGTTATATATGCCTCTTCAAGGCGTTTTACTTAAGACCTTTGCAGAGAGGCTATAAAAAGTATTTTGCTGACAGCTATCAAACAAGCGATATATGATTGCACAGTCAGTCTTTCTTGGCTGATACCAGCATTTTATTAAAACCAGTACGTTGTCTTTCTCTTGATCCTTTTTTCATCTTTTGCCAATTCCTGCTATAGAGGCTGTCACTTTGCCATACCTCAGAAGAACAGAGCCCGTCTGTCAAAACAGCTCATCTCTAGGAGCCATGGAACATTATGTATTATGGAAAAAAACTCATACCTCCAAATAATGACAGTCAAAAATGTCTGTCAGAAAAGTACAGTGTCAAAAAAAAACTTCTATTTCTTTCTTCCATGGAACATAAACAGAGATTTTTATGTTCATGCTGCTCTTTTCCATACAGTGAAGGTGAATGGTATCCAGGAGCTGTTCAAATCCAAAAGTTACAAAAAGTACAAACAACATTAAATCAAATCATCAAATCACTTTTATTGTCACATCACCACAGCACAAGTTTGGTGAGTGAAATTCTTGTGTGTTAAATGGATAGTTCACAATGTGCAAAATAACATACATTTTCACAATTTTGTCATTAATTACTCACCCTTATGTTGTTCCAAGTCTGCAAGACCTCTTCGGGTGTGCTTTGTATGGTGTCCAGTGATAGCAGATGTGTTAGTGCAGTGTGTGCGTGTAATTAAGATATTTTTGATGAAATCCGAGAGCTTTCTGACCGGATGCAGCGGAGACGTGAAGCAGAGAGAGCAGACTAAAAATGGGTGTTAAATGGATAGGCCGCAACGCAACTGACACTTTCAAGACCCAGAAAGGTAGTAAGGACATCATTAAAATAGTCCATGTGATACTAGTGGTTCAACCATGAAGTTAAAGTGAAGCTAAGAGAATACTTTTTGTGCACAAAGAAAACAAAAATAACAACTTTATTCAACAATATGCATGCATTGTGGTACTCTCGTGAATGTGTCAAAGCCAGACATAGAAGAGAAGAAATTGTTGAATAAAATCTTTATTTTATTTTTATTTATTTTTTGCACAAAAAGTACTCTCATAGCTATGTAAAATTATGGTTGAACCACTGATTTCACATGAACTAATTATGTCTTTACTACATTTCTGGGCTTTGAATACTTCTCACTTGCACTGGCTGCAGAGAGGTTTGCGATTGTAGCTCCGTGTAACTTCGCTTCTATGTTGAATATCTATCTTACTTTCAATCTCTTTTGTTTAAGTGGTAAAATATAACTTAATACCCACCATATTTTTGATATTATCTATCAAACTAATCTGACTAATTTGATCGTTCGCTTTTAATCTAAAAATGCGAGTGCAGCGCGTGTGCAGCGCGTTAGCATTTGTTAGCCGGTTAGCTTGTCATTTGTGTTTCTATTCGCATCTATTACGGTTTTCTTTTTTCTCGCTGCGTTTCATTTCTCTCTCTCGCTCTGTTTTTCATGAGTTCATCAAACAACAGTGGTAAGTTAAGTCGGTATCATTCATCAGTAACGGTGAGTAATGGCTTCTTCTCCTGCTATTTTAGTTTGCACTGTCTGCCACATGTACAGTTTATATCTCTTTGTCGGCAATGAGGGATTCACATGTGATAAATGCAGGGAAATAATTAGGCTGACAGAGAAGATTTTAGAACTAGAGACAGGCATCCAAACTTAAGTTGAGGATAGTAAGAATGTGAGGGCTGTAGATATGGCTTTGGATGCGACTAGCTCATGGAGTCCTGTACATTGTTCGGTTCCGGCATTAGAGCCCATGCAGCAGGGCAACTGGGCGACTGTGCGGTGGCCTAGTCGCGGGTCAAAACACCGCTCTTCTGTTCCGATAAAAACATCAAACATGTTCTCCCCACTCAGTGACGCACCCACTGAGAAACCTGATGAAAGTGCTCTAGTTATTGGCGATTCTATTGTACGGAATGTGAAAATAGAGACACCAGCCACCATAGTCCATCGTTTACCGGGAGCCAGAGCGCCTGACATCTCGGCAAATTTAAAAGTGCTGGCTGGCAATGGCTGGATGTCTAAGTGGTGCCCGCAGAATAACATAGGTTTTATAGACAATTGGATGAGTTTTTGGGGCAGACCTGACCTGTTGAAAAGAGATGGTCTTCAAAATATATAACTGAGACCAATATCAAATGCAGAAATGTTAATTCATGCGTTTATGACCTCAAGGTTAGATTATTGTAATGCTTTATTGGGTGGTTGTTCTGCACGCTTAATAAACAAACTACAGATGGTTCAAAAAGCAGCAGCGAGTTCTTACTATAACCAGGAAGTATGACCACATTAGCCCGGTTCTGTCAACACTGCACTGGCTCCCTATTAAACATTGTATAGATTTGAAAATCTTGTTAATTACTCATAAAGCCCTGAATGGTTTAGCTCATCAGTACTTGAGTGAGCTCTTATCCCATTATAGTCTTCCACGTCCACTGCGTTCTCAAAACTCTGGCCATTTGATAATACCTAGAATATCAAAATCAACTGCGGGCGGCAGATCCTTTTTCTATTTAGCGCCCAAACTCTGGAACAATCTACCTAACAATGTTCGGGAGGCAGACACACTCTGTCAGTTTAAATCTAGATTAAAGACCCATCTCTTTAACCTGGCGTACACATAACACACTAATACACTTCTAGTATTCAAATCCGTTAAAGGATTCTTAGGCTGCATTAATTAGGTCAACCGGAAGCGGGAACACTTCCGATAACACCGGATGTACTGGTTACAGTGTAAGAAGATTGACATCTATGCTAATATTAGTCTTTTTCTTTCTTATTCCGAGGTCTCCGTTGCCAACCGGTCCAATTAATTTTGGGGTAAATTACTACTTTAAAGTTTAAATATATGTATATTTAAATTGCACAAATGTAATTGGAGGGCTTTGTGAATAATGAATTCAATTTTCATTTTTGATGGTACCCGGGTAACACTCCACTTCACTCTATGGTAAAAATTAGCACAAACATTCTGCCTAACATTTCGTTTTGCGATCTACAGAAGACAGAAAATCAAATAGGTCTGAAATGTGGGTTAGCATGATGACAGAAATGCAATTGGGGGATAAATTATTCCTTTAATCATGCTGCACCAACTATTTAAATGGTGCAAAGTTACAATTCCATTTCATTCTCAGGCTTTTGAATCTTGTCCCAGGGCAGAGGCTCATTTCTCATTCAAACAAAAATTACAGTGTCTCAAGCATTTACTACCCCCCCACCCCCCCCCCCCCTAAAAAAGAAAGAAACACAGTGCCCTCCCTCAGCACAGAACAGGATCCCAAGCAATCTGTTATCAATTTGAGGCCGTGTATCTAGGGAAAAGCACATGATTCCGTCCAAGATATAAACGATAACAAACGTGCTTGAGGTCTTTTGAAGATACGATGACAACATTCTCTGAACAACAGACGTAAACGGATGGAAAAACGTCCAAGATTTCCAGACCTTCATTTTTTACTCAGGTGAAAGTTTAAGCATGTGGGTGGAGGTGGAAATTGAAAGACTATTTTTAGTTTGCAGGCTGCCATTTCTGTGCATTTTCCACAGAGATTGCATACAGTAAATGGAGAAAACATCTGCCAGTCAGTAAATCAGTAAATCCTCCTTATGGACTTCAACTAATCTTAACACCTCCTTTATTTTTCATGGCAAGGGTCTGTCTGCTTTTTTTTCAAAGCTGTGGACTTCCATAAATGTTACAAATTAAAGAATTAATATTTGGAGGCCTGTGGATAAAAAAATCATTCTCCATCTGCCAAAGTACCAGAACACAACCAGCGACGCAGACATGTGTTGGCAGTGTCATGTGTGACACTTCAGGCATTCAGTCGGCATGCCTATGAGGCCTAAGCAAAATTCCAATCAGAAGAATGTCAGTCTCTCCATTCATATGAATGAGACCCACACTAGAGCTCTGATTGTGCAGAGGGCAGCTGTGGAAGAAAGCACCTGTTTCCTCGCCAATTCCCAAAGTTCTTGGCATTAGGTAAAATGTTTCATGGCAGAGTACCCTCAGGCCATATGAGTTGGCGGTGCAAGCTGAGTTTCAAAATGTAAATAAGGGCTAGTGTTCTACATTGAGAACTGTGGCATCCAACAACTCAAATCAGTTGATCCCCGTTAATAAAGAGTGATTTCCCAGCATGTTACGACTGGTATGCCATCGCCATCCTCACCAGAGATTGTGTTCCTGCCAGGATGGCTGTGTTAGCTTCATAACACCCCAGCTGATGAACTACTTCGCATTCATAGTGACAAAATACACTACTGTTCAAAAGACTGGTGTCAAGACTGGTACCTAATCAGTATATAAGAATGATTTCTGAAGAATCATGAGACACAAAAGACGGAAAATTAAGATTCATCATCACAGGAATAAATTATATTTTAAAATATGTTAAAGGAGTAGTTTAAACAAAAATGAAATATCGCGTTCATCGAATGCGATTAATCTGGGATTATGAATGCGATATTGCGTAGCTTGTCAGCGATCTACGGCTCTGTGTATTTAATGCCGCTCCATCTGAACGCACGTGATGGAGATTAACTACTAATCACAGAACCGGCTTTCCTGACGAGATGTGCTTGACAATCACATGCGATTTATCGTGCAGACCTACTTTGCACACAAAAGGTATTCTTGTAGCTTCATAAAATAAAGGTTGAACCCCTGATGTTACGTGGACTATTTTAACGATGTCCTTACTACCTTTCTGGGCCTTGAATGTGTCAGTTGCGTTGCTGTCTATGCAGGATCAGAGAGCTCTCGGACTTCATCAAAAATATCTTAATTTGTGTTCCGAAGATAAATGGTCTTAAGAGTTTGGAAAAACATGAGGGTGAGTATCGAATTTGCAGTATTATAGCCTTGGTGAGCATAAGAGACTTCTTTCAAAATTATTAAAAAAAATTACCAACCCCAAATGTTTTCTAACTCCATTTTTTAGACTTATAAAAAATACATATCTGGAATGGCAGCTGACAGAATGTTTATAATCTGTTGTTTGGTGTGACGTTGCTGTATTTAGCGTTTGCAGCAGAAAACACCAGGAGACAGCCTTTTAAAACAGTTTACAGCTCATTTAACCAAGGGTGTTGGGCAGATGGTGGGGGCAGCGGTGCTTAGTCAGCTCGGTTAATTCATGTAACAGATGTGAACACTCTTGACTCACACTGTTTATTTCTAATGGGCTTGACTTTCACTTCCACAACAGAAGATTTATTGTAATTTTCTTAGCTTGGTCTTTGAATTTTTATTCATCTCTGGAAACCAGTGGTGCTGTGAAGTAAATGCTTCGGCATCTAGGTACAAACTTGTGGTAGGCCTCATCATGCTGTAATGGAGGCTTGCAAATTTTAATGTCGCAAAATCTAACTAGGTAAGCCTCAGAAAATCTTTCATCTAAGATCTTCTTCGGTTGACTAAATAATCATATTAACTTGGAGGAAGTGTCACAAACCATACAGGACAGAGTGGGGCTGGTTGTCACACAAGCAAGTTCTCTCAAGGGCGATATCTCCGTAAATTAAAGATTGTACGTCAAAAGGCCAATTATATAAATTTGTGTGGTTTTTTTTGAGCAGGGATTCTGGTTGGTTCCAAACACCTAATTTATATAATCAATTTGCATTTTTGTTGGCCAAAACAACTTTACACTTAAGCCTTTTAATGAATCATTTGGCCTTCAGAATTGTTTTTCTGTTTATATTTTGCTAAGAAAAGTCTAATAAATATAATCTTTAATTTAAAAAAGTGCTCTAAGAAATATTTACTGGAGTAAAAAGTATGTTAAGTAGCCCAAGTCAATAAGTCCTATAAATCTCCACTACTGCAATCAAACTGGAATAAACTGATGTCCTCAATTTTGACAAACAAACTGCTGCATATATATTAGCTCATTAGCCATCTTAAAGATGGATGAACAATCTCAGCAAGAGTTGTGAAGCAGATACATAAATACATCGCCTTTGTTTTAAAGGGGTCATATGACATTGATAAAAATAACATTATTTTGTGTATTTGGTGTAATAATGCAATGTGTTTATGCAGTTTAAGGTTAAAAATACACATTATTTCCACAAACTCTTCATTAGTTTTGCTCCTCTATGCCCAGCCTTTCTGAAACGCGGCGATTTTTTACAAAGCTCATCGTTCTGAGAAGCGAGGCCTGCTCTTATTGGCCAGCTATCCAGGGCATTGTGATTGGCCGAATACCTCAAGCTTGAGACAGAAATGTTGTGCCCTTTACCAAATTGTGATGCCGTGTCCCGGCGCGACGACACAAAAACAATAAAACCCATTATAAACGAGGTATTTGTTGCATCCAGTGGGGACATAATTACTGATTATAATGACGTATAGCCTACTGTCTTTTTACGCATCGCGTTGCATCGTGCCGCGTAAACATTACCATGTCTGCACTACTCTACACTGCTCAAAACTTGCATTTGAATAGTCAGTAGCAGCAACGTATTTATTACAGGCTGTGAGTTCGAAGCGCCAGACTGTCCTTGCAAAGTTGGAATTGCCCCAGTTTATAAACAGCCTTTGTGCAAGCCAGCGTTGTAGGCTAACGTTACTCTTCCTGGTTCAGGAAATAGTCCTCCGTAAAATGCGATGCACAGTGCACACAATCTAATATTTGGGTTCAACTGTTTTGGAACAGTGTTGTAAATACAACTTAACCACTGATGTCTAGTTGTGTCCTCATTTGGAAGCCCAAACAAAGTACTTTCGCTTTCATAACGAAACACAGCGTCTCCACGACATGGAGGCGGCAGCAACAATACTACAGCGAGAATAATAGTTCTGACTTCTTTCTTTGCATATACGTTTGGGTGGTGTTATGCAAATCTTCCCACACCATGATGTAGACATGTGGGGGCATGTTTGAATGAGCCGTTTTAGGAAGGGGTGGCAGAGTCTTAACTTTTATAAAGAATATCTCTTTGATTTAGAGACTTTAGTCTTTGCATCTTCATGGATCTTTTCTATGCACAAACAGCTTGTAACACTCCAAAGAGAAAGGAAACTTGAAATCGCATCATATGACCCATTTAAAGCAGACAATTTTTTTCTAGAAAATTTGGAAATACAAAATGACTAAATGATTCATAATAACATTCTACTGAAAAAAAGGTTCACTGGTATTAACATCAAGGTCAGGGACATAACGAGGGGTGAGAACCTGAAATGTGTAAGTGACATTTCTCCAACTTTACAGGAGAGCCAAAACAAAAATTTACCATAGTTTGATCTTACTTTGTGTACTGATTTCAATTGTTTAAAATACAAATTTGTACACTAATGTATGACAGTACTTTTGTCAGTAGAAAGAGCTCATTAAGAGCTTTAATTTGATATATATATATATATATATATATATATATATATCCATTTCACCAAAAATGTCACTTACGCCCTTCTGGTTCTCACCCCTCGCTCATATCCACTACGGAAAAAGCATTATATGCTTGGCTGAACGCGAAAGTAACTTAGCTCCATAGGTGTAAGAAAAAAAACAGTTTTGACCGGAAATATTTATGTGGAGTTTGGCTCTAATAGATTTATATTGCACCCTTGGTTTGATGTCCAGCTATTTTAGCAGTGCACTAAAAAAATCTCTCTGCCAACTTTGCCCTACTGAGTGAGACACACCTGCTACATTTAATATAATCTTCAACCCGAGGCAGGCGAACGTGAACATTTCAGTGACTTTTATGGTACCCAAAACTCACGCTGTGACTTCAAGAGCGACGTATAACACTGGCCCCACTGGTTACTACTACCAACTGTGTGGTGACGTTATTTACACACCTTGAGGGAGAGTTATGGACCTGTGTTTCATGTTTAAAGAGTAAGGTTGCTGCACTGCATGCCTGAGTTATCTGCCTTATCTTCCAAATGTTCTCCTCAGAGAGTAGTCACTGACATATGGTGGATAATGAACACTTTTCTTTCTGCAGAAGATGAAGGGAGTCATATAGGAACTTGTCTTTCTCTTCCTTCCTGTTGTATAAAATTGCTGTAAACATTGCCAAATTATTGCGCAAATGCAACCAAACCTGACAAGTCCATTCATCATATTCCAACCAATAGAGTTCCAAAACATTAGAGCCAGAGTTTATTTGTATGCTGCGTGTATGTGTATGTGTGTGTGTGTGTGTGTGTGTGTGTGTATGTGTATGTGTATGTGTATGTGTGTGTGTGTGTGTGTGTGTGTGTGTGTGTGTGTGTGTGTGTGTGTGTGTGTGTGTGTGTGTGTGTGTGTGTGTGTGTGTGTGTGTGTGTGTGTGTGTGTGTGTGTGTGTGTGTGTGTGTGGTGTGTGTGTGTGTGTGTGTGTTGTGTTGTGTGTGTGTGTGTGTGTGTGTGTGGCAGCACTGAGAAATTATTTACATGGACAAGTTGGTCTTTCAGTAAATCAGCCTTTAGCATTTCTAATATTTCACACTGTAATGCTGCAGGGCTTAGACTACGACTAATTGTTCAAAAATGCAACAAAATATATATATTTGCCACAATAATGTAAAAATAAATGAGGATAATTTGCGTAAATATGCAGTTTCATCATACAGATCTGCACCACCTCCATCGAGAGCCCGGTGGAGAAACAGTCAGTGGATATACCTTTCTTATCCCTTCAGTGACGTATTCTGCCCGAAACGAGCTTCCAAGCTGCCTCCACATCGGCCATGGGACTGTGCCATTCTGCTTCCGGGTGAGCCAGTGCCCCATGGGAGAATATACCCACTATCCATTCCTGAGCAGAAGGCCATGGAGGAGTATATTGAGGAAGCGCTGAGTTTCTTCTTCGTGTGGTTTGAGGCCTTGTATAGATTATCGGGCACTGAACAAGATCACGGTCAAGTTTCGGTATCCTCTTCCCTCGTCCCGGCTGCACTAGAGCAACTCCGCGGAGCACGCCTCTTCACTAGTTGGACCTCCGCAGCGCTTACAACCTCATCCGGATACGTGAACGAGTGGAAGACAGCCTTCGTAACTCCTACTGGATTACGTATCGCGTCATGCCGTATGGACTTGTCAACGCCCCCTATTCCAGGATTTCATGCATGAGGTACTTTTCTCATCAATTCGTACTCGTTTACATCGTGGAAACCCAGCATGTTGCGGAGGTAAGGAGAACGACTTGTAAAGCAGAGAAGTGGGTAATGTTCCTAGTTACCCATCGACCAGTATGGTGTTAGGATGGACGAGGGGAAGGTAACCGCCATCGGGATTGGCCCATACCCCGTTGATTAAGGAACTGCTTCCTGGCTTCGCCAATTTCTATAGAAGGTGTCCATTGCCAGCCCACTCACCGACCTCCTCACTCAAGCCCAAATCACTGTCCTGGACACCATCTGTTTAACACCTTGTGTGTATCCTCGTTCACCCGGATCCTGACAGGGCTTTCGTCGTGGAAGTGTCCACGACCGGGGTAGTTTGGTCTCAGTCCGGCCAGACTCCATCCATGTGTTCTTCTCCCGCAAACTCAGTGTGTGTGCTTGCCATCAAATTAGCTCTCGAGGAGTGGAGACACTGGTTGTGCAGCCATTCGTGTATTGACCGATCATAAGAACCTAGAGTGTGAATGTGTGGGCCCTGTGTTAATTTCTCCATCTCTTACAGTCCCGGAATCTGTGCGTTGTCTCGTCTCCACGCACCCGAGGATGACGGCCAAGAGCCCGAACCCATGTGCTCCTATGTCCCATCCAAGTCAATCCTCACTCCCAGTGTCTCCACCACCGAACCGCCGGGCTGTGTACGTCACCCGAACTCAGTCCCTCATTCACTCGTGTGCTGCTGATCGCTGGTGTGGCCCGTGATGTGTTCGTACAAGGATGCCCAGACTGTGCCATCTCGGAAACATCTGGCAAACTCCTCCTGCTGCCCGTGACCATGGTCACATCTAGGGGTGGACTTCATTACGGATCTCCCACCTTCTAACGGTAACACATGTATCCTGGTCATCGTGGATAGATTCTCTAAGAGTTGTCGTCTTCTTCCCCTTAAGGGCCTCCCCACGGCCATAGAAACAGCTGAGACTCTATTTAACCAAGTGTTCCGGTATTTCGGGCGTTTCCCGCGTTTGGAAGGCCTTCTTCTCCCTACTAGATGTGACCGTAAGTCTCTCCTCTGGTTACCATCCGCAGACGAACGGGCAGACGGAAAGGAAGATAAGAGATCGGTCGACGAACCTTCTGCCAACCAGAACTCTTGTTCAGTACGCACAGATGCAACCATCTATCACTCCTTTCCAGTACCAGCCCCCTATTTCCGAGAGGGTCTGGGACGCAGCTTACAACGAGCTTTACGTAAACATAAGATGACAGCAGACCTAAGGCGTTCCGCAGCTCCCATGTATCAACCAGGTCAAAAGGTTTGGCTGTCAACCCGTGACATCAGGTTTGCAAAAAGCTCAGTCCCAGATTCATTGGCATAGTGAAGCAGATCAACCCAGTCACCTACCAGCTCCAGTTACCTCGCACTACAGAATACACCCCACTTTCCATGTATCACTCCTTAACCTCACTACCCATCTGTCCCTGTCTCCACAGATCCGGAACCGGCTGTTCCGTTGATTCTGGAGGACGGTACCGCATTACTGTGAAGGAAATTGAACTCCCGAGCCGTGGTGGCAGATTACAGTTGGTAGATTGGGAGGGCTATGGACCAGAAGAGCGATCCTGGGAGCCTAGAGACAACATCATTGACCCCAATCTACTGGAAACCTTCCATGCCACACACCAGATCAGCCTGCTCCCCGAGGATTCGAGGATCATTTGGAGGGGGGGGGGGGGTACACACAGAACAGCCGGTGCCAATCACAGCGCACCAATTCAAGTACTAATCACCATCACCTGCAAGTCATTCAATCCCTCAGCATTCATAAACACCAGCACCAGATCACTTCAGTGTCCAGTTCGTCTCGACATTGTTGGACTCTAGCACCATACCTTTGATATCCGAATTGTGTCATCCTCAGTGTTTCCTCAGTCCTCCTCCTGTTCCAGTCGGATACCCCGCGTCTGTCCTCCACGATCTCCTGGACCTGGAAAAGATACCATCCGTCTGATCTGCTCTTCATCCTCCAAAGTATCTACACACCCATTACTCACCTGCTTCCTGTTGTTCATCTACGAATTGTCATTAAACGTCACCATATAACATCTCTCTTTGTGTCTGTGAGTCCTTCCGTAACAATATCATCAACTGAAGAAGCGTTATATTTACATTGCGAGCCATATTGTTTGCTCCACTAACAGCGAGCCACCAGTGTCCGATTCGTGAACAAATAATTGGTTCTTTTTAATGAATCAGTCAAAAAGATTCGCTACGCTGGTGAGTTATCTGTTTGAATCAGATTCACTCAGGCAGCGACTCCCTTGCTGTTATCTCGAATCGCTAAATTGTGAATTGCGAGTCATTTTTTGCTTTAGCCTGATTTGAAATGAACCAGAAAATGGTTGTGAGAGTCATATTAGTGTATTTATTGACTGGTTGTTCAAATTACAACATGTAGGCTAATTAAAGCTACGTTCACAAAACAGATGTTGGAATACATTATAAAAAAAATTAAGATAAAAACACTACTGAGCCTTAAAGCAATCCTTAACCACAGCACATAATAGTCTACTGTAGTAACGTTAGATGACTGCTGTTAAAAGGCAAAGGAGCTGCACTGAATAAACGTAAGTACTTTTCAAAACTATAGGATATTTATCACACAATTATATTTTGTAACTTAGTTGTTTGACTGCTAAATGGAGCAGATGACTCCCTAGATCTTTGTTTAGTCTGAAGCCCTATGCTGTTACTCTGTTCATCTGGAAACTACAGCACACCTGACAGGCTTGTGCATGAGTATCATATTCTATCATAACGAACACTCAAAAACACCAAGACGGATCCCTCAAACAGAATTATAGTAGTATGATGATAAGTTCTGAAGTCAGAATGGAATGATTTACATTTTTAATAGGCCAAGATGTCTGCAGCCTCTCTGCTCCATGATCACACGGGCTGCGAATGACACATACAGGATTGAGCTGGAAGCAAGATAAAACTCATGTCGCCAGCAGCAAGCAAAAATCACAGACTAAAGAGTCCTCAGGGTGCTGTTCCGCCTGGCGGTGCATTCAAGCAACACTTACAAACATGTCCTGACCAACTAAATCCAGAGGTCCCCAGCCAAAGGTCTGCTTTATGAGCCCTGGAGCACACACAGTCGGACTGGGGAGGCAGGCACATAAAAAAAAAGCCTGGCAATTTATATCAAAGTCTCATTTTCTTTATCCCCATTCTCTCCCTTTCTTTTTCTCTTTCTCTTCAAGACTCCCTCATACCTCACAATGTAATGTAAAGGTTCTCTTAAAAGTACACACAAAATGCTCTTGTAGCAACATTAATAGGACAGCCTTCTCAAAACCATATCATGAAATTCAAACATTGTTAATGTAACATTCTTTAAATGTCAGTGAGTTAAAGGAATACTTCACCCAAAAATAAAAATTTGCTGAAAATGTACTCCGCTTTCAATGGCCCTTCAAGATGTAGACGAGTTTGTTTCTTCATCAGAACAAATTTTGAGAAATGTAGCATTACATCACTTGATAACCAATGAATCATTTGCAGTGAATGGGTTCCACTAGAATGAGTCAAAACATCACTGCTGATAAAAACATCACACTAATTCAAAAGCAATCAACATGTCTCCAGTCCATCCGTTAACATCTTGTGAAGCAAAAAGTTGCGAGATTAATTGAGGAAGCATTATTATGGATTATGTATTCATGTTTTAGTCTGAAGTGTTGATTTAAAATGAAAACGTCTTGATGGATTGGTTTATTGCAAACACACAGCTTTTTGCTTCACAAGACTTTCATCAATGGACTGGAATCATGTTGATTACTTGTGGATTATTGCAATAGCTGTTTGGAATATCAATCTGATGGCACCCATTCACTGCAAGAGGATCCATTGGTGAGCAATTACCCACAATGTTTGAGTAAACAAGAAAGAATGTTTTCATAACATTTCATACAAATTGTTCTTAAAACAAAATACTTAGCTAGGATATTGGTGTTTTTCTGAAAACCTTCCTTGGCCCTCATAGATTGGAGTGCAGTCAGATCCTCCCAGGGGAGCCCTTATCCCGGGCCACTGCTCTTCCTCACCCTCACCTATCAGCCCGACTAATCTGACTGTGAGATACAGCAGGTCCCGCACGCCGCCTGCTCTTTGAACGCCCCCTTCTCCATTCACTTACCTCATTAAACATGAGAAGGAAGATCAATGCTGTTGGAGTCACGATAACGGGTTGGATGACGCTAGCCAGTGAGACCGACAACATTTCTATGGGTCAAAGTTATGGCAGCATTTCTTCCTTTTCAATCATTGAGGGTGGGGACTGCAGCTCTCCCTGACAGCAAAGGGCGAGACAAGAGCTGGCTGTCCCAGTGTCTCACACTCCCATTCTGGCTGCTTGCAATACACTGATGTCTACTGGATGAGGTCTTGACCATACAACGTGAAACGTTGCAAAACCACCAAATAGCTTTACATAATGTGTAATGATAACCCAGCAGGAGCCACAACGTCCCCATCAAGCAGTTACCACTCTTATAATTTGCTTTGCAGATATATTATATGTCTCATGATGAATCCAATGACTGAATTTCTCCATTGATGTAATGCCCATGATCTGTCAGTTAAGCAAAGCATAGTTTATTGCCAGTCAATCACAGTCAGCCAACTTGGAAGCAGCCGAACAATTGAACGGCACACCATGTACATTCGGTTTGACAGGCTGCAAAAATAACACCAACACCGGGCCCTAGAGAACTGGGCATGGACGTGTCTCCAAAATAAACAATTCCACACCAGAGAGGAGCCTTTAAAGTTCAACACTCCTTTTTTATTTGATATAAATTTGGATCCCGGGTGGGCGTTTTATAACTCTTTCTTGCTTTTTCCTTTACTGGCTGCCAGGACAGTCTCAGCAGTCTTGTATCACACCTTGAGTTTGGTCAAGGCAAATCAAAAGGACCAAAACACACACACACACACACACTCTAATTTCACCGTCTCACTGACATCAGTACATTCACACCAGTCCACTGAAAAACAAAACTTTTCTGGACTGTGGACTGTCAGATACTAGGAATACTTGACTTGACATTTTCTATTAATCACACTGTAAAATGTGCCAAAAAGTGTATATTTCAATATCTTATTACTGTAAATCATTGCTATATTTATTCAAGATGCTTTATTCGTCACATACACAATTATACAGAATATAACCAGCAGTGAATTATTAAATGGAGTCATGTTGATGTTATGAGACTGAGTTTGAGTTTAGGAGCCTGATGGCCTGGGGGAAGAAGCTCCTCCTAAGTCTCTCAGTTTTTGCCATCATGCTCCTGAAGCGCTTGCCAGATGGCAGCAAAATGAAGAGCCGGTTACCAGGGTGATTTGAGTCCTTGATGATTTTAGCAGCTCAGCTTTTGCAGCGTTTGAGGTAGATGTCCTTCAGAGAGGGGAGAGCAGACCCTGAGATGCGCTCAGCTAAGCGCACAACTCTCTGCAGAGCTTTGCAGTCCTGATTGGAGATGTTTCCATACCACACTGAGATGCACTAAACTTCTGAGAGTCAGTAAACGTTCTATGGCCCCTGAATAGAAAGTTTTCAGGATAGCTGGCGAGACCCTGAATTTCCTCAGCTGTCGCAGATGGTACAGTCTTTGCCTGGCTTTCTTAACTTGTGTTTTAATGTATGTAGACCAAGTCAGGTCCTCTGAGATGTTTACAACAAGGTACTTGAAGCTGCTCACCCTCTCCACAGGGGTCCCACTGATCATAAGAGGAGTGTAGGGCCGCTGTTTTCTCTTCCTGAAGTCTACAATCAACTCTTTAGTTTTGCTCACATTCAGAGAGAGACTGTTGTCCTGGCACCATGATATAAGTCTCTCGACCTCATCCAAGTATGCTATGATGATAGATGTGGAGCTGTGAGAGGACACACAGTCGTGTGTGTAGAGAGAGTAGAGCAGGGGACAGCCCTGTGGGGCTCCTACGTTCAGGGTGATGGAGTTTGAGGTGAACTGGCCTACTTTCAACACTTGAGGTCTGCCGGTGAGGAAGTCTTGAATCCAGTCGCAGAGTGAAGAGTTTAGGCCGAGGTCTGTGAGTTTAAAAGTTAGCTTGATGGGGACTATAGTATTGAAAGCTGAGCGATAGTCAATGAATAGCAGCCTTACATAGTTCCCATTGTTGCTGTCAATGTGTGTGAGGGAAGAGTGCAGGACGTGAGTGATGGCTCCGTCAGTAGTTCTATTTTGGCGATAGGCAAACTGAAGAGGGTCCAAAGTAACAGGGATGGAGGAGCAAATGTGGTTCTTTACAAGTCTCTCAAAAATTTTCATGACTATTGATGTTAGGGCAACTGGACGATAGTCATTCAGGCAAGAGGGTTTATTGTTCTTAGGCACAGGGATGATGATAGATTTTTTAAAGGAGGTAGCAAGGGACTAGTTAAAGTTTGAAGTAAACAAACCAGCAAGCTGATCAGCGCAGGACCTCAGAATATGGCCAGTAATCCCATCAGGTCCGGCTGCTTTCCTGACGTTCACTCACTTTAGTTCCCTCTGAAACTCGTCCTCCGACACGGTGATAACATGATCATTTCGCTGCTCTGTCTGCTGCTTCCTGACGTGCTGATCGGCAGAGTCGCACTGCCGCCATTGCATTCAAAGCGGCCGTAGAAGGTGTTTAACTCGTCGGCCAGCAACGGATCTGCTATCACCTCTGCGGAGGATTTATTTCCAAAGGCACAGATGTTCCTCAGTCCCTGCCACATGCGTCGAGAGTCATTGAGCTGAAAATGAGACTCGATTCTCTCCCTGTATCGGAGTTTGGCGGCTCTTACTGCACGTCGGAGAGCATAGCACGATTTTGTGCTGATTTTGTGCATGATTTTGGCACGATTTGCCAAAAGCAGTTAGTGAGCGGGCTTTGTAGGCATTCTTAATCTGAGAGTAGCAATGATCCAGTGTATTCGATCCTCTAATTGGACAGGATAAATGTTGGTAAAAGTTTGGCATGACCTGCCTGAGGTTGGCTTTGTTAAAGTCCCCTGTGATGATAAAGGCAGCATCAGGTTGTTTGTTAATGTAGCCGCTGAGCACATCATGAAGCTTAGACAAGGCCAAGCCGGTGTCTGTCTGAGGTGGAATGTAAACAGCAGTAACAACGATCGATGAAAACTCCCGGGGCAGATAGAATGGGCGGCAAATAATGGATAGATGTTCCAAATGGCGAGCAGGAGCGCTACAGAGTGGAGATATTTCTGGGGTCACACCATTTCTTGTTATTCATGAAACACTCCTCCACCTTTGGATTTACCGGCCTCGGCTGTTCTGTCCATCCGTAAAACAGAAAAGTTATCAGACAGTTACAGTTACAGCGGTGTCCGGGACCGAGATCGTGAGCCATGTTTCAGACAAACAAATGATGTTACAGTCCCTTATGTTCCGTTGGAAACTTACCTGGCTCTAAGATCGTCCATCTTATTCTCCAAGGATTGGACATTGGCGAGCAGGATACTCGGTAGAGGAGGACTGTGAGCCCTTTTCCTCAGTCTGTTGCGAATCCCAGCGCGTTTCCCATGGTGTTTCTTGATCCGTCGCCTCGGGGGGTTATTCAAGTGACCATTGTTCTCCTCCGCGTTCTGAAGAATCTCAAATGGCCACGATGGATTCGAGGATAAAGTGTCCTGAAACAGGTTAGTGTAGCGGTGTCCAATGTCCAAAAGTGTTCCTTTGTCATAAGTGATCAGTGCAGACGTAATGTGTGTAAAAAGAGAAAGCAAAAGGGAGTAAAAAAGTTAAAAATAAAATAAAAAACTACATATAAGCACAATTTAAGCGGAGCTACCTGGACGGCTTCCGAACACAGCGGCGCCATCTTAATGATTTTTAGGTTAGATAATGCATTCACACCTGCAAGCTAAGCTATGTTGACACTTACTAGAGAGCTAAATAAATTAAAATAAATCCTAATTTAACTTAACATTTTTTTTACTTAAGTGTTGAAGCGAATGAAATAATACTTTCACTTAATCCATCTTAAAGGGATAGTTCACCAAAAGACCTTCGTTCATCTTCAGAATACAAATTAAGATATTTTTTCTTGAAATTCAAAGCTACGAGAATACTTCTTGAGCACAAAGAGGAATGCATGTGATTGGAATGTTGAATTCTGACACGGAAGAGAAGAAATCGTTGAATGAAGTTATTTTTGTTTTCTTTGTGCACAAAAAGTATTCTCGTAGGTTCATAAAATTAAGATCGAACCATTGATGTCACATGAACAATTTTATCGATGTCCTTTCTACCTTTTTGGGTCTTGAACATGGTAGTTGCATTGCTGTCTGTGGAGTGTCAGAAAGCTCTCAGATTTCATCAAAAATATCTTAATTTTAGTTCCGAAGATGAATGAAGGTCTTACGGGTTTGGAACGACATGAGGGTAATTAATGACAGAATTTTCATTGTTGCGTGAACTATCCCTTTAATACCTATTCAAAGACAATTTAACTAAAGTTACATAAATATGTGTAACGGAGAAAAATCCAAACTACTTCATGAATGCAACTTTTCAAATATCCAAAAACAAACTGAATAAACTGATTTTGTCCCCCTTGTCTTCAAAACACTTCTGCCAATGTCAGCCAATGTCATCCCTTTTGAAAAAAAAACTGCATATGCTGGATAGGTATGTTTTGAAGCAAGACTGCTGGTTTAAGCTGGTTCTTAGCTGGTCATGTGCTGGTCATAAGAAACTAGCTCCTGTTCAGGACCAGCTTAAACCAGCTCATAACCAGCTAAGAACCAGCTTAAACCAGCTCAAACTAGCAGCCATGCTTCAAAACATATCTAATCAGCATATGCTGTTTTTTTTCAACAGGGATAAAAGGGGTGTGTTCATGAGCCCTGTTTGAGAAGTGCTATTATGTTTGCAAATCCATTTGGTCATGCTAGTTGCTCAGAACATACACTGAACAAAATTATAAATGCAACACTTTTGATTTTGCCCCCATTTTTCATGAGCTGAACTCAAAGATCTAAGACTTTTTTATGTACACAAAAGGCCTATTTCTCTCAAATATTGTTCACAAATCTGTCTAATTCTGTGTTAGTGAGCACTTCTCCTTTGCTGAGATAATCCATCCACATCACAGGTGTGGCATATCAAGATGCTGATTAGACAGCATGATTATTGCACAGGTGTGCCTTAGGCTGGCCACAATAAAAGGCAACTTTAAAATGTGCAGTTTTATCACACAGCACAATGCCACAGATGTCGCAAGTTTTGAGGGAGCGTGCAATTGGCTTGCTGACTGCAGGAATGTCCACCAGAGCTGTTGCCCGTGAATTGAATGTTAATTTCTCTACCATAAGCCGTGTTCAAAGGCGTTTCAGAGAATTTGGCAGTACATCCAACTGGCCTCACAACCGCAGATCACCCTAACCCTAACAGCCCAGAACCTCCACATCCAGCATCTTCACCTCCAAGATCGTCTGAGACCAGCCACCCCGACAGCTGCTGAACAATCGGTTTGCATAACCAAAGAATTATCAGGGAAGCTTATCTGCATGCTCGTCGTCCTTATCGGGGTCTCGACCTGACTGCAGTTCGTCATCGTAACCGACTTGAGTCGGCAAATGCACACATTCGATGGCGTCTGGCACTTTGGAGAGGTGTTCTCTTCACGGATGAATCCTGGTTTTCACTGTACAGGGCAGATGGCAGACAGCGTGTATGGCGTCGTGTGGGTGAGCGGTTTGCTGATGTCAATGTTGTGGATCGAGTGGTGGCCCATGGTGGCGGTGGGGTTATGGTATGGGCAGGCGTATGTTATGGACAACGACCACAGGTACATTTTATTGATGGCATTTTGAATCCACAGAGATACCGTGACGGGATCCTGAGGCCCATTGTTGTGCCATTCATCCCCGACCATCACCTCATGTTGCAGCATGATAATGCACGGCCCCATGTTGCAAGGATCTGTACACGATTTCTGGAAGCTGAAAACATCCCAGTTCTTGCATGGCCAGCATACTTACCGGACATGTCACCCATTGAGCATGTTTGGGATGCTCTGGATCGGCGTATACGACAGCGTGTTCCAGTTCCTACCAATATCCAGCAGCTTCGCACAGCCATTGAAGAGACTGGACAATTGATCAGATCCCGGACCCCCCCAATACAGTAAAACTGCACATTTTAGAGTGGCCTTTTATTGTGGCCAGCCTAAGGCACACCTGTGCAATAATCTTGCTGTCTAATCCACATCTTGATATGCCACACCTGTGAGGTGGATGGATTATCTCGGCAAAGGAGAAGTGCTCCTTATGCATTTATCATTTTGTTCAGTGTATATTTAATTAGTTAATCCATTCAGAGAGCAAGAAATAATTATTTATATTCATTTATATATACATTTAATTATTTTTATTACATTTTTGGTTGATGTTCAGTAACATCTGCCAAAATTAAAATTTTAGAATATCTCACTTAAAATCGGCAGTCAGTCAGTAATCCTGAATATTCAAGATAATAATACCTGCAGCACAGGTTAAAAAAAATGCCTTCTGTTGTGCTGTTTAATATCAGCCCACGCGATATGAGCTGGTAAAATTAAAATACACCAAAATCGACTATTACCGGCGACACACTGTGTTTGGATTATTGGTTCAGACCAGGAATTGTCCGAGCTCCGTCTAAGCCTACCCTGCATAATTGGTTAAACTTGGCCTGGTCGCTTTAACCCAGGTTGTATATCACCGTCTTGAAGTTCACTTTATCTTAACAGCTTTAATGCAGACTTAAGGAACCTCTCATGTTCACTTCAAAGCCCCGTTCCGAAAGCCTTCGAAGTCAGAGACTAAAACCTCTGTATCGCCTTCACAATCAGAAGCCGGACTCTGGTTGAGTGTGGGAAAAATTGTTAGAGAGCAACTGCATTTTATACTCCAATTCTGTTTATTTAGGAAATTCACTCCTTAAACATATCCAGTGAAAAGACTGTCCAGAGAAGTACAGGATGGAAAATAACTTTATTTTAAAAAGGTGATCTGTGACAGAAGGGAACACGTGGTTACAAACTTAATGTGACATTCTATCGCTAGCGGACAGTTCTTATTAACATCCAGAACAGTGGAACAGACAACAGGAACGAAACAGGTCAGCTTGGGTTGACTCACAGGCTTTTTGTAGACAGAGTGATGGCTCATATCAATTAAACATGTTTTCCTCAAAGTGTTTTTTTTTTTTTTTTCAGAGGATCTCAGTCACAAAAACAATAGTTTTACACCAAATGTTTGAAATAAAAAAGCAAAATACAGGAAAGATGGCTCGCTAAGAAAAAATGACAATAGTACGTTTCTTGAAACTATCATGTGAGTTGATCGGAGCACTTCATGAAGAAAGACAGCCAACGAACGGCAACACTGCCTCAGGAGAGAACAGAACGATTACCTTTTTTTTCTACCAAAGTAACATCAAGCTTGCATGTCGTGGTAAACACATCACGTGGGAATACAGAGGAAATGATTGGTTTTAAAAGGGGGCTCCCCCCGCCGTCTCCTCACTCACTTTGTAATTTGCCTCAACAGTAAATCAGAGCTCACTGCTGGGCCCTCTGACTTCAGCGTGGAGTTGTCCTCTCCCAGCATTCCTGCGCTCATGAATCATTCTGATTCCTGGCTTCCACCAGGCATTTCCTCTACAACTCTCTCCCTCTCAAAATTCAGCAAGGAGCAGAGCGCGGCTCACGATCCAGGACAGCCTTCGATTTGGGCCTCGGGAGCACAGGGGACACAGAATGTCATTCTAGAGCTTTCTAGATCTTGCTCCAACTGTTGAAGGAATATTCTGGGTTTCAATGCAAGTTTAGCTCAGTCAACAGCACTTAGATTACTACAGCAATGCAAAAAAAAATGAATGAGCCCAATCCATTAAAATATTCACAATTTTAATAGTATGTAAACAATATGGATGTTAACATGCTTTTAATATGAAAAATGGCTTACTAATCTGTGTTACAACTTTGCTGCCATTGTATGACAACAGAATGTCTAAAACCCAAAAATGACCATAAAAATAATGACAACTTTACAGCTCAAATAATAGAACACTTTCAATAGAAAAAATTATTACATTTTATATTATATTATCAAAAAATGTGGCCCAATCAGCTTTATTATTTTTTTTTTTGTGGTAATCAACATTATCCAACAGACAACTTTCAACAGAAAATTAATTACATTTTTTGGGGTCCAATCAACTTCCATTGTTTGTTTTTTATTTTATTTATGACAATCAACATTATCCTACAAGTGCTGTTAACCGAGTTTAACTTGTCAAACCTATAATATTCCTTTTATTCTGTTGTGATGTGGATTTTCATGGTTACTGACTTGTTTCCAGACAATTTGGGAGTCTCTCAGCAAACAAAGTTTTTTTTTTATCATACAAACATCATACAAGCAAAGAAAGGTCTATACAAAATCCATAGTGCCATGGGAAATCACAGAAATATCCCACAAGAGCTTCGAGTTGCGGTTTCTCAAAGGGTGGGTAGAAAGTAGAAAGGCTTTCTTAAATTATTATTTCAACAAACGATCAAAAACTGCTTCTTAGCATTTAAAAGACCAAGTTGGCTAAATTCTCATCTTATACAATTATATACAAAACATACAACGTACAATACAGAGATCACTTCACAAGTTCACAAATGAGATCAGTTCTGAAGCTTCCAAAGCAATGGCTCTGTGTCGTGTAAGCATGTCGCGTGTATGTTAGCCTGTGCCTTCGTGTGCCTTCGAGTGTGAAGGTGTATCTGTCGTTTCATATCATGGCTTGGATCACCATCCTGCCATTAACATGGTGAATGTAGGAGCTCTGCTTGTGGCCCAGGCTCTGAGTGGCCATTGTCTCATCATCACTGGAGTTGGGCTCCTCTTTCACCCGGATGACTCCGCGGTTAATGTCCCGTAGCTCGGTGGGTGAAACGGAGGTGTTGCTATCGGGGCTGTGCTTCCTGATGACGCCACCAGGGGGCGAGCTGTCCTGCTGCATGGCCTGGTCATAAAAATCCTCTCCTTCTTCCTCCTCTGACTCCTGCAGGTGGACGTTTGGCTGACGAAACTGCTCAATTGATTTCGAAAGCATCTATGGGGAGAGAAACATGATTTGTTATTGGATGTTCATAAGTGTTTCAGTAAATGAGAGATTTATTGTCCCTGTGCCAATTCAGGCAACACAAACACTGTCATTTACCAAAATTGGAACTCATTCACAAGATGGAATAACAGCCAAACAGTGAGCCTCATATAAATACATCCTACATCAAGTAAATATAGTCGTTGTGTCCTGAAATTAATAGAATACTTTTTATATCTCCCACTAAAGCCTGTAAGCGGATGTAAAATTACACAGGTGCCCTATTTAGCAGAGGTAAATCATTCTGTTATTAAACCAGAAAGCTAATCCCTGATTTCACAGTATTCATGACCTCATTTCTCACAGAAATCATTTATTACTTCTAGCTACAACAGTTTAGGGTTACAGACTGTCCAAAGAGAGATTATTTACTTGTTAATAATTAGTAAGAATAATTAGGAGTCGCTTCCAGTCAGACCCACATCATTTTTATGATACAAACTGAATTCAGCTCTGGAAAAAATAGCAGGGTCAATTAAATAATGCTCATAGTAGCATCTATTAATTTATTTATATATAATACATAAAAAATGCAATTCATAAATAAGACTTGAACTAGTGCTGTCAAACAATTAATTGCGATTAATCGCATTCAAAAGTTTTTGTTTACATAATGTATGTGTGCGTGTTATTAAATATATAAATATATTATAAATATATAAACATAACATATTTTTCTGAAATATATACATGCATGTGTGTGTATTTATATATAGATAATAAATATATACACATACATATATTATGTAAACAAAAACTTTTATTTTGGATGCGATTAATCGCGATTAATCGTTTGACAGCTCTAATTAGAATACATCTCTTATATGATGAGCATGTTTGAATTTTTTAAATAAAATTAATTTTGATATTTTTGGGGGGCATAAAGTTAGAAATGCCAGAGTGATGCAACTGTCCTAATATCATAATGAAGGAAAAGCTTAATTAAAAGAATACAATTCTTAAAAATGAATCCTTAAATAGTTAACAAAACAAAATATTGTCAAATTGGAGTCATATGGTGCAACCAATATGCAGTAAACATGCAGAAAAAAATACAATATGAAATTATATCTTAACTTATAACTGTGTATCAAGGTAAAAACCTCCTAAAATATCAGATTTATATTTTTAGTTCAAACTGTTAACTGTCATGTGGTACGACTCCCCCCCAAAAAAAAAAAACATAACTAAAACGATTTTTTTTAAATAATTGTTTGTGTACACTCTGGTGTAGGGAGCATATGTTTTAAGATTTTACCTTTAACCACATGACATTTTTAGAGTCAGTGAATTGAGACTTTTAATAGATTTCCAAATTCATATGACACCAACATGAACACAACGACTACATTTCTAAAAACCTGTGTTTTTTATGCACTCTGTATTTAAACATGATTTGCTAGAGTTTCACTTGATTTAAACATGAAAAACAACTTTCAAACTACAGTCATGCAACTATGCGCTTCATTTGTAACCTAGACTAGACTGTTTTTTTGTACATGGCCCTGGTGACTGAGGCCATAACAATAAATAGCCAAAAACAAGTGCTCTCTGGGCACTTTTGATCTTCATGTCTGAAAATTGCACTTGTAACCTTGAATTTCCCATAGCGCTCACAGCAATAATAAGGCAGATCAATCTACAAGCTCCCTCTAACAATGGAGTCTTTCACAGCGCGAGCCTCCTGTGTCGCTAACCTTGCATGCACGGCAGAATAATTGCACTTAAACGGATGGCCAGGTCACGGCTGCTGGTGCACAGAAACACAAATATTTCCACAGGGGAACAAAAGTATGTTTCTATCCACTTTGGTGCCCATTTGAACTTGTCCCTGTGCAATTTTGTGGTGTTAGCATGCAACTGATGCCTTAAGCTATGCTAATTTAAGTGCTGCTTCTGAACCCAGAACAGGATTTTCCCTCACATAATAGAGATGAGCTGTCCAACTTTAGTTACCATGTGAACTAAATGGTATTTCAAGGAAAATGTGCTTTAGCATGACAACATAATCATTCAGCTTCATCCTCATCCTCCCATTATAGCACTAAAGTCATTGTTGCACTGACAGGTTGATTAAAGGATTGTACCTTGTTGATGTGGACCTGTTGCTGGTACTGTTTCTGCTTCTCCAGGAAGTTCTGGTGTTGCTGCTGAATCACAAGTTGAGCTAGTGTGCTCTGGGGCAGCGGAGCCGATTGGGTTCGGTTTAAGGGCCGGTGACGAGGCAGTTTCGGTCGGATGCTGCTAGGAGAGCTTTCCATCATGGCCAGTGGAGAAGGAGGATGCACAGGACTCTGACCTATGTGACAACATATAAGGATCTGGTAAATAAACCTAATGGAATAAAATGTTCACCTTCTCATTATCATTTAAAGGAATGGTCACGGTGCACCCAAAAATTTTATTTGTCACTATTTATTTACTCTAGATCTCCTTAGCATGTTCCCTAGATAAGAAGTGATGCTTATGATTTGTAAATGATTCATTCTTTTAGGTTGGATCTTTTCAATGAATTGGTTGATTCAGTTTATAAATCAGTCTGGATGATTTGATCACAGGGCTGGAATAGACATTACTTTTGCCCAGATTTTTTACAGTCTGGACAAGCTGACACTAGCTGCTAAAAGTGAGACAGAGTCTAAAGATTTGAGTTGACAGATTTCACTCAGAACTGATGGCACAGACTTCCTTCAGACTTCAACCCTATCCAGTCTGAGGACATCAAACATTTGATATTTTGAGACGATTTTAGAACGCATTGTTCACATTTGTAATTTCTCATAGCAACGAGGAGCAAGTTTCTTCTTGAGTTTGTTGTGTTAAGAACGATTTGAAAGTCTGGTAGCATCTGATTGTTTAGTGTATGATGCCCATGTTTTCTCTGTAACCATTTACAAAGTCAGTGTTTTAAATCGGTTCAGATTTGAAAAGCCATGTTGTGTATTCGAGCCTTCAGTCTCAATGACCAAGGCGGTGTTTTCCAAAAGCATTGTAAGCCTAAGTATATCGTAGACCCATTGCCACCAATGGAGCTACAATTAACGTAGGCTTACGATGCTTTTGGGAAACGCAGCCTAGGTTGCAGCAGTATGTTCATCATACAAAGCTATCGCATGACTTCTTGGCAGAATAGATAAGCTAAGCTGCTGCTGTGCCATAGCAAGTACCGACTTGATAATGCCAATATATCCACAACATGCTGCAGTGAGCATGTAAGAAATACAAATAACATATATGAATAAACCCCATATATAGCATAAATGAATGACCCATTAGCAGATCGATATGGGTGGAGCTGAGGAAGGTGGAGGGTTTCTAAAGTGCACTGCGACTACTACAGCAAACACTAGCTGTGTATTTGAATATTGAGCAGAAAGCTAATTGGCTGCTGATACAAAGAACCAATCAGCTGCACCTTGTGATGATGTCATTATGCCATATTGAGTTATACCTATGGGACTGTACCATCTAGAGTTTAATTACAGAACTTTGGATATATCGAAGCTCTGATGTTCTCACCAGTAGAGAGGATCTTTTGGTGGCGGAGTTGTTCTTTCTGAAGGAGGTGCTGGAGGAGAGCTTGGTGGCTGCTGCTCACTTTGGTCTCCATTGCAACAGACAGGGGCACTGGACCCAGAAGTTGGGTGGGCAAACCTTGAATGACCGCTGATACACCACCACCCTCAACATGCTTCTCCTGAAGTCCTAAAGCAGCCTGAGAGGTGACAGAGTGGATATTGTATATTAATTTAAATTTGTACAGTTAAAAATGTATTTAATTAACTGCTTCAAAACTCAGTATGTGCTCTGATAAATAAGGGACTCTTGATTGTTCAGATCAATAAGTCTCTTATAGCCAAATATATGTAGATCAATGTATTATTGTTTATTTAATCTTCTAGGTAGGGAGTAATAAACTATTTAAACTGCAAATTAACTCTAGATTAAATATTATTTGGAGCTACACTTGATTATTCTGGTTTGGCTGGACTTTAAACAGCAGTAATGGATGAGGTGACTGGGGAGGGCTGGAGTGCAACCGACACCAGACACTTAAACACAATATTTATCTAAGGCCTATAAAATCCCCCAAGGTCAAAGGCCAGCACCCTGAGGCTACACATATCATCCAGTCAGCCAGTGATGGCTAGTCTTTCAACAGTCAAAGCAATATGCAGCTGAACCAAGGCCATAAACTACATTTCCCCTCATTTATCAGTGTAAACATCCACATCATATTCATTCGAATTAAATCAGTCTTTGTGACTCTAAATTGGAATTCAAAAGAGACATAAATTAAAAAAGTTATTTTTCTATAATAATGTCCAGATTATACCTTATAGTCGAGTGATAGCTTACACCAAGAGTGACAACAAAATAATATTAAAATATAAAATATTCACACTATATATTGCACCAAAACTATTCACACTTAATACAATATAGGAATTCTATGTATCATATTTAAATGTAAGTTTAAATATGATATATATATATATATATATATATATATATATATATATTATATATATATATATATAAATGTTTATATTTACACATGTACATGTAAGCAGAAGAAATATCACATAATACTACTATATTATCAATTCATTCATTCATTCATTAACAGTGAATGCTTTTATTTAAATAAATATAAATATAATATACATACTTTAGAGCATAAATATATTATTATATTTTTAATATTGATATAGAGATATATAATAATATATTTTATAAAAAAATCAGCAAAATATTTAAATACTTAAAATATTGAAATATTTATTTATATTTTTCATTATTTTAATTTTTACTAAAATATTATATAATATGAAGTTTTGCACTTAAGTGTCATCAATCTTTTGAAAAGCCTTAATGCCTGAATATATATATATATATATATATATATATATATATATATACTCATTGCAGTCTCAGTGTTACAAAGTTCATAGGGAAGCATTGTGTCATGTTGTTCATGCCAAAAATCCAAACTTGGTGTGAACAGGCTTTAACAGAGGAAGTTGTGAAAGATGATGCATGTTATTATTTGACTTACACTGATGGGAGAAGAGGCAGTCGAGAGTCCCAGGGAGATATTGGGCAGCGATGGAGACGTATAGAGATTTAACATAGACATTGAGCTTTCAGGCCCTAATAACCTCGGCTGTGACGGCCACCGCTGTGATGGAAAAAGAGAGGAAAGGAGAGAGAGAGAGAGAGAGAGAGAGAGAGAGAGAGAGAGAGAGAGATATTTTGAAATCCCACTATGGACCATTGGAAAGAGCAACATCAACAGAACAATAAACTTTAATGTACTAAAACGAATGACGGTTTTGTTCCTGCCACAGCGGAGCTGCATGAGCTCAACTGGAGGACGTAAAACCAAGGCCACAGAGAAGCCCACAAATGCAGAACCGAATCCCATTTGCTATCATTTCTCAAACTGAACTGTATCAGAGTAAAAACAGTCTCAGTGCTGATCAGTTTTCGACTGTACTTCCTCCACCCAGTGGTGCGGCCCATCAGCATGTGGCAGAGGGGCTGTACTGTTTACCCTCCAATCCCTCCTGCCTATTCACTGACCTGTGTGTGGATATCCGGCCTTATTTGACTCAGGGGACCAGTTCCCTCTGAAAGAAGATACCCAATGTAACGGATCACAAACACGGCTGGCTTTCGAAACTGGCGCGGTGTCTGCGGGTAGCACCGGTGCGATCCATGAGACGTCAAGCTTATGTCAATACAATAGCGATCGGGCGTGTTTGTGTTGTTAACATGTCTTTGGCTACCAGTGGCTGGTGGATCAATTAAGCTCAACCACCCACCACCTCGACCCTGGATCGCAGCGCAATAAGCATTCCTTGTCGGCTATTGCATTGGAGGTCGATGGGAGTGTAAACAGTGGTGTTGAAGAATAACACAGCTGCTAAGCTGAGGCTTCACAGAGACATGTCACATTTGCCCAGAATACACCTCTTTGTGAGCAAAGTCCACAGGGACCCGGAGGAACCAAGCCGTGAAGCCACCAGGAAGTGAGTCAGAGGGAGCTAATGAACATTGTAATTAATACAAGTTATGCTCAGTTGGCAGTAGGGCTTCATCCCTTACAAAAATTATGGTTTTACTGGTGTAAAAGTGTAGTAACCAGGTTTTTTGGCATATTGATTACCATTTGTATAACCACAATTTTACTAAAAATACCATGGTTAACGATGGTAAAAAAGCAAATTCTAAAATCCTGTAAAGATTGACAGACATTTTAATAGACCGCATTTCCGAAACTATCTCTTATACATATTTTACGAGGTGGCTAATTCGTATGAATTCGTACGACCTCACTTGTATGATTTAGTACGATTTGTCTAAACCCCAGTGACGGGTAGGTTTAGGGGCAGGGTGAGGTGTAGGTCATTTGTACAAATTCACACGAATTGGCAACTCGCAAAATACGTACGATTTAGCAAAAATCGTATGAATTTGTACGAGTGAGGTCGTACAACATCGTACAAATTAGCCACTTCGTAAAATATGTACGAATTGCCGTGAGATCGGGCTGGCATTTCCCCACAGTTTAGGTCTATTTTAATTTTAGAAAGTGTTTTCTTTTATTAACGACTCAAAATAATTCTTTGTTAAGTGCATTTCATCTTGTGTGTGCTTTCATGGGCCTGATGAGCAAGGTGTATTTTGTGAAATTCTATGTGCATTTAATCTTGTGTGCGTGTTTTGAACGTTCTGTTGCCCAAATTTGTTTAGGAAGGTTTGCCAAGTGGCTTCAAAAACAAGAAACGTTTTTAAATGAATAATTTTAATTTAATACATAAATTAATACAATTCTACAAGCTGAACGTCACCCTGAAACATAACCGTTACTTATCGGACTAATGCTTTTATTGACCCATTTATTAAAGAATTTCTTTATAAACAGGAAAAAAATTAAGCCTACTGGAGAAATTTAATGTCAGGGATTTGGTTAACTGGTGAGCGTGAGCTGGAACATTAGAGGAGCGTTAGCTTTGGCCGTGAGCGACTGAGCGGAGCGCACGCCCACAAAGCGTAATATTGAGCTGAGCGTCACACTGCTCTGCTTCGCTCACATGCTATGGTCATGGCAATGAAATAAATCTGAATATAACTTCCCACAGAAAAAGTTAGTAAGCGTTTTCTTCACAATACAATTAATGGGCGTGTTTATTTATTTGTTTGTTTGTTACGTCTTGTGCATATAATGTTGAAACATTGCGTATTTTAACATTTACAAATTGGCCCCTTTCACTTCTGTTTTTAATGCCTCACTGTAAACCAACACTTTTTTAAAGAATAGGGGAGTCAGAGTTTTGTGGTGATTTATGTATAATATAAAGTCGATTGAGCTTAAGATGTGCTGAACCTGGAACCTGCACACTATTTTGAAGGTTGGCAGTAAGAATATCCAGGTGAGCCCTGTACGTCACTTTATTTTGTGCTATATCTGATCTACTCTTTCTTGCCCTGAGCTTTACGAGAGCTTCTGTCAAAGAAACCCACATAGCTATGCCAGTAAAAGTTAGCAGTACAGAGCAGAAGTTTGTGGGAGGAAGTGAACTGACTCTTTATTGTCCGTGCTGGGAGCCGTTTTCATTGGACTGAGACGGACAAGCAGGTCACAGGCTGTAGAGACAGACTTGTGTTTTCATAGCTGCATGAAGACAGGCTGGGTTTGTGTCGAGAAAAAATGAATGGGTGCGGCCGGGTGGCCATCAACTTTTCTTTTAGTCGTACAGGTTTTAATCTTTCAGGAAAGCTTTTATGAAACTGATGTGCGAATGCTTAACTGTTAATAGACTTGCATACCTGTAATAAAACACGTTTAATGTAAGTACCTCAGTACGTGTGGTGACTGGTAGAGAGGAGGGTCCTTTTTCAGCCCCCAAGGCACTGCAGGCCCCGTTGGGTGAACTGGGCCCCGATCCTGGTGCACTGCTGCTGGCTGTGGATTCTGGGGAAGATTAAATTAAACAGAATATACTGTTTATATGCAAGAATAGACATTATTGATAACATATTATATAAACTTTAGATCTATAAATCCTTCATATTGTCATATCTATTACCAACACACTCACATACAATAAATCACGCAGTATTAATTCCTAACTTTATAACTAACTTTATCTTGTCAAAAAAAAACTAGCTCAGCTAATACTTCCTGTGTTACTTCCTGCTTATCTATCTGCATATTTTTTTAGATAATCAGCAATAGGATGATGTCATATCTGGCATATTTACATAGGATTTACTGACAATCTCGCCACCTTGTTTCCAAAACCAACCACCAACTGCTGCCACTGATACATTAAAAATAAACACAAGTGACTGCAACACCATGGAAAAATCATTCAACCGGCCAAGGCTCAAAAGCGCACTAGATGGTCCTCTGGATGACACCTGCCAGAGCAGCTGTTACATAACAACATCAGCACACTGAGCTGCACAGACAGCGGACGGCTGCTGTGATTACTGGAGAGAAACTGCCAGCGAACAGCCAACCGGTAGGAGGGCTTATAGTTTATGCCCCAGGTGTGTTGTCTAATTATACGATGCATTATGGGATGGCACTCCTACCCAGAAGCTCCAAGGCTCTCTTTTTGAAGGGTGTCATGATGCTCCCTTCCTTCCTCCTAAGAAGCGGGCTGCTTCTCCTCTCTGCAACCTTCTGCTTTAACCTGGACCGCACCTTCAGATTGGGCTCTGAGACTGTGAGAGAAAACATAGTTACACGTTAATCAAATATTCAGGATCTCAACTGTTTATTCTAAACTTTTCTAGCCAAGCGTTGTTATGGAAATGTTTTGATGCATTCGTAGCTATGCATGTCAGAAAGTAGGAGAGGGGAATCCACATTGTTGTGCAGTAGCATTCCTGTACTGTGATGCAATAGGACTGTGATTAGATCTGTGGGCATTTCCAGGTTGTTTTCAAAGATCAGAGTTTCCTCATCATCTGGAGTAAATTAGCCTGAACAACAAAGGCTTTAAGTAAGATAAAAAAGAGCCAGGCTGACCATACACTATGAAAAAAATGATGTTGAGAAAAAAAATTTTTATATTATATTATATATAAAATTAATTTGTATAGAAATTAGTGCTGTCAAACAATTAATCGCGATTAATCGCATCCAAAATAAAAGTTTTTGTTTACATAATATATGTGTGTGTGTGCGGTGTATATTTATTATGTATATATAAATACACACACATAAATGTATACATTTCAGAATATATATATATATATAGATAGATAGATAGATAGATATAGATAGATAGATAGATAGATATATAGATATATAGATAGATAGATATATATTTATATTATAATATAGATAGATATATATATATCAAAAATAATATGCATGTGTGTGTTTTGTATTTATATACTTAATAAATATACACAGCACACACACACATATATTATGTAAACAAAAACTTTAATTTTGGATGTGATTAATCATTTGACAGCACTAATAGAAATTAACATTTAGGATCAGTAAAATATTTTATTAAAGAAATTCTACTTTTATTCAGCAAAGACACATTAAACTGATTGAAAAGGAAAGTAAACCTTAATGTTGCACAATATTTCGATTTCATAAACCTGAAAAAAGTAATCTTCCACAAAAATAATTATCTGCATATTCCTTTTCAACATTAATAATAATAAAAAATATGTCACCTGATGAAATAACGTCAACTTATTAGAATGTTTTTATAACATTTTAAAATGTATTAAAAATAGAGAACCATTTAAACTGTAATAGTATATCACAATACTACTGTTTTTATTGTATTACATTGTTTTACATAATAATTAATCTAAAACTATTAAATTAATTTTCATATTATCAAAAGTATAAACGTGTTAATACTAGAATAATAGCAACTCAAAATAATTCAATCTACAGATATTTTATGAAGTCAACTAGATATTTTACATGCACTCAAGACTTTAGCAGTGTTTAGCTGTAGAGTGTTTTTAATAGTTAGTCTCTGTATGGTAGTAAATAAATGACCAGACAAATTTGGTGGATGTTTTGGTGAGTGAATGCAGCACGCCAGACCATGTCTATGCAAAAACATATTCATGCAAAATGTTGCAACAAAAAAAATACAAAGACTGCAAGTGAAGAAGAAATGTACATAATTCTATCAAATAAACCCTATGTTGTATTTTGTCATCATTTATTGTTGAATTATGGAGACGAGTCTGTTTATATGACTGTAATGTACAGGCAAGTGTTTCTAAACAACTGTCTGATGGGAAGCGAGTGAGTAAGCCAGCCACCCACATCCAGTGCCTCCCTTTGGGAAACACCCACATTACAACTTGCAGCCAAAAATACAGAAATTCGGTCTCGTTATTATGAGCACTGTTTTATTTTTTTCCCCTCCGTTCCCCATTGTGCAATAGTAACACTACCATCTAGTGTGTGCAAGTTATAATCTAGATCAGTGGTTCTCTACTGCTTTTGCTTCACAAGCTAAACTGGACATACACTGGAGATAGAGAGACAGACAGACAGACAGACAGACAGACAGACAGACAGACAGACAGACAGACAGACAGACAGACAGACAGACAGACAGACAGACAGACAGACAGACAGACAGACAGACAGACAGACAGACAGACAGACAGAGACAGACAGACAGACAGACAGACAGACAGACAGACAGACAGACAGACAGACAGACAGACAGACAGACAGACAGACAGACAGACAGACAGACAGACAGACAGACAGACAGACAGACAGACAGACAGACAGACAGACAGAGAGACAGACAGACAGACAGACAGACAGACAGACAGACAGACAGACAGACAGACAGACAGACAGACAGACAGACAGACAGACAGACAGACAGACAGACAGACAGACAGACAGACAGACAGACAGACAGACAGACAGACAAAATGTTTACATCAATCAAATTAATTAATAATTAGTTTATTGTAAACTATAAATAAATAAACAAATAAATAAAGACATTTTTCTTTTAAATACTGGCAAGTATGTGATTAGATGCATTTAATTTTTTTGTTTGCAGTTGAGAACTTATGATTTTCCTTATTTTAGAAGAGTATTATTGACATGCTAAGACCCCTGAAAGGAGCAGCCAAAGGAGGGGGTGAGAGATTGTTGCCATACTAAAAAGACAGCTGACCACATGGATATGATCATATAGATAGGATGAGTTAGTATGAGAAGTGGGAGTCATGGGAAGACACAGCTGTAGGCAGTAATCTCAGAGGAGAGAACGAGAGGAGGAGAACTGGACCGCAGGCTGGGCTGCTATTTCAGGCCTCTTCAGAAGCAGAGGCAGGACTGTGTGCTCCCATCCAGCAGCGCAGTAATGGGATGTAAATCCCGCGAGCGGAGTGGGCTGAGAGCGAACTGCAGGGAGCCCTCTCCAATCCGCCTTGCACCCCACACCGTCCTGATTGCCTTCTATTTTTATTCGGTGCTACAGCCTGTCACCACGGGAACGCTACCCTATTGCTGTGGAGGTGGAAGAGCGATTGTTGGTGGGTTTAGTAGGAGGCTGTGATCGTGATGCCACGGGAGAACACATCACTCTACTCCACAAAAACAGCGGAGCGACAGGCCCGACACCTGCTTGATTTTTCCTCACGCTGACACACGGCCTGGAACCAGAGGCCAAGTTAAACAGGAATATATATGAGGCAAAGACTTAACAGGCCCATAAATCAATCATATTATTACATTTGAAAGCAGCGCTGGAGGGCACACACTGCTGAGGTCTATTTATTGTGTTGTCTCAACCCAAAGACAAAGTTCCCTTCAGAGTTGTGTGGCTTAGCATGTGTCTGACAAGAGTGTATATTTATGAACAAAGTGACTGAAAAGATCATATCTTCTAAGATGTGCTAGCCATGGTCAATAATTAACACTCAGCAAATAAAGTAAAAATGTCTAAATAAATAAAACACAGTTGCTCGTTGTTAGTTATGGTAACTTAATGCATGGCTTAAATCAATATTCAGAGATGTTCAGTGATGTAAGTGGTGAGAGATAGGATTAGTATTGTTAAATGGAACTAAATCTATTAAAAAAGAGTGTTACTTGAAATGAAATATAAAAAACTTTAGCAACATCTCTATTTTACAGTAGTAAAATACCTAAAACTAAAAGCAATAAATAAATACAACATAAAATACCATAACATTTAAAAAAACACAACAAAATGACTGCAAAAACAAACATTTGCGTGAAATTAAACAAGGAAATTAAAATGAGATAAGAACAAATATATACTGTATTTTTAACATAAAAATAATGCAAAGGATGACTGGTAAGAAATATTTATGACTTGTAAATTTTAGCAGTTCACACTAATTGCACTGTATTGGCACTATATTGTTAATAAGATTAAATGTGCAATTTTTTTATTTTACAGGACAAATATTTACACTGATACAATATAAATAAATAATTTATTATATATAAATATTCAAAATTGTATATTCCTTATATTAAATTGAGATCATCATCTACTATTAACTTAAAGGCACAACAATAGACTATGGCAAAAAAAGAACATGCTTACTGTATGTATATTACTATGTATATATAACTTTTCTTTTGAAAAATAGCTTAGTCAAATTTTCTAAAGGCAATGTGTATTTGCACACACCTGATCCTGCCTGCCGCCTCTCTGATACTTTTTCTCTCATTAGTAAAAATACAAACACCTGTTTACCCAGGAGACGAGGACTATGTGATGCAACAATACTGCCCTTATTACTTCATCTCGGTTCATTTTTCTTTTTTTCCCTTCCCCCATCCCTTCATATCCAGTGGGGGAAACGGCGTGACATAATAAAGCAAGCCTGGTCCGAGGGCCCAAAATATCCACCATTTGAAACACACAAACTCAAATCCCTCTCATCTCAGCTGCACCTGCTCCACATGTTTGGTATGTGGGTCAAGACTAAGGTTTTTCCTTCTCTTCAATAAGCTGGACTATTCCTGCCCGCAGCAGTGTCACATGCCGCCACACAGATCCTTTCTGGTCCAGAACTCGGCACACAGAAGATACATGACGAGAATGCTTGTGATGCTTTGGAGATAAATGACTTGTTTGTCTTTGACAACTTCAGTCGAGAAACAGTGTGATCAAACCAAAGCCACATTGAGTTCTGCAGATGATACAGCGCTAAGAACTCTTAGCTCTTTTAAAAAGTGTCAGTTCCTGTAGCACTCACTAAATTTGCCTTGTTTTGGTTAGTTCTCCCCACAGCGCTAACCTAGCCTCTTGACATATGCCTGTCAAACATCTCAGATGAAATCCAGGATGTGGAACAACCAGTATCTTTGTGTGGCTCCTGTTGCGTGCCTACTTTGAGGGGACTCTAATTGAGACAGACAGGAAGAGGGGGAAGGGACCTTGCATGGGTGTGACCACATATAGAGTTCGGAAATAGGTTTTAAAAGGTTTAGGCAATGGATAAGATTAACACACTTAAAGATGAGTAGTTCCGTACACTTATTTGGTTATCTGGTGCATATTGATTAACTAAATACACTTAAATGGTTTATTCCAAAAGTTTGTTGCTTAAATAAGTTCTTCAACAATGAATAAAGAAAAAAAATATTTAAAAAATTCAGATATTTTGGCATAATTGTATTATTATTTCTTAGAGAGAGTAAAAATGTTCAAAGCATATTATTTTTTTAAATGTCAACTAAAAATTGTCCACTAAAGTCATGTGGTGCAACTAACTTGAAACAGAAAAAAATGAAAAATACATAGGAAGGGATATCATAGAGTGTGTCAAGGTCTCTTAAAATATATTTATTTATATATTCCTTAAAATATTAGATATGTTTCTTTTTCACAATGCAAGGTTAGTAAAATATCATATGGTGCAATTTCTCAAAACGTTGTTATATCTATGAATTAATAATTTAAAAAACGTTTTAACATTTAAAAATATTTTTTAAATTATGTTTACACTCATTTTACACTCACACTCAAATTTAGTCTATTGATTATGACTTGATAATTTCACCACATGACGTTAAATGTCAACTTTTCTTAAAAAAGTTTTCAAAACCGTATGAATCTAACATGAACACAATGACGCATTTCAAAAAATTTGAAATAAAGGTTTTCAACAATATTTTAGTTTTCTTTATTATGGTCATTGTTAATAATATTATTATTATATGTCATTGATCTTAATACTGTGGGATAGGGACGTTTTCCTAACAGCAACAGCTCAGACCTCTCTCTCTCTCTCTCTCTCTTCTTTTTTTTTTTTTTTGCTTGGGACAGCCATTGCTTTCTCAGCAGGCTGTTTGGATTCCAGAACCTTCCGCTCCTTTTAGTTCTCAGGATATTGGCTGGTTTCAGTGGAGCGAAGCAGAAATTGATGCTGAAACTGGGAGGTTACTGTTCAAAAGCTAAGACAATAAACACGACTCTTTCATGTGTCTATAAAGTGCTTATTTGAACAGAACAATCTAGATAATTACCTTAGATTAGTTTACATTTGGCAGACACAGTCCGCATAATTTAGGATTAAACCTCACTTGCCTGATCCCTAAATTATGTAAATACACAACATGCCAACCCATATGGTAAAGCATTTAAGCAGGTATAATTGTTTACCGTCATAATTCAAAGGGACACAAAGGGGAAGGAATGTAATGTCATTTCCGTGACTTAACAGCACAGTTATGAACAGTTCGGCCTCGTGACTGGCCAGCCAAGTGGGAGTCATAACTCACACTAATACTGACTTCCTACGAGACTCCTTCCAGCACTGAGTCAACAAACCTGTGGTGTTTTCTGTGAAAAGTCAAGGATTTTCGAAATAATTAAAGCCTCTTATATAGCTGAAAATGATATACCTTTAGTGTTTTAGGAAATTTGTGGTTCTATAGCATGCTCAGAGGAAAATAAATCCTACTGTGGAAATCCACTCTTCATTAAACTATCCCTGAAATAACGCAAATCTGAGCCTATGCGTCGTCTCTCAAGGGATCTTGTAATTCTGGGAAAAAGACTTTTGAGTCATAACCCCACCTCCCATGTTTCATAAAGCAATAAAAACAGAAATGAAATATAATTTGTAGTATGTCTCATGAATGCAACACACATTATGGTGCTATTGCAAAACGATAGTGTGAGTTACGTCTTTTTGTGACAGTTTTGTGAAGCCAAATTTTAGAAACCTACCTGTCTTCCTCAGAGGAAAGTCGTCCCGGGAGTCTTGTGGGGAGAGCAGGGAGATCTTGCAGGAGGAGGACGCTCCTCCCAAACGAGGTGAACTTTGCTCCAGAGAGGTGTGATGAGAGGCCCTGAACAGAAAGGAGATGCAAACTGAACTCCTGAACTTACCTCACAGTCATAAATACAGCTGACAGCTCTTCTGTGCTCTAGTACTATCCACCTTACTATCACATTACTGATTATTAGTTCAAATCACCTACATTTTATTACCTCGGAAAGTCTAAAATGTTCCTCCGGTCTTGCTTTATTCATGTGCATTTAAATACACAATCATTCAAAAGTTTGGAGTAAATAAGATAAAAAAAAAAAATAAATGAATACTTTTATTCAGCAAGGATGCATTATATTCTTAAAAAGTGACAGTTAAGATATTTATTATGTTACAAAGATATGTTAAATAAATGCTGTTCTTTTAAACATAATATTCATTAAATAATCCTGAAAATAATGTATATTAAGCAACACAACTGTTTTTGACAATGATGATTATAAGAACTGTTTCTTGAGCATCAAATCAGCATATTAGCATGATTTCTGAATGATCATGTGACACTAAAGACTGAAGTAATGATGCTGAAAATTCAGCTTTGCTGTCACATGAATAAATTATATTTTAAAACATATGCAAATAAAAAACTGGTGTTTTAAATTGCAATTATATTTCAAAATATTACAGTTTTTACTGTATTTTTTATCAAATAAACGCAGCCTTAGTGAGCATAAGAGACTTCTTTCAAAACATTATACATTTTACTGACCCCAAAATTTACCATCATAGTGAATAATATTTTGATTTATCTATTAAGATGATACGTTTTTAATAGTGCTGTCAAACGATTAATCGCGATTACTCACATCCAAAATAAAAGTTTTTGTTTACATAAAATATGTGTGTGTGCACTGTGTATATTTATTATGTATATATAAATACACACACATACATGTATATATTTAAGAAAAATATGTTACGTTTATATATTAAATATCTCTATATATAATTTATATGAATATAAATATATACATGTAAATACATGTAACTATTTTCAAAATATATGCCGTATGTGTGTGTCTTATATATATATATATATATATATATATATATATATATATATACATAATATACACAGAACACACACATATATTATGTAAACAAAACTTTTATTTTGGATGCGATTAATCGTGATTAATCGTTTGACTGCACTAGTTTTAAAATAGTATTTAAATGTAACTTAATTTAAAATGAAAAGTCTGAAACTAAAAATCCAGCTCTTTTAAAACAGCAAATGTTTTAAGGTATTTGAGGTATGTGAAGGTTACTTACGTGCACCACAGTTTGGAGCTCTGGAGGACCCCATTGGTTGTACCGTCTTTGGTGGATTTACTCAACAGAAACTCTTGGAGTTTCTGCTTGACCTCAGTGCTGGCCACTGCACCTGTCAGACCAGGAGACGCACAAACAGAAATTATGAGCATCTTGGGGTTGATTCAAATTATATTTAGAGACAATAAAACTGAGACATTCCTGACAGAGCTCGACTAACATTCTGTGGTTAGCGTGAGACAGTCACTGTAAACAGAAAGAATGTTTGTTTCCAGAGTTTGGCTTCATTTCAAGGTCAGAGAAATGACTGTATTAGTGCCACTCCCAGACACAGCAGGATCGGCCTCAAACAATAGCATCTCTCTCCTACACATTCACCCACACACTCCTCTCAAAAGCTCTAGTTCAGATGCCTCTGTAACATCATTGGCTAAACATTTTTGAGCACCTTTATACAAAAGAAGGAATATCCCCCTCTTCTGGACAGCAGCAGTGAAGCCCTCTTGAAGGATGTTAAATAAAACTGTGTGCAAAATTGACATTCTAATTGATTTATTTATAAATAATTTGTAAGAAACATTTACATTCATGCATTTAGCAGACACTTTTAACCAAAGCGACTTACAGTGCATTCAGGCTATACATTTTTTTTAATCAGTATGTGTGTTCCCTGGGAATAAAACCCACAACCTTTTGCACTGCTAACGCAATGCTCTACCACTGAGCCACATGAACACCTGTCAAGGGAGTTAATATTAAGTCATAATTAAAAATAAGCAAAAAAAGAAATCTATTCTAATGATGCATTCGTTTTTTTAATGATTAAATAATTTTAACTATCCTAATTGTTTGTGATAATTAAGCATATGTTCCTCCAAAAATAATTTGTATATTTATATTAATGTATCATATTTACTATATATATATATATACACACATATATATCATATATATATGTATATGTATATATATGTATATGTATATACAGTTTGCCAGCCCAGATCTAGCTGACTAGGCCACACCACCTTTTTTGTGGTAAATTCCATCCTATGTTGTTCAACACCTTCTCAAGTGAACATGGAAAGAAGCAGACGTCATATAAATGTGTCATTTGTGTGATGACATTTTAATGGTATTAGGCACAGACAGGTTGTTGAGTTTTTGAGTGTTGTGTGGGTGAGCGTGATGATGAGCTCTTACTCTCTCTGCTCTTCTCTCTGTTGCGGAGGACCAGGACTTGTTGTTCACGGCGATGTCTCTCCAGTTCTCTCTCCTGACTCTGGAGCTCTAGTTTCCTCTCTTTCTCCAGCTGCTCCTGTTGTTGCTTCATAGAAAGTAGCTCCTGCTGCAACTGAGAGGCAGATGTTTATTATACCTTTATTCATCTAGTTGGACTGTCTGGGTGTACTTCTTGATTTTTGTGTTGCGTCAGTTCAGTATATCAACTGTGTTGTGTTGGTACCTTCAAATGCTCCTGTATCTGGGCTTGATGCTGGCGAACCAGGTTCTCGTGCTGCTTCTGGAACTCATTGATGAGTAACTGTTTCTGAATATGCTGCTGTTTCTGAATGAAGAGTAGCTCTTGTTGAAGTTGTCTTTCCCACACAATGGGATCTGAAGCAGAGCTCTGCATCCTAACGTCTGTACGTAGGTCCAGTGGGGAGCCCGGATCAAGAGCCAGTGGAATCTCTGGCTTAATGTCCACTGAGACACAAAGAAGGAGAATAAAAGGATTTAGTACAAAAGTCTTTAATACATTTTGATGGTTTATTATCAATAATTATTCAGAGATATTTAAACGATCAGGTATACATATATGAGGATATGAATATCTTTGGTTTTGAAATGGTTAATATTTAAAAAAAAACTTGAGTCCATCAAATCAAAGTGCAACCAACAATGTCATGTGGTACAACCAACATGCATTGTTAAAAAAAGAGTAAAACAGGATGTTATGTCATATACAGAACCCTGGAGGTCAATATAAAAAAATTGGCTTTTTTATGACAAGTCAAGACCATGTGTAAAATGCAATGTGTTCACTACTGCAAAACATAATGACATTCATGAATTCATAAATATATTTTTTTAAATCACTAAATAAAAAAAAAATGTTAACGTATAACCTTGACAATTTACATTCACATGTATTCATTGCAAGATCATTTATTTTTCATTTTATTATTTTTACTTGATAGTTACACCACATGACACTTTTAGAGACATTAAATTGAAACTTTATTATTTTAAAATGAATGTGAAAATAATTGTCGAATGTGTTTTAAAGTCAAGTTGGCTTGTTTCAATGTTTTTAGCGTTCATCGGCTGTTTAAAAAAATCGCTATAAAGGTGATTCAGATGTTTCGAAGTACAGCCCCATATGAGCTTCTCTGATACAGCAGAGATACAGTAGAAACAACTACGCAGTATAGTGTCTATATAAGAATCCCAGCCAGCATTCCATGTGCACGTTCTGAAGGTTATTACTAGCCATGGTTTGGTCCAGTGTGCTCTACTGACACCTCTGGTCAGTATAGAGACTGCAGTGCTGCAGTTTGTTGTTCAGAAAGTTGTGATGTTTGTGTTCCTGCCTCTTATTCCCCCACCATCCTCCCTCCTAAGAGCCATCATCACACCTTCACCATTATGGAAAATTGCTGCTGTAGTCTTCAAGCTGTGCCTCATTACCAGTAATACACCGGGTACAAAAAGCAGAGGGCATCCCCAAGGCCCCGAGAACTATATATATCCGAGAGACAGTGAAAATCAATAGCAAGCCTGGAGGACAGTCCCTCAGAAAGGGGATAAGAGGAGATGCTCATCATAAGAGACTGTGACTCTTCTGCATGACGAAAAGCAATTACGAAGACATGGAGTTTGTAAAGTGTACACTTACAGAATGATCTCTGGGTGTGGAGAACAAAGACAGAGAAGTTTAAAGAACAGCTGGTCAGGATGTACTTATGGTCCAGTGAATTTCTCATTGAGGGAAAGCACACAGTGGTTGTTACACAATTGGGGATGATGTAACGACAGGAAGTCCCAAGTCCCAAAATCAAGTCACTTTAAGGTTAACTGAGTAAGTAAGTGTCTGGAAACATGATTAAGTCAAATGGTTTTTCCTCTTAGTCAGCATGATGGAATAGTTGGCTAATTTTTAATGAGCGCTTTAGTACATAGCCTTAATGGCTGATAAACAATCAATAACTGAGAATATTGATTTGTTCATGCTTTCAGGTACAGCAATGTAATTTCTATTAAAAGTTTTTGCTGTTCCAAACCTGTATCACTCTATTTCTTATGTCAAGCACAAAAGAAAACGTTTTGAAAAGACAATATTTTCTTTTTCGTCCAAGCTGAAAGTCAATGGGGTCTGAAGTTGTTGTTTGGGATCCTACTATTTTTCATTATGGGGATTAAAAAATTTTTTTTAAACAATCTCCAAAATATTTTATATTGTGAATGACAGACAAAATGACAGACAGAACGATGGCTGGCTGGATGGATGGATAGATAGAATATCAGAACAATAGAAAGATTGAACAATTCATAGAACAACAGAACAAAAATGACAGAACAATAGAATGATAGTGATATAAAGATAGATAGATAGATAGATAGATAGATAGATAGATAGATAGATAGATAGATAGATAGATAGATAGATAGATAGATAGATAGATAGATAGATAGATAGATAGATAGATAGATAGATAGATAGATAGATAGATAGATAGATAGATAGATAGATAGATAGATAGATAGATAGATAGAATAACATGACAGAATGAATGGTAGAATGATAGATCGATAGATATATCAATCTAAGATAGATCGATAGAATTTCAATAAACACGCTGGATGCAAGAGACTAGATTCATTAGCTATGTAACTTTAATCCTCAGAAATCTTGTTATTGGCATAACGCACCACCACCTGTTCCATGCTCAAACACACACACACACAGAGGCAAAGCCTTTAAACCACAAATTCTATCCATGAACCAGTGTCTCTTAAGCCTAGAATATTCCCCTAATGAGTTGCCATAGCAAGGCACTTACTGTGACACACACAGAAATTCACACATTAATGTAAAGCATTTGTGTGCTTGTTTGGTTGAACATAATGTTCTCCGCCATCATCAAAAATGTCTGCATGCGCAACCGCTGATTATAAATAGCAACATAAAAGCAAGTGGTGCAATCTTAGACTATGACAAAACCCACACCCAATCCACCACCCAAACTGGCTGCCATGGCAACGCTGGCGACATCAAAATTACTCCTCTTCGTGCAGATATTGAGCTGCGCTGCCGCTGTGTGGTGTCTCCTCCCCGAGAGCACCCATGGATATTATATCATCCCTTATATAAGACAGAAACATATACACACACAAGCTCTCCCTCTTTCTGTCGACACTGATGCACGTCGGCTATGCCTGCCAGGTCCAACTTCTGGGTGTTTCGCATAAATTCACCTTGGTTTGTTGTCGTGAAGGCACTTCTCGGAAGAGAGCTGACTTTGAATCGAAAGGAGCAGCTCTTTCTAATGAGGCAAACAGATGACCTTTAGCATCCTGGAATGATGGGGGGAATATTAATTCTGACTTGAGAGAGCTCTTTACAAAGAGCAGCCTGTGTTCTTACAGCACTCATGGAGTCAGCCAATGAGCTTCAACAATGAGTCACATGAATTGGGCTCGCTGCCCTAATGGAGCTAAAAATAGCCTCAGAAACACCTGCTGGCTTGGAGCGCTCGCCACAGTGATATCTCATTTATCTTCTGTTTCCCTGCTTGCCCTCCCCATTACCATCATTAAAAAGATACACTTTGATCTGACCATCCAGCCGAGCTCTCGGCAAAGAAACCCACTCACACCTCCCAACTCAACTGGTAGCAGACGGTTTGAAGATTAAGAATGACCAGGTTAGACCAAATGGCCCTCTGGATAACAACTTAACCTTGTTCCAGACAGCGTGACATCATTTGTGACACATTGTTGGGAAGAGAAGCGTTGACGTCATAAAAGGTCAAAAGGTTTCTTCTAATGTGAACTATAGGGTTTAAGGATGGTAACTGGAAAGAATTTAATGATTACTTTTTTATTCCTTTTCACAGTTCTGGTTCCTTAACACTTCCATTAACAAGTCTTTTAATACCTTTTAAGAATAAATATTTGGGGAAACTTCCAAAATGATGAGATCATTTCATTAACGAGTTTAAATCAGTTCCTGCAAAAGGTGATTTTACACTTTTTATGCTGCTTTTTTAGAGGCGGCATTAATATGGTCAAATAATTGGCTTTAATTGAAAAACAATACTAAACACACACAAAAAACGCAAGTATTTAATTAAAGTATTTTTTTTATATTACGAAAAAAACACATAATGTGTATCTTTAAGTACACACTTTCATAACAACCAGAAAGAGTCTGTGTTATTTACTACAAAGAATCAACTAAATAATAATTTGTTTGCGAAGCTGACTACACTGGTTGCCCTGAAAGTTTTTGATTCACTACGAAAAACTGACTCATAGGAGTCATTCATTCATGAATCAGACAGCGCTGGTTGTTCTGAATTTTTTGATTCACTAAAAAGAACCAACTCATGAGAGTCATTAATTCGTGAATCAGATTACACACTGCTTGCCCAGAACGTTTTTGATTCACTACAAAGAACCTACTCATAAGTAGGGCTGCAACTAACGATTATTTTGATAATCGATTAGTTGGCCGATTATTCTTCGATTAATCGGATTCAATTAAATTATTTAATTTTATTGACAAAAAACACACTATTCAACATTCTGCTCAATGTCCTTCAATCAAACTGAATGCTATGAACACATACAGTGCTTAATTTATTAGACCACCTGTCATAAAGAGAAAACTAATATTTTAGGAATCTGTCAAAAATTGTTTAAATCTAAAAATGTTATTGTCATTTGTTGGGCAAATTACAAACAGAAACAACTAATTAGTATTTATAATAACAAAAATGGCCTCATAACAGCTTGCATTCTTGCTTGCATTGTTTATGTACTTTTTGACTGTAAATGCGTATCTGAAAAAAACACTATAAAGTGTTCTGCCTTTCTTTCATAGATAACAGCAATAATTATATTATAGCATTAGAAATAGCCTACTACTGTTACTAAAGAGCTTACGCATTTTGGAGGACTAACCGATACAGATAGCTAAAACATGATTTTGGTAATCACCAATGCTGTTAGTTTAGAGCAGCAGTGGCACAAACCTTACATAATTTGTTAAAAACCTTACAGAAATGTGTTAAGCATTGTATATAGTGAATATAGTTTAAATCTCTTTTAAAATGTAAATATTAATAAAGATAATAAAGACTCAGTGTTAACCAACAGGTGTGAGGAATGTTCTGCAGGAACACACGTTCACTTTGATCACAGTCACGTGTCATTTCTTTATCCTGTAAAAGGCGGTTATGGAGCGTCTCATATTTATATTCAGACAATTACATGCTGTTATCCCTTTAAAGTTCCTACTCTCATAAAATATTCACAATGCATTTTGACTTTTAAACCTTAAATTAACTTTCAACAACAGATAATTCAGCACAATGGATATCTTTGCGCTGCATATCCTGTTAATTGTCTCCCTCCCTGTGTTCCGTCTGTCTGACGCGCGCCAGTGCTCATTCAGTATTTTAATCTTAACACAGGCTGTCAGGACGCCAAAAATGGAAATGCTCGCGTGAATTTGTGACATTTATAGATAAGGATATGACCGTAAACTGAAGTTTTTTTGTGCTGAGGACGCACACGCATGTGTCACAGCGCCTGACAGGGCAAGCCTTTACACTAATGCATTAACTTAAAGCTCAAAATAAAGAATTATCATGCTGTGGACAGCTTGGATCACGTACTTCTCCCGCAGCATCTCATTCTGTTTCCTCCACTATTTTTAGATGCGTTTTGTCCATAGAAATGCGTTATTCAGTGTTCAGAATTTGGACGTGCACTGTGGGCAGACCCGACTAATCGATAATGAGAATCATTGTCGATGATTTTAATAATCGATAATAATCGATTTTATCGATTAGTTGTTGCAGCCCTACTCATAAGAGTCAATCGTTCGTGGATCAGACTACAGTTTTTGACCTGAATGTTTTGATTCACTATTCAGTGTTGCAAAGTCCACAGTTTTTCCCACAGGTTGTGTTTCATGTCCGTGGATTGAAGCGCCCCCAATAATGTGATATTTAGCCCCTGGAATGGGAATGTTACCAGAGGAACCCCGTCGAAAAACTTGTGTAATTTACCCCCGCATCGCAATTTTTACCAGTGAACCCCCCTCGAAACGCAGTTGGGCTAGTTTTGGGTAGCAATTGGGTGGGTTCTGTTTTGAAAACCTGGCAACCCTGCCTACTCTTCACTTGAGTTAGGGAAAGTGACTGCACTGGTCACACTGACTGTTTCATGATATATCATTCAATAGAGGTGTTGCACTGCATAAACATGAAACTTTGCCTGTGTTTTAGTAATGTATTCACATACTCATATTTAGCATATCAAATGTGTGAGAACCACAAACAGCGCCAAACATCAACCAATTCCGCCATTTGATAAGATCTATATTGCTTCAGTCTACTTAGCTTTCATAATACATAGTTGACTAAATGAATCAACAGGTTGGATGCTATAGAACCGCAATGGCGTTCATGTTTTTCATCAGTCCCGCCACTCTATTTTAATTATGTTAGCAAGGCACTTGTTGAGACTACAGTGAGACATGGGACATTTTTGCATCACCTGACATCAGCACTAAATCAATGTTATGAGACAAAACACACTAGCACCTCATGTTTTGGCCTCGAGCCTTTGCAAGAACATTATGTGAAATGAAGCCAAGAAGAGCTGTTGATGTATTAACACCAGTTGAGCTGAAAAGAGAAATCGCAAACAGCAGTAAATGGGCTAAATATAACTGCTTTTCTGAGAACACTCTTAATATAGGGAATGTGTGAAAGACTGTCAAACGTGTGGAGCCATCTGGTAATTTTAACTCGTGCAAAAATAAGAGCACCCTGTCAAATTTATGTAAGCTATTGCGCTGCACACCCTTCCACCACCACAAACATTTCAATCACCTTATAGCTTTCAAGAACTGTCTTTAGTTGTGGTTTTACTTACAAGTTCTCGACTGAACGGTATGAGATGAGAATGGTGGTGCAGATGTGGCACTGAATCAGTAAACACAAGTTTCGAAGACCGAAAGCCCCCTTTTTTATTTTTAGCAGGAAGGGATAACAAGCATCCTGCCCCACGTCCAAACGGTTCCCTTTCCCCACAGGGAAATGGTGACTCATCTGCTGTACTACATTTCCCATAATCCCTTGAGCAATGCATTTCTCATAGACTGATGTTTCTCATTACTGTTGATTACTGAGATGATCAAAGCCTTGAGTTTGTAGTGCTGCATACAGCCATAAAAGCAAACCTCCCACACACTGTTAAGTGAAAAAGGTACTAAATTAGACTCTTAATTAAGCGTCTGCATACATGACAGTCTGTATTGGAAGATATGTCTCACAAAATGATGTGCCACCTTTTAATTTAAATTTAAATTATATTTAGTATAAATAGCCTTGGTAGAGTCAGTGCAATGTTGAATAGCTAAATTAAATTATAGATTTCATGACTTTTTTAATGTTATGTATAAAAAGACCATAAATATTTTATAAATATCTCGTATTTTAGTATGCTTCAAATGCTGCATAAGTTAACCTTTTCTGCAGTGAGGCTGGTACATCATTTACATACGGAGTACAGATAACAAGCTGCAAAATAATTAGGTGCCCTATAAATTAGCCTCCGGCACAGTTAAATTGAATTCTATTTTTTAACCTCTGTTGTCAGTAACAGTTTTTTATATTTAGAGGAGATACGGTGTGTTTCTTAGTAAAAACAGTGAGGCTTTTTTGGCTGCATATGCTGCGGTGACTGAGTGCTCATTACGGCTGATGTTATTCTGGGCTGCAGGCGTGTCTAAAGCAGGAAACGCTGCTGTATTTTTAAGTAGAAGCTTATTACTCACAGCAAAAACAGGACAGGGGGAATCCAGATCATCCCTTTCAGCAAAAAAAATGTTTTCGGGGTTTATTTTTGGATGCGTTATTAAATACAGGGGGGAAAATGCCCTAAATATTATAAGTAAATATAAGTAAAGCAAATGTATTTTACTTAATTTTCCTGATATATAATTTTTATAAAAAATATAAATATAAAAAATATATTTTTAAAAATAAGAATAGAAAATAGCTTCCCTCAACATTTGAGTTTAAAAAAATGTATTTAAAAAATATATTTCAACAACATTTGTATATATATATATATATATATATATACATATATATATGATTTAAATATTTGTTATATAATGTATAAATACTGTGTTTGTGTGGAACACAATATGCATATCTGTGAGAATTAAAAACTAAATACATTGAAACTCTTTCAAAATGATTTAGTAAACCTATCCAAATTATTTATTGCAATAAAATAAATCTTGAAAAAAATGTATGTAAAAATACATGTTTCCATCCAACAACAAGTGTAATCACATCCCTGACATTAAACATCAGCGAGAGAGTCATTCCACTTGTTATGATGAATAATACATTTGTAATATCAGCCCAACAAAAGGTTCAATTTTCTACTTTAGTTTTCCATAAACTGCATGATCACATTATTTGTTCATCACTGTCATTAGCATGAACTCATTTAAAAAAAATTAAATAGCATGAAGCCATTGTGAAAGGCTACATATAAAAACAACAAGATGATGCATGAACAGTCATTTATTTTATTCAGAAATATATAAAAAAATGCACTAATCCATTAATTGTCACTAATTACCATCTACATTAAGAGACTGCTTGCTCGGTGA